>JAOTOM010004939.1:132500-250000 GCA_034440615.1 Ashinkailepas kermadecensis
GGGCAGCAAGTAAGTCACGTTCTTACTTATTATTTCTCCTCAACATCAGTGAACATTTACAAGGGGGACATCTTAGTGACGTAAAGTACTAATTCATGGAAACTAGGGCACACGACATATACATTAGTGAGGCTGTAATGAGCCTGTGCTCTCCACACACACGCACATAGCGGAAGTTGAATAAATTGTATTTCAACAGTAATAGGAACCAATTGTTTCCATTGCACCAGGAAGATAAACCTATTATTGAATTCACCAGTCTTGAAGAGTTACATGTTCAGCGACGAAGTGGGAATTTGAAAGTACTTATGATGTGATGATATTTTGTTTCTCAGTATCACATGTTGCTGGTAGCCATAGGCGCCCCCAGGGGCCTGCCCCCCCCTAGCGGTGAAAGTTGCGTGCTCACTATTAACATTTTCGGGTTATCTATCCAAAAGCGCTCAACCATGGTACTTTGCGAAATTACTGGGTACGCCTCTGCTGTTGACCCTGGCCCACCCACTTTTTGAGACGTTCCTACGTCTATGGTCACCTGTGACAGATGCAATGCATCCACGGTAATCATGCCATCCATAATTCACAGCGAAGTAACCGGACATTAAATACTTCCACAGAGTTGATGACTTCAGTTCTTAACGATCGTCGTAATTGGGAGAACGCTGGGCACATGCTTCAAATAACAGCAATTCGCACTCAATAGCCGTTCCTTTCCTTCTCCTGAAGCAACTATTAAGCTTATAAGCGGCTCGGCTTAAAAGAGTGGCTGAATCACTCCCGTCATCACTCCCACCAGCTAAGAACTTCTTGGAAGCCCTCCCGTCACCACTCCCGTCAGCTGAGGACTTCTCGGAAGCACCCCACCCCCTCGGTCGCTGGTGAATAACGCATCATCTCAGGACCAGCACTGGAAAACGATGCAGCCGAGAATATGACGGCAGCATGTTTAATCGTAACACCTTTAATCTGTTTACATACCTAAGTTTAACTTGTTACTGTTATTAAGGGAATTGAAGGCCTAGTTCGGTGAATAACTCCCAGCAGCACTCACCAGTGATGTCTACCCTCCTGCGGTAGTCCGATGGGAGGCCCGGGTGGTGACACGCCACATGCTTGGAAAGGCGCTGCCTTGCCCTTCGTCCGTTAGCGGCTAAGTCCGTGTAACTGCAGGTGGCGAGAGGGCAGTACACCTTTCTGCGAAGTATCACCAACGTGCTAGTAATTCCTGTAGAATCGAATACACACTCAGCAGTGGGTATAGATAGCCAATGAGTGACCCATCCCGGGGTTGATTAGCAACAGGGTCTTTCCCCAGCGCTAGCTCGGTTCACGTATTTTAACCCTCAGTAGTTGGTGAGCTACGCAGGGTATTGTTCAATGAAAATTGAAGAACCTAAGTAGAATATCTGCGAATTTTGAACAGTGTTCTAATTTGTGGGTATAGATAGCCAATGTGGGTATAGTGGGTATAGATAGCCAATGAGTGACCCATCCCGGGGTTGATTAGCAACAGGGTCTTTCCCCAGCGCTAGCTCGGTTCACGTATTTTAACCCTCAGTAGTTGGTGAGCTACGCAGGGTATTGTTCAATGAAAATTGAAGAACCTAAGTAGAATATCTGCGAATTTTGAACAGTGTTCTAATTTTTTAGTGGGTCGACATGATGACATTCGTGCTTTTTGCACGAATATAAATATCGAATATTGAACAGCCTTTCCACCAGCGACCCAAACAAATGGCGAATCGGAAGAGCTCCCCCATCACTCGGCGGTGAGTGGACATAAAGCGCTTAGACGAGACTGGACCGCAACGTTAGCGATAATTGAATCTCTCAGCGTGTACAACATGCACTTCTGTATTTAATGATGTGCATCTCGATAAAACCCCTGGCTACAAAAGCCTTTATATTGAAGCAGCTTTCTCATGTTTATACTGTGATTTCGATGCTCTAACTTACTCATGCATTCTCCTTGTGGAAACATTAAGTAATATATTCAAACTTTAAAGTGAACTTAATGACCAAATGTTTTTAAAAAATAAGAAAAGAAAACACGAACAAAAAGGTGATTCAAGCTACATCAGCACATACCAACAAAAGTTGCATTAACAAGATCAAATAGTCCCCAGCGAAACGTTCAGTACAGTACCTGGTAGCACTCCATGGTATGATATTCAAAGATTAGACAGCAGCTCTGATTGCACATCATCCCATATAATTGCTCCGCGAGATCAACTATGCAGAACTTCCTATACATGGCTGGCCTATTCAACACAAAAGTTTTAAATTAAATGATCCTCCCAAAACAAAACAAAAACACACAAGCTCATATTCGTTCTGAACACACTATATTCAGGCCAGGAAATATATAATTTAATATTGCCCAAGAGGATATACACAGTTTGATATGCTACGTACCTCGACCCGCATCAAACCCGGCACGTTGAGGACCACCAAGCTCCCCACCGCTGCTGTTTCGGTGTCGGAGGCTTCAGGAGCCGTGCTGTGGATATCCAGCTGGCATCAGAATAAGTGAAGCCACACGGAACTCCATCACACAGAGATACATGCCCACACACACACTACTTTGTCAAATGCAAGGATAAAAATCTGGACCACAAATTGCCGGTCAGGACCGACATGAGCTTGTACCAGTGGCAAATTATTCGTGAAATAGGGTAGAATATGCCACTTTCGGAGCACTGCATAGACATCCAAAGGAAGTGTTGGCATCATGCTTGTTGACATGTGCTTATGAAGTCTCATTTACTTGCTTCTAAGAGTAATTCATGCATAAGTATCATGCATATTCTCACCATTACATATTGTGATGCACAATAATTTTTTAACACAATCCCAGGTACGGAGATCATGTATGATATGGTTTGTTAAACAATGCCATCTGTTGATACCATGGTATTGCCATAGTTATTAATACAATAGGAATCTCTTTATTGGGTGTCACCCAAATTAAATGAAATACATGCACTTATGAGTACACTATTTGCTCAAACTTGAGATTGAATAGCTGAAATGAAATTTGAATTGGCATAATTTGCATTATAATTTCATGACAGATTTTGACATCCACCACACTGGTTTCACCGCTTCACACTTCATGCAAAAAATTAAGACAGACTTTTACCCTTATTAGAAACATAAAAGTCTGGCTTTTCACATACATTTCAATTGGTTCACAATGATACATAGGATACATGCATTACCCTACTTGAATTATATTCATAAATATAAGGTAATGTGCAATAGCTGATCAATACAGAAATTGTTTGATATATGCATTGAAAATGGTGCTCCATACCTCTGGGGATTGAATTTCCATACGACTAAATACTCTTTCTTCCTCTTCTTTGTTCTCTCCTGATGTAGATGATTGATGGCACACATCTGGAACATGAATTACCAACACATAAATCGTAGCAGCAGATGTAATTGTGTGATGGAGAGATACACACAGTTAATACTGGGTAAATTGCACAGGATTGGAATTTAACAAATACACTTCTTGTGGCAGTGTTTGACTATGGTGATGGAATGGCACTTGAAATAGTCATTAAATAAACCAATATATGCAAGCTTACAGGTTAACAGCAAAGCAGCAGTGTCCAACAGCTCAACATCATCCAGGTGCGATGTAGGTGCAGAGCTAGCAGTGTGAGTTATATTTCATTCTGAACTAAGGGTAGGTTTGAATACAGAAATACTGAATGAAAGTGAAGCTTAAAATATTCATTTTAAGCTTCAAAATGGCACATAATATTAGCAGTCAGACAGCATGGTTGACAGGTGTCCTTGGGTTTGGTGTGCATGGCTTTTCCTTCTTGGTGCATATTGGTGCACAAGCATGCATTTGTTAGTGCTCATGGTCTGCCATGCACTGCAATCTGGGTGACCAAGCCTTATGAATACAGGACAAATATTTGTCTATAATCACTTTTTGAACAATGGATGTTTCAACATTTAAGGATAAATATGTGGTTTGATTTGATACGGCACATGTCTTCCTGATTGTTGCCCGTTATTTGGGTAGTGCTGGACTGAATAGTAGAATATTGGAAGAAAGGAATGGAAAGGAAAGGAAAAGAAAGGAAAGAAACGTGCTTCTGAAGTGATTCACACGTCACTATTCATTTATGATACAACTGCATACTTTTCAGCTGATGAACAAACCAATACGAAACCGTGGGTTTTGAATGTGGCAATATAAAACGAAGAAGAATGGAACATGTGATATAAAAATCTGGCATAACCTAACATAATTCAACTTATCCTGACCACCTTTTTTTTGGTAAAACAGCAAGATCTTACAGTAAGTTTGTGCTTCAATGTGCTTTATGAATTCTTGGAATGTATTGTGCAATGCAATGTCAATGAATATGATTAAGATGATATGACCACTCATTTACTCTGCAAATGCTTACTTTTGGATGGCAAGCAAAATAACACCAAACAAGGGGAATGTGGTCAGTGCACCCTATAGCCCAAATAACTAACCAACCAAACAAGGAGCTTGGAGTTAAATAATATAACATGAAACAATTTATAAAATGGAAAAATGTAGCATAGCCTAACCTAACCTAGCTTAACCTCCTTTTTAAGATTAAAAGAACATTTCTTCTAAAAATTGTCCAATATAAAAACTTAACCTAACCTAGCCCCTTTATTTGCTTTATAGAGCTAAAATGTGTGCAACACTCATCTCATCAACACCTTAATCAAAATAATACTGAAATTGCTCATACACAAATAGGGGAAGAGGGGGGTTCTGAACACCTAAGATATTAATCAACAAATAGCTCTACTACTGCTTCCGTATGGTCAAACCAGTAATTCAATTTTGTTTACTGAACACAAAAATGAGCAAGCTATCCATATTAAAACAGTGCATATCCTATAACCACTTCCAAAGAGCAACTTTAAAACATCATTATTTTGTAGTGGTGTGCGTATTCTGAACACAAAAATGTTGTGCAGGATTACCTCACTATAGATGTGGTGGTACAAGTTATTAGTAGCCACTAAAAAATGCTGGTTTAACTGCAAAAAAATATTGAAAGTCACTTCCTTATGCATTTATTAAGCCAAATGCTATTGGAAGCCTAAAAATGGCACCAGTGGACCTTGCTAGCTCAGTACGCAAGGAATCAGTCGCTGGCCGTAACGATCATACAATGGGTCTGTACTACCAACCATAACGGCAGCACACACGGTCTGTACCAATGTACGTAGCGAGCGTACGTATGAACGGTCTCTATCTACCGTTCGGCAGTGGAACGCTCATACTTTCTGTATATACAGGCAGTGCTGGCTGGGGTGGAGTGGAGGCCGATTGTGACCTCATTTGACCCTGAAGACCTGGGGTCATGAAATGTATACTGCAGCAAGTTCACTACAGCTGTAATTCCTCCAAATTTTGTGCTTCTAGTTTCAGATCTTAGGTGGCCGACCCCCCTCCCCAGTGAACGTTATGTGAGAGACATGTTGACCCAGGATCTTCTGCACTTCCTACGCTAGGTTGCTTGCACTCAAAATGTAACGGAATGTGGTGCGTACAGAACCACCAACCAGGTGAGAGAACCAGGTGAGAGTAAGCCGCAACTGATGAAATACAATGTTGTTGACCCTGCATAAATTGTCGTTTGAACCTAAATTATGCATGCAGGTGATAATGACTGCAGCAGTACCCACTTAAGAGCTTTCCTACACCCTAATTACCTTCAAATTGCACAAAGATTTCAGCTTCATCGACAACAGACTATCCAGTACAGTAATGTAGCTTTCCATGTTGGAGCCCAGGTCTGCCACATGGTCGCTTGATAACTAGCATATGCTCCATTTGGCTTATATCAAATATCATATATGTTAGTAATTACAAAGTGCACTATATCTCTATTCCACACTCATTGATCCAAAACTTACGGTCCGTGTCGACTTAACTCAATTCTTGAATAAGCCAACACTACAATCGAATGAATGCAATACATGTTCCGAGCGATTGTTATCAAAAGTCTCCTTTTGCTTCTTGTGCGCCAGAGATTGCCGCCCGAGTACGATACCATATTCTAGCACGGTGAAGGCAGAAATTCGTCAGATTGGACGCTCAGCTTAGGTCCCCACTTATTGCACACGCGTCCACGGCGACTACCAGGGGATCGCACTCTGAGAGAAAATCAGATGACAGGGAACTAATTTGCATCGGCGTATTTACCCAATAAGGGCATCAATGGAAACGCAAAATGAATAGAGGAAGGATCAGGCTCTCATTTTATACTACATAGACCATCACCCGTTCGGTTGAACGGGAGAACTGAGGATGCAAACAGGCCATTAGTTTTAGCATGTTTTCTGGTGTCTTTTTTGCAATGACTTCTAAATCCCAATGCCATCGTACGAAACGGTGACTTTAAATATTGTCAAGAGCGATGATGCGCATGAGAAAAATACGGTCTATTTTCTGAAATATAATTGATCACCCTTAGTACCGTATAAATGGGTCAAAATTTGAACTTAAAATTGACATTCCGAGACACAAAAGTAGTTATCACTAAAAAACGAAGACACCAAGGCATGGGGTGTAATGATATTTTTGCTTTATAATCACGTATTTATTCACATATTGTGAATTTTCATCAGCACAAATTAGAAAAATGCTCATAACTTTTTACATATTTGGTTATTCGAAAAACTGGAATAGCCAAACGATATAAAATTAAATTTCGATTCCAGGAATGTAGGGCAACACATTTGTAATTTCTTATCTTTTGTTCCGCGATGTTGACTATCATGACCAAAAATCACGAGCTAAGTGCATTGTCAGAGTATATACATATCGTATACGGTGCCTTCAACTATTTGCGCTACTTCAGAACTACCGAAATGGCTCACTTAGGTTTAGTTAGGTTGTGATTTTCGAAATCAGCATCGTTTTCTTGCCTTTGGCCTGTAAATCTAATAAAACCTAAGTGATTTTTACTTACCTTCCTCTTCATCCAAAGTTTTCCGCCGAAAATGCAGGAGGTGTACGCGTTCAAACGAACCTAGTTCAGCGAATATTTATATTCAAACGATCCGGTAGGTCCTAATGAGTTGTTTAAGAATGGTGAGATCCGGAAAATCTTGTTAGGGTTTGCTTAATAAGCATTTTCCTGTGAAAAATCGAGTCGCCATTACCCTCACAATGGCAAAATCGCATTCGTCAAATTGGACGGGGCATGCTTCAGATTGGACGGTTTCGATTATGTTGGGTTAGGTTAGGTTAGGTTATGTTACATCTTGTTTTTAATCTGAACATTATTTTTCATCCTATATTACTCAAATCCAAGCCCCCTTTTGGATGTTATTTTCCCTCACAATTGAATAGTGTGCATCTGCAGAGGAAATGAGCGGTTACATCATGTTCAGCACATTAATAAACACTGCATGACAAAAATAAATTCAAAGAAGTCAGAGAGTACCATGAGCTGAAAAATTACCCCCAAAACCAGGTATTATCGCAGTTTAACCCGTATCTGCGGTCAGATCCTCACACCCCGTCTCGGGGGGGGAGATACCCCCCTCTAATCTCCAAACTAAGCGTCGCACGAAAACGAACGAGGTGTCATCGGAAAGCGCTCGACGAGTAGGGCCAGACAACACCCGCAAAGATTTCTCCCCAAAAGTGACATCCCTAGGGGGCCTAGATTTTCACGACTTACAACATGTTTTTGGCTCTGGGGTGTTAATTTTGGGGGAGATTTGAAAAAAAACAAAAATTATTTGGAATCAGAAAGGAAGACGGAATTGACCAGGGCCATACAATTATTGGCCACCAAAAGTAAAATTTTATTTTTGGGGAAATTTAGAAATTTTGAGTTTTAAAGTTTCCTTTAATTTTTATTTTTCTAATGGGTAGAGCGAACCGAAAAACGGTATTCGAAGTCAACTTGCACTAATAAAAAATTCTTACTTTAGCCAGAATCTTCGATTCTAACTCTAATGGGCAAATATGCAAAACTAATAAGTAATAAATAAAAACGGGAAAAAATACAAAGTTCCTCTGGTGTGTTTTGTTGTGTCCCTAAAGATAAGCAAACGTTGAAAGTTTCATTAAAATATCTTTATCCCTTAAAGCGTGACGACTGGTTGAACTTTTTTGGAGTGACCTCACCTCAAAATTCTGACAACATGCAAAATTGATGTGGAAAAGGTATGCCAAATTTCGGCGCGCTGCCGCGCGCCGTTCTTTCACTATCCGCAGAAAACCTTAGGGGGGAGGGGGGGTGATAATACCACACCCGAGACGGCGCGGGTTAAGGTAACCACAGGACAAGTTTTGCGCACATTTTACCTCCATGAAGCATACAAAGGGGTTAGGTTTGTCAGGTTAGGCTAGGCTTTTGCTGTAAGTTAGAAAAAAATGATTTGTTGGGAAATATTTTTTTTTGTGATTTTTCTACAAATAAAATAAACAGTTCAGGCTAGCTTAGGTTAGGTTTTTTAAGTTGAAAATATTTGAGAAAAATGCCTAGAAAATTTCAATAAAAACAATTCGTTTCTTGTATGGGAAGTTAGACTATGTTAGGTAAAGTTATCTTACATCTTGAACATTATTTTTATGCTATATTTCTTAACTCCACACCCTTTTTTTGTGTAATTTTTACTCCCAATTGAAAAGCATGCATTTGCAGAGGAAGGGACACTAAAATTGTACTTGTATGTGTTTTATTACTATTTATTAATTTAAATTTCCAATGCAATGATTATGAATGTCACTAAGCTGATGGCACCACTGATTTTCTGTGCATATGCTTACTTTCCAGGTTGTGAGCAAAATAACGTAAAGAAACGGGCTTTGAGTTAGGTAACATAGCAATAAAAGAAATACATTAAAAATGCAACATAACCTAACCTGATCTAGTCTAACCTGACTGGAGAAAACAATTATAAAACAAAATTGGAAAAAAATCAAGGAATTTATTTTCTTGAAATTTTACAACTGAAAAACCTAACCCAACCTAATCTAACCTGAATTATTGTGCTTCAAGGTGGTAACAAGACAAGTTCTTACACATTTGCCTTCATAAAGCAAACAAATGGGCTAGGTTTGGATATGTTAGGTTAGTTTAGGTGTTTTAAGTTGGACATTTGTTGCAAAAAAAAATTGTTCAAAAATTTGAAAGAAATTGAGCTTTTTTCTTCAAAAGCAGCTTATGTTAGATTAGGTTAAGTTGGGTTACGTTTCTTATTTGAAAAAAAATACATTGCTTGAATTTTTAAAACTTGATGTGTTGGTTTTGTTTTTCTCCAAAGGGAGATTAGGCTAGGTTACGTTAGGTTATGTTGCATTTCTTTTTTATTAAAAAAAAATATATATTTTACCCTATGTCACCTAATTCAAACACTTTTTGGTGTTATGTTGCTCACAACCTGAAATGTTGGCATTGGTATAGGAAATGAGTGGTCCCATCATCTGAGTCACATTCATAAACATTGCATTGATATAATACATTCAACGAATTCATAAATTCGTCTACCGAAAAGTCCGTCACACTTCCTGACATTACAGTCAATGACCAGAACATACCAGTACTCAACAACTACAAGCTGCTTGTAATCCTTACATCACAGAACGTGACCTGACACGCACAAACATGAATCGTGGTCACAAAGGGCACCGAAGTACCATGGAAGTTTACCATCATTGATATCTTCAAAGCTCCGGAACACCAGCTGGTGCGCGTGTACTGTACGTACACGCACACACTCCTGGAATGACATGCACGCGTCTACTGTACGTACATCCCCAATTCCTGGAGTACTGTGCACCCGTCTACTGTACGTACACTCGCCCACTCCTGAAATTATCTGCACCCATGTACTGTACTTAAACATAACCAGGAGTTGAAAGGCAATGTCTTCCTGTGGTTTTATCGTCCAGAACTTTATCCTCTGTGGATAATTGTCCTCTCATTTTTGTGCCGAAAGTATAAAGGTGCCGTTTCGCAATGAAATGACACAAAGGTATGGTTTCTTGATAAAATCCTCAATCCTGTAAGTCCTGAAACCTAGGCTTCATTGCAGGAATAGTATACTGCATTATTGTAGAAGACAACTTGGGCTACATCTCAAACTCTTATTTATTTGGACTGGGATTTGCCCACTTTTTTATTTCTCGTCCCATTATTTCTAAGTACTAAATTGAAAATATAGTCTTGAGCGATATGCAGCTATGGTAGTTGTTGCACCCGAAAGTCCCAATAAAGAAATAAAAATAACAAAATACAAGTACTCCAAAATATGGTGCAAAAAGCCAAAGGGAACAGACCTGATACAGATTCAATCGTCAACATAGCCAGACTGTGGGAATTGACCAGCGATTTGTTTTGCTTCATCAGAATGGGATGAAAAACCTGGAGGATGCCAGTGACGAGTTGCTCATGGTGGACGACGAATCCGAACTGATCCCCTTCTTGGTTGCTGACGTCTTCTTTCACACGACGCTGGAGGACACAAAGGTAAGTACGGCCAGCTGTCATGCCACAAAAGTGTTTTGCGTCAAACATTTTATGCGAACTTGACGTGTAGAATAGTGGAGGGAAAGCCCTGGGCGCCTGTGCATCACCACTACCGCTCACAAATCGTTCGTCATTATTGTGATGCATTCCGGAAAGCCATTTACTTCTTTATAATAATTTAACCCCCACACACTAATGCTTTTTTGTCACCATTGAAAAACGGTGTGCGCTAGTGTACCGCTGCTCTGGCACACCTAACAGGGCATCCTTTGCCGACCACATGGCGTACACATTTGAAGATACCCTGTCATGTCACTAACCTATGACGTCATAAGATGGAGCATGTCATACTGTTTTTCGCCAACATCTCTAATTACCAGCAAGCAATATCACTTCTTACCCCACAAGTAGTGACCTTGGGTGTGGGTGAGTGATAGACAATCTCGTTAACATAGGTCATCGACTTCCTTGAAATCATCCTAGGTCATTGACTCAACTCGACTTCAGATGAACTTTTCGATTTCTGGGTTACTGGGATTAATCTGGAAGCTAAAACAGAAAATAGTGTTCATTCGTTCCCATGGGCGCATGCTAGGTATTATCGTGCACGGTTTTGGAAGTTCCAAAGCGAGGTCAACACATCAACCTAGTGTGATCCTGACGTATGGCCTGAATTGTAACAAATATCGCGTCGTTCGTATCCTAAAATTCTACGAAATGCGTTACCGAATATTTGAAGCGCATGCATTTTGTTGTTTACGCAGAAATTAAGCGTGAAAATTATAGCGATCGTCAATGGGAGACACCGCGCGAAAGCTTCCAGACGCAGCCGCCAGAGCAGCGATACATGCAAGTAGGACATGAATTGCTCGCCTCATTGGTCGCGCCCATGCATTTGGCTTGTGAAGAGTGTGGAATTTATATCAATATCTTGGCCAAATACACAAATTTTAATCAATAAGTTTTGTTTTTTTTGTTTGTTTGTAAAGAAGAAGTTTTTATATCACCTGTTTTTACTTCATTGTTCGATCCCCGTAGTTGTCAAATGGGAGAATACTTAATCGGAATCCGTCCGTTCCGAAAATCGCAAAATCATAAGAAGCTATGAGGGGACGAGTGGTCTAGGGGTAAGATGCTCGTCTCACAATCGAAAGATTGTGGGTTCGAGTCTCACCTGTCGCTACTCTTCGCCCGCGACCAATCGGCGTGAGAGATTGGCGACGCCATATGACTCAACAGTCGACGTGTCGTAAAACCAATAACCAACCATAAGAAGCTATGAAGAACGGACGCCTGCATGGGATGTTTAAAAGCAAAATAATTTGTATTTGGAGACCAAATACAAATTTAGTGAGTATTAAAGTTGAAAATATTTGGTCGATTTGCCGTGGAACGCACCCTCTGATAAATGCTGTTGATAAATATGCATGGGCCATCCACCATTTACATATATGACACTAAACCCACCTTTGATGCGCCCAAAAGGCTCAACTAACCAGACAAGTCTCTCGTCATCAACCCGCTTTCTCGTTATTCCTGAATGACTGGAAAGCGAATTGTCAGGCAAAGCTGGAAGCGGCCAAGGACGACTTGACACGTGAGATGGAGGAGCTCAACGCCAAGGGAAGCCGCTACAAGGAGGAGATGGCTCTCCTCAAGCGGCGCCTCTACGCCAAGTTCGGCGACAACATCAATCTGGAGCCCGACGAAGACTGACAGTGGTCGGCACACCAGCAGATCTCGCACGAACACCGAGGGCCGTCCGGTCGGCTCTGCGGGTCACCTCGGCCCTGCCGTCTGCTCCACGGCCAGCGGCGCGGCGGCAACACGATGGTGGGGCACCGGCATGTACCACTGATTAGTCACTTAGGAATATGATCAGTCATGTGGTCCCCTGGGCATCTGCAACTCATATCTCATCCATGCTTCAGACTAATATTATAAACGTTCCTCGCCGGTGTTGATTCAGCGTATGGAGCATCTTTTTTCTTCTTCTTTTTCTTCAATTTTAGCGCCCCCCCCCCTCCCTCCAATAAATATGCATTGTATGTCCGTTGAAGCTGCCTGTGATGCATGATAGGCTGTGTGCTTCTCACCAAAACAATATCAACTATGTGAAGTGGAGGTCTGATAATTTGAGCCATCCAATGTACGACTGAAGGACATGGTAATAGCTGGTACATGTTTTCATGAGAACACACTTCTTTGTCCCAATACATTTTTTGCGTTGAAACTCAAACGGCCTGGAAGCACATGAGGACTTATCGACCGTATATCAAGGTATAAAGGTCATACAGACATGCATATGAACATGGCATTGAGCGGCATGGTTTCCGCGGTGATCCCTGGATGAGCGATGCGGACCACGTGCGGCCGTCTGCTGTCGCTATGGCTCTCGTGGTGAAAGGGACTAAACATAGCGGGGACCAATCAGTGACGAGCAGGATGACGTCACACAGTATGTGGGAACCACGGCTCCTGTGGTCGCTGTACCACCGATCGCGGCGGCCGCAAAACTACATTGACCTTGATATATAACTAGACATACAACTAGACCTTTCAAAAAGTTCCAGACGACGGCCCAGCGTATGGGCAAAATTTCGGCGCTGGTAGGCGTTGCGCAATATCATGGTATATATTCATATATCAATCAAAAACCACATCATCTATTCCCCATTAAGCCTGTACTCCGACCTGCTGCGTCCCTGCCGTTCATCCCCTTGTAGAAACGGATACAGAAGGCACAGGGGATATATGTCCGCTCATGGCAAGGTGACGCCATCTTACCAAGAAAAGTGGTCCTCCAGAGAGACTCGAGTGCAACCTTTTCTAATTTTTCAGCTAAAGGCGCCCCTCCAGATGAAAACGTGCCCCTTGTAATCATTGAGTGACCCCCTTTATCATGTAATCATGTAATCATTGAAAGACCCTCTTTAATTTTCAGCCGAAGTCTCCCTTCGAACACCCTCGAGTGCGAGTGCGCCTCTCTCGAAGTTTTCAGCTGAAGGCACCCCCGAGGGCTCATTTCTGAAAATTATTGGGGCGGGGGAAAAATACATGAAGCCAATGGGTAGGACCAAATGGATTGGGGGAGCACACTCCATAGGGTCCCATGAAATTATTGATTGAAATTATTGGTGGTGGAGGGAGAGGGACGAAGCCAATATTGATGAGGCACTTGCCCTCTCAAAGGTATATAAAACTACATCCCTGCCTGAGCGTCAACCCGTGCCCTGCAGGATGCGTGCCAGATGTGGATTCAGGGCCATATGCCCCATGGAATTTGGAACCCGTGTCCCTCCGAGAAGGCTCGATTGCTCCCCCTCGTGTTGTTTAGCGAAAAACACCCCTTGAGTGCGTTCAAGTGCGCCCGCCCGGCCGCCGCCCCCCCCCCGTTAAACGGATTTTCGGCCGAAGGCGCCCTTCAGGTATTTTCGCAGGGTGTACTTCCTGAGAAATGGCGCCCCAGACAAATACCCCTTCCAATGACAATTCCTGGATTCGCCTCCATGATATAGGATGCACACATAGTTCACATATGCTGTCAACTACAAACATCCCTAGCGTCACTTCGCTAGCGTTTATCGGGTGTCCGGAATCTTAATTCCATAGGGTTCCATGTTCCATGCTGAATACCGCACGAAGTTTGCAAAACGACGATACTCAAAAGCACCATTACACTATTTTCCAAGGTGTTTCGCCGTTTCTACCTGCTCATCATGAACCCAGCATTATTTTGCACTACTTTTTATCAAAATCTATCAACAATTTTTCATTTTACTACATTTCACTCCAGGGCTAAAATGCATCGGAGTGGGCGGCGCGCCCGATCTTTTGTCCGTATACCGCCGCTCGGACGCCTTCAGCCGGGAACGGCCAGAATAGGGCGCAGAGCGTGTGGCGAGCGGCGAGTCGGCCGTCTATAGTTATTTTAGAGGTACAGGGGTGTAGCCACGGTTTTGAAATTTGGGGGGGGGGGACAAACCAGGGACGCGGTAAATTTGGGGAGGATAGAGAGGTAAGCCCCCCCCCCCCCCCATCCCCATCCATAAACAAATATTCGGATTTCAGCCACTTTATCTTCAGGGTATCGCAGGAAATGAACAAGCTGACAGCGCTGCTAGACGTGCAGCACAGGCTCCCTTGCGCAGAGCATTCCCAATCACGGGCAGGAACTACTACTCAGGGATCTCTGCTTTCCTGGCAAGCAAGTGGCAAGCGAGCTGGGACGAACTAGCGCCGAACAAATTACGGACAATAGAGCCATCTCTCGGCCAGTGGATCTCGTGTTCTCATAGAACAAGGATAGACGAGCTGACGCTATGCCGGCTGCGTATAGGACATACTTATGCCACCCATGCTTACTTACTCAATGGTGAGAATATGCCACTGTGTCCTAGATGTGGTGCAGTGCTGACAGTTCATCACGTTCTAATTTCATGCCCGAGGCTTTCCCTGGAGCGTCGACGTCATTTCGGGAGTGACCAGGCTCACTCCCTCCTAGCAGTTTTGGGTGACCAATCACAGGTCGTTAAATCCGGAAACATCTTCACCTTCCTATCTACTGTGAAATTTTGTGCTATCTACCCGAGGCGCTAACATAAAAATTGTACCAGGAATTACACTTGTAGCTCAGGAAGCGTCGTACAACAACGGTTTAAACAATTAACTGTTATGGGCGCCAAATGGGCCGTTTAGTCGGCGCGCCCTTAATCCCAAATAATCAATCAAATCGATCACTTTATTTTGAAGGTCTGGTCTTCAGATTTACCATTGCTAAAAATGATACTTTGGGTAAAAAAGTTCCGAAAAAAATAGCAAGTTTCACTCATTATCACTGCCTATGATCACCTAGAACTATGTCATGTGCGATGAGCCCGGTTTCTCAATCACCATAGTGCAGTGCTGTAATTGCGTCAAACGTTCTAGTAGGAAAATAGGAAATATTGGACGATGGTTTTGTGGTATTAAATATGGACTAACACTATTTAATTGCGTGAAACGTTCTAGCAGGAAAATATGAAATATTGGGCGATAGTTGTGTGGTGGTAAATATGGACTAACACTAACATGCTTATGTAAATATGGACTAACACTTTCCTATGCTTTGTTGTTTTACGGGGACACATTTCGATGCAATGGCAACCAGGGACGAATATAGGGTGTTGCGCTGATATAGGGCGAATATAGGGCTTGTGCCCCCCACATGGAAGGTGGCGTCTCTACGGCCGTGAAAAGGCGCACCTCTGAAAAGGTTCGAGTGTATGCCTTCGAATTTTTCAGCCAGAGGCGCCCCTCTGAGATTAAATGCTGTAATTTGGGAGGAAGTGCGCCCATCCCTAAAGGTCGGAGTGCATCCCCGCCTCGATTTGTTCAGCCAGATACTTCCAGGTACTTTCGCAGTGGCGGCCCTCCAGACAAGTGCCCCCTCCCTATGACAATTCCTGGATCCACCCTTTATTACAACATAGCTGTCTCGCGGTTATGAAATCGTGCTCATTCACGTGCTACTTCTTTGGAAAATTTGACAACTTCCGTTGAACCATAAAGAGGAACCATAAAGGAAACCAGACTCATTTAATTGTGCAAAAACACATCACTCATCACTTTTTGTCATGAGGAAAGGGCACTACCTCCACAAAGGCGCGGCGTTTTTTTGTGCCGGAAGCTGGGGTTGTTGGGCTAGATGTGGCGCAGCGAGGAGCCAGACGTTGGCTGCGACATTGAGGAAGTGGTGCATGTGGATAGTCTACCTCCGAGTCGGATTCTTATTGATTACTTCTGTCTGCGTCGAAACCCCCGAAGTTTTCGCTAGTTAGCGAGTCATCTGCGTCAGCCGGAGCCAATCCCGGTATGACTGGCGGGGGTCTGGCTGGGTGGTTTGGTTTTCCGTTTGGGGCACACTACTATGCTCAGTATCTGACGGAGTGTCGAGACCCGGGACGGTCGTACGCTTCCTTTCCTGCGACGCATCTTGGTCGTCGGCACTGGTGGATTTTTCCTGTGGGGTAGCGCTGTTGCCAGCCGTAGAGGCCGTTTTCTTGTTCGTTGTCCCTCTGTGGCCTTACCCTTGATCGGGGACTGCGCTTGGAACCTCCATCCTGGGTCGTCGCCTCAATGGGCCCGACGGACGGGAGCTCGCGAGATAGCTGTGGCGCTGGAAGGGATGGTCAGGTTTCGCCCTTCCATGGGGCCACCACTCGTGGAGCTTGTTGCTTGGCCGAGTTAATCTGGTCCAGCCAGACTGGGCAGGAATGGTCCGCCACCGAGTGGGCCCCTGGCAGGCCGCGCACCGCAGCGGTGCCGAACACCCCTTCGTAGCGTGCAAATCGGCACAGCGCTCGCATGCCTTGGCCTTACACTGCATAACAGCGTGTCCATATCGCTGGCAGCGATTGCAACGACGAGGTAGCGCCACACATGGGCGAGGGGACGCGCAGTCTAGGGGTAAGTTGCCCGTCTCACAATCGAGATACTGTAGGTTCGAGTCTCACCTGTCGCTACTCTTCGCCCGCGACCAATCGGCGTGAGAGGTTGGGGACGCTACATGACTCAACGGTCGACGTGTCGTAGAAACCAATAACAACCAATAACTACATATGGGCGCACCTCGTAGCGCATGTACCCAGCGTAGAAGTACGCGGGCAGGTCGGTTCTGGCGAAACGCCCTCGGTGAATGGGATTGGGACGGCCATGCTTACTAGGAAAGCGGAACACCTCGGTAACATTTTGGTCGGCGCTTTGGTTGTCGTCTATGATTTCCTGCTCGGACAAGCCGCCTAGCTCTGAGGCATACACCACCCCGTCGTCATGGTTCAGTTTGTCGGTCATGGCGATGTTGACGTCACGTCCCAAGAAGCTGGGCCAAGTGAGGACGGCGCTGGACTGCCTGGCGTCGCGCGCATGCATGAGCAGCGCGCCGCTTCGGGTAGCTTTGGCATACAGAACATGGGTTCCCAGGTACTCCACAATCTCGTCTCGAATTTTGTAAGGGCTTAAAGCACGAAAGGACATTGAGGGATCTACTAATCTAACTAAGACGAAGGCTTGACCTTCTGGTATCCAGACCATTTTGCTAGCGGATAAGCGCTCTTTATTGTCTAGAAACGTCCACACAAAACAAGGACGATGGCCAAGAGAAGGGGAGGTCAGGAATACGTTCGGAAGCGAGAAGGATAGGAGAATCTCAGGTTCTGCTCCTGGACCAGGCGGTCCCCGAGCCACTCAACTCCGCGAACTATTATTGCGTGGAATCTGCGGAGGCTGATAGAAGTTTCCTGGCTGCTCTAACAGCGCTCACCAATGCCGCCCTAGGGGACGAGTGGTCTAGGGGTAAGATGCTCGTCTCACAATCGAAAGGTTGTGGGTTCGAGTCTCACCTGTCGCTACTCTTGGCCCGCGACCAATTGGCGTGAGAGATTGGCGACTCTACATGACTAAACGGTCGACGTGTCGTAAAACCAATAACCAACCAATACCGCTCTCCACGGGCTCCTCTCGGAACACACTCCATGCCTTCTTCGGTGCCAGGCTCATCGCTCTGCGAAAGAAGTGCGGGGTATCCGTCCCAGCACAATCGGGAGCATTTACCGCCGCCTCGCCAGCCGCATAGCTGCATCGCACGTGGCTTCGGTCCTCAGCGATGAGCTGCGCCCGGTGCAACTCTGAGTTGGAACCAGACTCGGCTGCGAGGCGGCTGTCCACGCGGTGCGAGACTACGTTGCGTCTGCAAATAATCAACAGACTTCGACAGTGGTGGCGAAGCTGGACGTTGCCAATGCCTTTAACACCGTGCGTCGTGATGCCGCGCTCGACCAGCTCAGACTGCGCTGTCCAGAAGTACATGCTCTCGCCAGGCAGGCATACAGCTGCCCTACACCGCTATTTGTCGGAGGCGAGGTCATCTAGTCGAGCACGGGTGATCAGCAGGGCGGTCCAATGGGTCCAGTTATATTTGCTCTCGCTGTCGATCCCGTCGCTCGTTCAATGTTGTCGCCTCTAAACATTTGGTATCTGGATGACGCAATCATCGCTGGCCCACCTGAGACAGTCGTGGCCGATTTGCACCAGCTTGCGCATTGTCTTGGGCACTTTGACCTCCACCTAAGTAAACCCAAAGGTGAGCTGTTGAGTCTTGGCCAAGTTGACCTAATCACCCGTGAGAGTGCTCTGTAAACTGTCCGTACATGCCTTCCCGGCGCATCTGAGGTGCAGCTAGACGGGCTATCTTTGTTAGGGTCCCCAATCTCGGACGCGGGCCTCTCCGACGCCATCGCGAGTGCCCATGAGATAATCATCAGATTAATAGAGCGTTTGCACGGTCTGGACGCTCACGCTGCCCTCTTTTTTCTCACGCATCATGTCGCTGTGCCCCGCCTTCAACATCTGCTGCGATCGGCACCTGTATACAATTGGATGCAGGAGCTCACCTCCATCGACGAGCTGGTACGTCTCGCCGCCACCAAAATAATAAATGTCGACTATGTGACGCGGCATGGGACCAAGCAGCTCTTCCAGTGAAGTTGGGAGGACTAGGTCTGAAGAGGACGGCTGACCTTGCTCTCCCTTGTTACGTTTCCTCGTTGACAGCTTCTCTTGCACTGGTGCAGGAAATTTGTCCCCACATAGGTGGTGGGCCACACCCAGTAGCTCTAGAACCGGCTTTAGACGTATACTCAAGTCACCACGGTACCATAAATGCCTAGTAAAGGAAAAACGGCAATAAGCGAGCATGGGACACAGCTGCTGCACAAGCTAAGTTTGACAGCCTTCTTGTCGTCGCAAACCAGGTGCAGCGCGCCCGCCTGCTGGCAGCCGCTCGCCCACACAGTGGCGCATGGCTGCACGCGCTCCTGGTCCCGACCTTGGGCCTACTGGTGGACAATGAGACCGTGCGTGTGGCTGTGGCGCTACGTCTCGGTGCGACAGTTTGCGAGCCACATCGCTGTCGCTGCGGACGGATTCCCGACAAGTACGGTCATCATGCCCTCTCGTGCCGCTATAACACTGGTCGCCTTCCGCGCCATGTAAGTCCCAACGACGTGGTGGCACGGGGTCTGAAGTCCGCCGGCATCCCCTCCATTTTGGAACCTATGGGGCTGGACCGAGAGGACGGCCGAAGACCAGATGGTCTCACGGCTTTTCCCTACAGTGAGGGGAGGTGTCTGATTTGGAACGCCACATGCGTCGATGCCTTCACCGAATCGGTGGTAATCGACTGCACGATCGATCCCGGAGCGGCAGCCCGTGAGGCAGAAGCGAGGAAGAGGTAAAAGTACTGACCTCGGCCGGCGCTACCGTTTTGATCCGGTCGCGGTGGAGACAACCGGCGTCCTCGGCCCCGCTAGCCTCGCCCTGCTGCGCGACATCGGCAGCAAGATCCAGGCGCGAACTGGCGACCCGCGGGAAACCCAATGGCTTCTCCAGCGGATTTCAGTTTCCGTCGTCCGCGGAAACGCCATGGCGGTTACTTGCTCAGCGACTAGAGGACACGAATATGGTCCACCGAGCCGTCCTCGGCGGTCTCCAGCCGCCAAGGATGCTCTGCCGCGGGCGGCCGCTCGGCCTCACCCCTCCAGCCCAGGCCCGGGTCCTGACCCTGGCTCTGTCCCCGGCCCCGACCTCTGCATCGGGTCTGATGCCAGTCACATCGCCAAGTCGCCGTCACCGCCGCCACCGCCACGGCGCGGTCTCAACAACCTCGGTAACACGTGCTACATCAATGCTGTACTGCAGGCACTCTTCCACTCAGAGGAGTTCCGCCATGAAGTAATGACGCTACGGCCCAGTCAGTGCCAGCGCCACCTGGTGGCGCTACAGAGGGTGTTCGCGTTCTTGGCCTTCTCGGAGCGGCCCGCCTTCTCCCGGTCGCCTTCACACGCGCCGCACTGCCGCCCTGGTTCAAGACAGGCAGTCAGCAACTGTTCAGAATTGCTCAGGTATCCTTTGGACGCGCTTCACGAAGAGGTGTCCATGGTTCATGGCGACTCTAAACCACAACCGCAAGCGTCCTCGAAAGCCTCCCAGTCACCACAGTCCCAACTTGTTCAGTCTTTCACAGACTGTCAACAGCGGACACCGCCATCTGAGCTGTTCCAGTCTCTGACAGAAGATCAACAGCAGACACTGCCGCACCAGCCGGTCCAGTCCCTGAGGGACGTGCGTCAGCGAAGACCACTGACCCCAACCGGCCCAATATCTGGGGGACGGTCGTCAGCGGACACGAGTCGGAGGTGGTAGCGGCTGTGCCACTGACCCGCCGCCGCCACCATCTCCGACTCTGGTGTGGCGTCTGCTTGCCGGCTGCGCCGAGACAACCTATACGTGCTGCACGTGCGCCTTCGTGTCGCGCCATCTGGACGATATCACCGATCTGCATTTGGCTATGCCCGACTCTCTGTCGCCTCAACCTCATACAAACCTCCAGGTGTCTGACAGCTGGCTGAGGGACAGATCGCAAAGCGTACGCAGATAAGCCCGCACACCCGGTTTGTCGGGCTGCAGCACGTCAAAGTTGGTGTCACCGAGAAGAAATATGGGCTTGCCCAGGCTTAGGACGTTTGCCAGCTGACCATGTAGCTCCTCATTGGTCGGTGTCACTGCATTATTTGGGGAACGGTAGACAGCTCCAATGACAACTGTTGTTAGATCAGTCAGTGTTCCACAGTGACTCTAGAGATGAGTTCCGTGTAGGCACCCACAGTGGCTCGACAGTGAGGCGATTACGGGAGATAATAGCGACTCCACGCTCGTGCGACACTTCACTCCACCTGATGTTGAAGCCAGGTTAGAGTGCCAGATGTCTCGGTGGCACAGAATATGTCAAATCGCTCAGTCGATAACAGTTGGTTGATGTCGTCTAGGTGTTTGGTCAGCGAGCTGACATTCCCGTGGCCGATTCTGAGACGACAACGTCTCTGTTCCTGGACTTTACCGACGTTCTGCGTTCGACGAAGCGTCAATTGCGGAGGCTGCAAGACATCGGCTGAATGTTCGCCGTGGAGGTGGCATTGCACTCGCAGTGCTTTGTACAGCTGATGGAGTTGGGCGGCACTCTACACGATGGGGGGCTTCCCCAGTGCCGGAAGTAGTCTGCAGAGCAGCACTCCTTTGAGCTGATGTTATTGCTCGTTGCCTGGCTCTTCTCTTCACCTGTTGTCCGCCCCGGCATCCTCGCCTCCTCAGCCGTCGCCGGCGTCCGACCGGGACCGATTCGGCGACTGGATCGGGAACTTGGCTTAATTACGAATCTTGCCTCACGCTTCAGAGGGTTTTCTCAGATAATGTGGCTCGCCCTCACACATTACAAGCATCAGTATCCGTTGAGGTATTCAAACTTAATATAGCGGTTTTCAGATGATTAAGACACTCAGTGTTCGGCGGCGTCACACATTCACCGTTAGATGTTCGGATTTACGTAAGCACACTATAACAGAGCGATGTTCTCTTGCTCCTGATAAATATATGAAACGATGTGGAGCGGCCGGGGGTCGCTGTCAAGCGCCCACCACGCCGAGTGCCCTAGGAGGATCTAAGGGGTGAATCCAAGGGGCGGAACCAAGGGGTAGACCGAAGGGGTGATTCGGCAAATGTTTAATAATAGCCCACCTTCCACGATAACCTACATACAACCTGCACCACCGCCACAGCCGCACCCGTGCGCGAGATTGGCTGCGATAATGGTTGTTGCGCAAGGCCGTATACATGGGCGCAAAATGACCTTTGCAGTCGACGCGCCCCTAAACACCAATTCATCATCAAGGCCGTATACAGAGGTAAAATCATAAGCTTCTGCGCACCTTTCTGCGCAGGTTGCCTTATGACGTGCACGATGCGTCACCATCCGGCGACTACGAATGGATTTGGGCTGGGCGGCGCGCACGATGCAAAGTAATGAATTGCTTCGAATAAGCGTTGTTTTCTTTCCAGTAACGAACCCAAATATGTAGGCACGTCTTTTTCCTTCAGAACAATGCCGTTTTTTATCAACGTGAGATCACAAGCTCAGGCTAGGGAATGCAGTATGTGAAGGACTTCCCTCTCGCGGCCCTTACTTTAGCGATAGGGTCACGGGAGTGTGTGTGAAGGCAATGTGCTAAACTCGGTGTGGCGCTGAAGGAGCAGCCACCTTCACAGCCTAGGAAAGGTATTAGCATTAGTATTTTGAGTGCACTCACAGATATTACTAGCTTTAAATTAACTAACTCGCTCCATCCGATCACCTGAAGGCCGCCACGTGCATGGACGCATCCACGTGCCATTGTGAAATTGTTGCATGATGCTTGAGACATGGAATGATGTCTCAAGCATCATTGTTTCCATGTCTTGTTCCATTCCATGTCTCCATGTCTTGTTTCCATGCGTCATGACAGCATCTGTCATGATGCATGGAAACAATACACGGGACTTTTTCGGTATTTAGCTTGAAGTAAGTGTAGATCGAACCAGGATTGTCCGTCAAGATGCATTTCCCACTGGTCTTCAGCGGGAAGAGACCTGAAGCCATGCCACGAATCGGGAATAAGCCAGCACATGACAACGGCGCATCCATACTTTTTGTAGGGGGAGGCCTCCATCTGAGAAGGGCTTTCTTCCCACGAACCTTACCTTCTGGGGGTGAGGCTGAAAGGGTGGGGCGCACTTCGATGGGAGGAGGCTGTCCGGGTGTCCCGGGAAGAGGGTCTACTCCCTGATCGGACCTTGTCTACCGGGGGTAGGGTGGAGGGTTGCGGTCGGATTCCTCAGGGGCTTCATGCGGCTCCTGCAGGGAAACCTCCTGCCGCTAAGGGGGCGGTAACTTAACCAGGGCTGTATCTTTGCATATTTGTGTGGGGTTCTTGTACCACCAGCAAATGCTAGCTTTTCCCCACCCCTCCCCAATAGTTTCAAACTTTTTAATGTGACCCTGTGGGATATGCTCCCGATCAATTTTAACCCGCCCATTGGCTGCATGCATCGTGAACCCCCCAATCATTTTCAGGAACCTACATCTATTACCATACCTCCTCCCCCCTGGTGCGCCGCTGCATGACGATGCATCCGGGCTTCACCCGAGTTCGTTATAAACGATGACAAAAGGCAAGATAATGTAGTCAGCAAATATACTATATTTTGGTGCCATTTTTAAGCGACCTTGAAATAAATTCCTTTCGTGTAGGATGAAGGACCACGAAAGTCGTTCAACACGGGGCTGCTACCCACAGGTCAGATATATTAATCGAGGGCCGAAACCACACCGTGCGCTTAGCCTATTCCCTTGCACATGGGTGTAATGTTAACCGTTCTGGGGGAACATGTCCACGCCTCCCCCCCCCCCACAGTTCATATTCATCCCCGCTGTTCATCAATGTAAAGACATCAGCCACAAGAAGGGAAACACACAGTTGTGGGAAACAAATGTCCCACAGGGAAACAAATGTCCCATCTGAAACACGCTACATCCCAAGTATGTAGCGTCCATGCAATGATCAAGTCCATGCAAGCAAAGTAAACATTGACCCACTTGGCAGATGTTTTCATGTTATTGTGCACAGTCAAGCAACACAAATAGTTATGCGCAGTAGTCGGCAGGAGCGCAAGCAGTCTGGAAGGGTGAGGGATGTGAACTCCAATACAGTCCGTCCAATACAGTACCGAGAAGCTGGCAATGGAAGAAGGGACGGAACGAAAATGAAGCCCAGAGGCGAATACACGGGGAGAGGGCCAGGGGGATTTTCGGGACCATTTGTATTTATTTTTGCCGGGGGGGGGGAGCACGGCCAGGCACGCCACATGGGCGAAATGCGAAAAGTTTGGGAAAGCTTTCCCATTGGTAGGGGACGGGAGTTACCGTAGCGTTCCAGGGGAACGGATCCTCGGGCTCCCCAGTAGTGACGCTTCTGCAATCGGGGACATTTCCCTCCCAATGTCGCCACATTCTTAGCTAAACCGACCTTCATTCACGATTTGTGGCAAAACTAGGGAAATTATATGATGAGAATGTTGTATAAGTTAATTCAGGCCGCAAGCTGCCCAACGCTGATGAGTTTTTTTTTCTTCAAACTTGGTGAACATGAATATTTGTAAATCCCAAATCAAATCATCATCATCCTCTCACATTTTGGATATATCAATTCAGTCAGGACACCGCAGCATCCAAAAAAAACTTCACAATCATGATTCTTCCACAAAATAGTTAAATAATCTTATGAGGCCCTGGGTAACAACTAGAACACAGCACACATTTTGGCTCACGTATCATCAGACAAGGTGGCATTGCTTACAACCACCCTTCTGCCCCCCATAAAAGGAAGAATTTGATGTACCCACTAGAGCAAAAAGAAGAAAGAAATGCATAGACATGATACAGAAATAAAAACCTAGCATAGTCAAACAATATTATAACTAAATAATGTAGTGAAACTCCAACATCCAAGTCATATATTCCACCATATCAATCCCATATGAATTCACAACTCAACAGCAGACTGATACACTCGGTCACCCTTGACGAATTTGACTGGGGTGCCATGTTACAGCAGTTGGAATGAACAATATCTTCCAGCCCTTGTGTTATTGTTTTGCATATGCTATTTGGTTTGTAATTATTGTTTCTGTTAGGTAAGGTTCTTTCTCATTTCTTATATCTCTGTATGTATGTATGTATATATGTATATCTTTCTTATATATACATATATACTTACTGTATGTATATATTTCTTCTGAACTTTTTTTAGACTATTTACATGAAGATGAAGCCTTTTAGACAAATCATTGTGTTGCAAGTGGAAATGTATTCCCTGTGTCACAGTTATCAAAGAAGAATTACAACTTATAATTGGCATCACAGTTATCTATATTTACATTAAAGATTAAACTATGGCCCGTGAGCTATATTGCTCGGCCGGCGGTAAATTTAGCCAGATTGGCCCCGCCCACTGAGTGAGTTTCTGTCTACTCATCCTTCTACTCAATGTCCTCCTCCTCCTTGTCCTCCATGTTAGGCTCCAAGTACTTGTACCCCATAAGCTTCCGGTTGCCGCGGAGGAAGCTTATAAGCTTATAATTAACGTTACCATAAGGTTTGAAAGGTTTAAAGGTTTTAAAGGTTACTAGAAGTTTTAGTAATGTATATAGAACTTTACAGGTAGTTACTTTTACTAATGTATATGGTTAATATAATTACTTATAATACTAAACGTAACAGGTAGTCAGGTACATACGTGTTCGCCGCGTCGGATTCTTAGGTCGTCTTTTATCGCTCGCTAAAGCTGGGCAGCGGCGCGGACAGCGGCGCGGATTTTTGACTTGCGCCGCGCGCCGTTGCGCCGTTTTTTTTTAGAATCCGCGCCGGGCCGCTGCGCCGCCGGTTTTTAAGGTGCGCCGCCGGCGCAGCGGCGCAATTTGCGTGCGCCGTGCCCACGTTTAATCCTGAACAACAACATTTTCATGTTCAGGATATGGCACACCGCTATAAAATAATCATCTGTGTTAAAGTTGCTCTTTGCAAGTGGTTCGATGATTTTCATTGAAAGGAACTGTTTGAATATGGATAGCTTGTTCATTTTCGTGTTCAGTACAAACAGTACAATTACTGGTTCAGCCATACAGAAGCAGCAGTAGAGCTATTTCTTGCATAATGCCTAAAGTGGTCAGGACCCCCCCCCTCTTCCCGATGTAATATATATATACATATATATATATATATATATAATTATTATTATTATATTATATATATTATATTTTATATATATATATATATATATGTATACATATATATATATATATATATATGTATATGTGTATATGTATATGTATGTGTACATATATATATATATATATATATATATATATATATATATATATATATATATATATATATATATATATATATATATATATATATATATAGTGTGTGGGCAGTGCACACCAAATCATATGGCTTATGAGTCTGATATCATTGAGCCGGATCTGAATCGATTCAAATTTATGTTTGAGTCGTGAGTTGAATCAGATCTCTGTAGCTCTGAGTCTGAATTGAGTTGAATCAAATAATTTTGACCTGCTGTGAATCATGAGTTGAATCGGATCTCAAGATCTATGAGTCAAATGTGAGCCGATTAAAAAAATTGAGTCGAGCACAAGTCTGGAGAATGGGCGCCCTCCAAATCCCTTCGACCCCTCCCCTGATGCAATTCCTAAGTACGCCACTGGGGAGGGGGGGGGGGGCTAACGCCGAAAACCGAAAATTGCTCCCCCCCCCCCAAACCGGTGGGCTAGATCCACCAGTGCACACTCCAGTCACAGTTTGCTGATGGTGGTCACGCTATATTCATAATGTGAATTGAAGTGGTGTCAAACTAGTTGAATTGGTTCTTCATTTAGCTACACAAGGATAAGATGCTCCAAACTTCATCAAGCACACCAGACAACCATGATTCAGCACTTTATACTATTCATATCTGGTAGGCAGGTTAATTCATGGAATGGCACCAGGCTTCAGGAGAGGCAGATGTTGCTGTTGTGGTATCAGCTTCCGCTGCATCAGGTAGCCAGGATCAGAATCATCAGAGGTAAAGTGGTTGGAACAAATGAATAAGTTGGTTGGATGAACTCCATCAGCTCTTGTTCACTTTGTCAACTAAATCTTACAGGTATTTCCATCTCTTGGAAACTTAAACATGTTGATTTACAATCTCTCTCCTTTCCAGATTTTTCTTCCCACATCTTGCATGTTGCTACAGCACATACACAGTCCATTGCTATTCACCTGGAACCTGACATTCATACAGTTAGATATGTTAATTGAAAAAGTTGCACACACCAACACCAACACATATCCTCATTTAGTTGTCTTCTTGAATGGTAGAACAGGTGAAGGTTCCACTAAAACATTGAACTGAAAACCAATCCTGACCTGGGGATGGCCTGGCTAACTGTTGTAATTTTGAAATACATTTTGTCAGTGTCATGCATGAAACTGTTCATCATATTTCAATTTTGCAGTGAAAATTATATCACTGGACATATTTTAAACACCTTTTACCCCCATGAAGCATACACAATGGTTGGGTTTGGGTAAGCTAGTCTAGGTTAGTGTTTTCTGGTAAGTTACGAAAAAAAGGTTCTTTTTTGGGGGGAGGGAATTTATGTTAAAATAGTTTATTTTCCTTAAAAACAGTTCTGGCTAGCTTAGGTTAGGTTTTTAACTTGAACATTTTTGAGAGAAAAAAAATGCCTTGAAATTTTCCATTTTTACAAAAACAATTTGCTTTCTTGCATGGATGGTTAGGCTAGGTTAGGGTAGGTTATGTTTTTTTTTTTTTCATTTGGAACATTACTTTTTATGCTATATTACCCAACTCCAAGCCCCTTTTTGGGTGATATGCTGCATCCCAACTGAAAAGCATGCATTTGCAGAAGAAATAAGTGGTCTGTGCTGAATGATGAATGAATGAAATGAATGTGCTGATGTACATACTCAGCACATTCATCAGATTGATTAGAAAAAAGAAATTGGATGAAATCAGAAACTACCTTCAACTGCGAATTTACCGGATTAGCGGAATCAGCATATTAGGTATAAACTTAATACAGAACACACCTCAATTTCCATCAATAATTAACTACAGCAATTAACTACAGCTAACAGTGCAACTACACAACAGATAAACCACGACACAACACAATACAATAAAACTGCAACCAAAACGCTGCGACAGCAAACACGACGTGTGATACTATATATAATACCTTGCATAATACCTACGAGATAGATATGTAAACAACTCCGCCATTTATGACTCAATTGCGTCATCTAGGAATTTGAGAAAAAGCGTGCCCCTAAAACGCTGCCTTTCGTAATGGTGGTCGTCTAATTTGCAGCCTAACTGAAACTGATAAAATAACGGCTAAACAAGATTATAAAACTATAGACGCGATAATAAAAGATTTAAAAAGTGAGTTGAACTTAAAATATTTTTATTTTGATGTACATCAAACCAATAAAACGGCCAAAAAGGTGAACCCCAGAGACGTCATTTGTACCATTCGAGGTGACACGCAGGAAGGCATGGGGATGACAACGGGCTGGATCCCAGCTGCAACTACGCCACTAACCTGGCGCATACGCGCTGAAGCGGCTTGCTTGTGGCCGCTCAATGGCCGCTTGTCAAGTTTGTTGTACGGCGGTAATTGTAGATTTTGGATTGTTTGGATATCGTAGTTGAAAGCATAGAGTGTCCAATTTTTTACCGGAATTCTTTCTAAAGGTATTTGTCATATTTTACTTCAAACTTACCCTGAATGTGCCTCGTATGCTTCCTGAAACGTGCTTTGTTGCGTCCGGCGGTGTGACCATGATGGCTGATTGGGATGAGCGACGACCTATTGGACTGAATGTAATTGTTGTTGCTCTTTCCATACTGTCTCCATCTGAATTGAATTTTCTTAGCCGTGAAATGCTTGTGGTAGATGTTCATTGGGCTAGCAAATGGTAGGCTGTAATGTCGGTGGCGCATTTATCAATATGGCGCGGCCATCGATGAGGTTGACGTTTTTTTCTTGGCTTTTCTTTGGTGAATAGGCGGTTTTACAGCAGCTTTTTGCTCTCATGCAGGGTGGGAATTAAGGCACTTCTTAAGAGATTTTATCTCTGAAAACATTTTTGCCCTCCAGGTTCATACTGGATAGGATGGGCTTCACATGTACTCCGACACAAATGTGGGAACAAAGATATCAATAAAAATAAACACAGAATGACACCCAAAAAAGAATGCTGGTTATTCCACTTACGGTCACCACTCAGACTAATCACTTTTTGTAGCAGTCAGCAGCCGGACCACAGCTTCACACACTCCATCAATCTCAACCACCGGAATTGCCGACAACAACGTGCCAACAGCAACTTGCAAGATGATGCGCATGCGCACTGAGAACACTGTTCTCCGGTTCTGGAGCGGCGTCTCGGAATACCTGTGTTCCTGCCACCTATAGTGGGAAACTTTGATAGTTTTAAGAGACGTCTCCGGTGTCCCGGAGGCCACCAATCAGAATTGGCTGCGTTAGCGTTTTCTGTTCTGAAATCTGTCTGTCAACCAGTCAATGCAAGGTATTTTGTATATGACGTCATAACCATTAGCAACTTTGAGCACATGGTTAACAGTGTCCACACAAGTTAACAGTAAACACAAGACCTTGACTGATCTTTTGCTTTGA
Source organism: Ashinkailepas kermadecensis (assembly GCA_034440615.1). NCBI lineage: Eukaryota > Metazoa > Arthropoda > Thecostraca > Neolepadidae > Ashinkailepas > Ashinkailepas kermadecensis. The sequence continues at coordinate 162,203 of JAOTOM010004939.1, forward strand.
TCACATCCAACTGTGGCGTGTGCGGTAGCGGAGTTGCGTTCGTATTACGTGGGAAATTGGCTCTCACCTGGTTCTCTCACCTGGTTGGCTCCCCATATACTCAAGCATCACTCACCCAGAGATGAGTAATGAGATACCTACCCAGGCTGCGTGGGTAGGTATGTGCTCTGAGCTGACGGTGAAGTGTGAAGTATTTTTGTTTGTTTTTCATATGGCTAGCCTTGTACTGACACCAACAGTGAAAGGAAAATGCATTTCCCCTGTGAGTTATAAGAAACGAAAACAGTGCTGATTATTACGGGTCACTGCCGTGCGGTGCCACCCATTGTTCACTTCTTTGTTCGTATGTTTTGGCATTTGATTTGACCAAAAATGAGAATTATATTACTTATGCATATTATGTAGGTACTGATTTAGGTTTTTCCGGTCTGTTACTGGTAAACAGATTCCATGCATAAAAATAATGTCCATGAAAATGTACTCCGGAAGAAATCGGTATGCAATCCGACTCCCAACCCGGAAAGTAAGTTTCCCACTCTGCTCTCATGTCACATGGTCTCAGGAGCAGGATAGAGGGAGAAGACCTGCCATAATGATCTGCATAAATTAAAAGTGACCACCAAGTCTAATTCTCACATCAGTTTTAATAACAAAATACGTTTTACTATCGACCAGAGTGGGAAACTTACCTTCCGAGTTGGGAGTCGGAGTGCATACCGATTTCTTCCTGAGTACATTTTCATGGACATTATTTTTTTATACATGGAATCTTTACCAGCAACCAACCGGAAAAACCTAAATCAGTACCTGCATAATATGCATAAGTAATATCATTCTCATTTTTTTCAAATCAAATGCCAAAACATACCAACAAAGAAGTGAACAATGGATGGCACCACCCGGCAGAGGCCCGTAATAATCAGCACTGTTTCGTTTCTTATAACTCACAGGAGAAATGCATTTTCCTTTCACTGTTGGTCTCAGTACAAGGCTAGCCATATGAAAAACAAATGAAAATATTTCACACTTCACTGTCAGCTCAGAGCGCATACCTACCTACGCAGCCAATTTCCCATGTAATACGAACGCAACTCCGCTATCGCACACGCCACAGTTGGATGTGATCAAAGCAAAGGATCAGTCAAGGTCTTGTGTTTACTGTTAACTTGTGTGGACACTGTTACCATGTGCTCAAAGTTGCTAATGGTTATGACGTCATATACAAAATACCTTGCATTGATTGGTTGACAGACAGATTTCAGAACAGAAAGTGCTAACACAGCCAATTCTGATCGGTGGCCTCCGGGACTCCGGAGACGTCTCTTAAAACTGTCAGTTTCCCACTATAGGGTGGCAGAAACAGGTATTCCGAGACAGGGCTCCAGAGCCGGAGAACAGTGTTCTCAGTGTGCATGCGCATCATCTTGCAAGTTGCTGTTGGCGCGTTGTTGTCGGCAATTCCGGTGGTTGAGATTGATGGAGTGTGTGAAGCTGTGGTCCGGCTTCTGACTGCTACAAAAAGTGATTAGTTTGAGTGGTGACTGTAAGTGGAATAACCAGCGTTTTTTTTGGGTGTCGTTCTGTGTTTGTTTTTATTGATATCTTTGTTCCCACATTTGTGTCAGAGTGCATGTGAAGCCCATCCTATCCAGTATGAACCCGGAGTGCAAAAGTGTTTTCAGAGATAGAATCTCTTAAGAAGTGCCTTAATTCCCACCCTGCTATCGACACTGCTGAAATAAGTAAAATTAAACTTACGAGCATTGTAAGTTGGGGACGAGTGGTCTAGGGGTAAGATGCTTGTCTCACAATCAAAAGGTTGTGGGTTCGAGTCTCACCTGTCGTTACTCTTCGCCCGCGACCAATCAGCGTGAGAGTTTGGCTATGCTACATGACTCAACGGTCGACGTGTCGTAAAAACCAATAACCAACCAAACTTACGAACATCAACAAATTGCGATATGATTTCTGATTTACGTGGAGACTGCACTCAGCTCTACTGTATCTGGCAGCTGACGAATGACTGCCAGGTGATAAATTGGTGCTATGGTTAAATTAGCAAGGGGTGTGGTTATAAGCCAACTTCCTGAGAATTGGTTGAGAAAATGAGAACAAAGGTATGTTTAATCGATGTCAACCAAGTTTCTAAATCCATACCTGGTACTCCTGACATGCTCACATTGCACAACTCATAATTCACAACACACTCCACGAGTAGGACACTCGTGCACCAACTGATTTGTTACCTGGCATCTATTAGGATATGGGTTTTGGAATATAAAATGGTTTAAGGAAAGTTATACTAAAAACAATCCATCTAAAATCTTTTTCCCACAACCAAGCAACAACTTTTCAACGAAAAAGCTGAGAAAATTGATTGAAATCAATTCTTATTAATATTAAATGTTCTACAATGTACTTTTTTAGTTCATGTCTGGAATGTTTAGTTGAAGCCAGGAATGACTTGGGATCAAAAGCGACTAGATGGAGGAGCAAATTGCAGCTGTGAAACTGCCTAATGGTCATGTTCTTCAGGTTACATCAGAATCCCAATATCTCAATGCAGCACAAGTCTTAATGACCCTAAATTATGTAATATATTTGAATCCTTGAGTCCCTTAGCATGGTGGGAATTAAGGCACTTCTTCACAGTATCAATCACAAAAATAGTCCCCATTCTCCCACTATTTTTGGTTAAAAGCATCGGATTTCTACCACTATTTGTCAAATGGACCCATTTTTTACAATAATAATTAATGACAACATAATTTCCTGTGTGGGGGCCCCAGCCTACCTCCACCAACTCTAAGTTACGGATTTGTGTTCTTGTTTACCAAAACGTTCATGTTCAACGTCTTGTACCACGTCAACGTTTGTGCATGTGTACACACTGGCAGATCCGATTTTGTCAACTCTTGCTGTAAGCAGAACTTGAGCATCATAGAACCCTCGATGCATGTCAGAATGTACTATGCTACCATATTGGCTTCCAAACAATTATAAAAATTACCTTTAAAATTGGAGATTCTTTCATCCACACGATAATTTTTAACCTCGGCAAAGGTTACTGCGTTTTCATTCAGTTTACTTCTGTTGGTTTCAGGGGGCAAAAAGACACTATGCCCCCCCCCCTTTTAAGCGCTTCGGGGGAGCCATGGCCGGAATGGCCCCTCCCTGGATCTGCTAGTGAATGTAGCCTGTCTCTTCATCTTAGCAACCCCAACACCACCATACGAAACATGCTGCTCAACTGGGCTCCACTGGTCACTCGCACAAAACATCCTGTTCAAATTCCGCTTTCAAAATCTGGCTCACTGGGTCTGCTTGCCTGTTACTGGCTAAACAAACTTCATGAACCTATCTGACGAAGGAATAATGATACTGCTGATTTCGTCATCTCTTGCTGTAAGCAGAACTTCAACAGCATAGAACCATCGATGCATCAGAATCTACTATGCTACCATATTGGGCTTCCAAACAATCATAGCAAAATACCTTTAAAATTGGAGATTATTTCACCCAGAAAGCTATTTTTTAACTTCAGCAAAGGTTACTGCATTTTAATTTAGTTTACTTTTATTGGTTGGGGGGGCCAAAAGACACTATGCCCCCCCCCCTTTGAAGCGCTTGGGGGGGCATGGCCGGAATGCCCCCCCTGGATCCGCCAGTGGTATCAATGGTGATGTCTGAAGTCTGAAGTCTGTCTGTCTGTCTGATGGAACATTTGACACTGTCTTCAAGGCCTAGACAATACAAGTAGTTGTTTAATACATTGATTTATTGGAAAACAGAATTATGAAGATATAGTTTAACACAAAATTGTTACAGGCATCATAATTCAAATAAATTCAGTTATTGTAACTTCATTGATTTTCTTCAATGCACACTATCCAGACTGGGGGTATGGAGAAGACAGATTCCTGTGATCAGCTAAGTTTGGTGGAATATACCAAACTATTTATATTACAATATTAATAGTTTACAAATGTGTACATATTCCACTGTCAAACTAACAACACAAAGGTATGTCATTACAGACTGGTACATGAATAGTAATCTCATGACACACCTTACCACCAGCAGGCAGCACAGCAAGTGTATGTTTAGTAGAGTGTGTGCAAAAACATCAGAACCAACTTAAACATCATATGTAGTGAGTGCACTGGTGTCCTCAGCAGGGGAAATGTGGTGGTCTTCTTCAGTTTCTAGTGCAACCCTGAATAGTAACCACAACACATGACTTCCAGATGCACTGTCCATCAGGTTAGTATAGTCAAGGTGAGGCTTATGGGATGCAATATTAATGAAACCTTTAACCTCTACTTAGGATTAAAAAAGACATTCATTTGCAATGATGCATGGGATGTTGTAGTTATATTTATGCCCATTATATATTTATATGATTATGAATGCTACATAACATCAAACCATCAGTGACATCACTCAACTCAGTTGGCAGTGGTCCCGGGTCCAGTTAATGCAGCTTCCATTGTTTTGAATGGAATGGTAAGGCTTGTGTGTATGTTGTGTACTCTGGGGTTACACACCACAATGCATACGTGAGGTCATACACATATGCATTGTGTAGGACCTCTGGGGTGACCCACAATATGTATGGTGAGTAACCACAGCCAAATCTGCTTAAAATCTGGATGTCTTGATAGCCTGAATTCCTCAACTCTCCCAAGATCTGAGCTTACATTCTTCAGAACCTAGAAATTAGCTGACAACCTGACAATCATTGTTATGGTAAAGCAGATGACTGGGCTGTATTCCTGTCATGTGGAATATTGTAACAGTTGTCTTGTGTCAGGTTTAGGCTTATGAGCTACTTTTAGAGACAGTGTTTAGTATGTGTGAAATGGTATCGCCATGTTTGTATATTGTATCCAGATAGATACAATATATGGATTTATACTTTGTAATCCTGGGCATGGAGAGGAAAGGTTTTTAGTATGCAATATTGAGTGGATGTTTTCTTCAAAGCTGTCACATCAAAATATCAGTTTGTACTTCCCAGTGAATCTTAAGCATTTTATCAAAACTGTTCATTGTCAAACAGTACAATTCACTTGCAGTATAAATAACTTGCTCCTCTCCCGCTTGTTCCTCTCCTCTTATGAACTGGACATACTTGCTCGGCTCTGTGGAGAGGAAAGACTGGTGAGGAGAAGGTTGGACACATGTGATTGTTGGAGGCAGAATTTTGTTCTATTGTAGGTGCTAGGAAAATTTCAGGAAGTTATATTGTTTAATTTAGGTATATCTGACTTATCTTAGGCACTCTGGGCTTATATAATTATTTATAGTGGCATGACCTTGTGTATGCATTGCAGATGGGTTGTGTGGTCATGTGGCTTAAGTTTTTCTGCTCAGGGGATAGTTAGAGAAATAAGTGAGTTTTCTTTGTGTGCTATTTTAATGTAGTGAGTTTAAATTACTGTCAATAAATAGTTTTAGTTAAATCTGGGATTTTGACTTAGGGTTTGTACTAGAACAAATTAGCTGTATGAGACAAGGTAGATTCTTGCATTCCAGCCACTGTAATTACAAAGGTTATCTAGGCTTTATTTTGATTATATTAGTATTCATTTTGGAGAGTAATATTTAACTGGGATAAAGCTGTGCCACAGACAAACAGTTTCTGTAAGGGTGCTGACTGTACTGTGTATGCCTAAGTTAAGGAGTTGGTAGTTGGTAAAAGTCTTGGTTCAACAAGATACCTGCAAGCTTTTCTTCAATGTATCCTAGTAATCCTATGCCTAGTCACTGTCTACACTCATCTACTCCCCTGAGTAGGTGTTACCAAGGGAGGTGGAACACCTTAGGTGTTTAAGAGTAAACTTGCAGTTTAACATAGTTTTTGAATCCATGAAGTTTCTTTTTGAAGTTCAATGTTTATGAATGTTGTTAACATGATGCAACCATTCATTTCCTCTGCAAGCATACTTTTCAGCTGGGTGGCAAAAAAGGGCTTGCAGTTGGGTAACATGGTATAAAAATAATTTTCCATGGAAAAAGGAAAATTTCCATACCTTCTTTTAAATGTGTAAAATGAAAAATATCTAGACTAACCTAGTCTAACATGTTTTTGAAGAAACAAAACCTTTATTTGAAAAGTCCAATTCATTTTGTTTTTCAGCTTAAAACAAAACCCTAATATAACGTAACCAAGCAAAACCTAACCCCTTTGTTCACTTCATGGACATACAATTTGTGTAACACTTGTCTTGTAGATATCTTAAACTGTAATAATAGCAGTATTTAGTGGTGTGACCCATTGTAGGTAACGCCAGTTAGTGGGCCAGGTGCAATGTGCTAGGAGTGCTAGTGAGAGTGATAATAGGCTCAGGAGAGTAGAGGAGTGTGGACAGTGACTCACTAGGCATAGAAGCGCTAGGATATCTTTAAGGAAAATGGACCCTGGCCTCAAAATGCATAATTGGTTTGAGGAATTGCAAGATGGGGGTGTTTGTTCCCAATAGACAGGTTTGATTAAACAAGGTTAAGCACCCTTTATGCCAGATCAAGGAAGTAAAACATTTACTAGAGTCAAAGAAGCAGGCATTTAAGAAACTAAAAGATTCTAACTTTGAGGAATGTCTAGAAGCATAGAATAGCTAGAAATAAAGTAAGGTGTGTCAGGGCATCCAAAATACTGGCAGAAGTAAAATTAGCTCAAGAATGGTCAGCAGACAATGCTAGGAAGTTCTTTAGCTTCTACAACTTTAAGTATAAAATTATAGTGTATGGCCACCGGAGGTAGATGGTTAAATAGTGGTTGATTATTGTGATATAGTGGAGTCCCTGAGCAAACAATTATAACCCATATTTACTAAGGAGAGCTCTGGTACATTGGAAGCAACTGAAAGTTATGTCATGACAGGTGATAGGTTGGAGGATCTTACAATAACTAGGGAAGCTGTAGAAAAACAGTTGCAGAATATAAAGCTAATAAAGCTTCTGGACCAGGTGATAAATATGCTAGGATCTTAGTAAGGTGTGCTAAAGCATTGTCAGCTTCTAGGTATAATTTTCATGCAGTCAATGGAGTATTCTGAAGTACCTGATGATTGCACCTGAAGTGCAAGAAGTGCTACAAAGTTGTTTGGTATTATTTTAAATAATTTGAAAGAATCAGAAAAAAAGGCATTCTTTTCCTAGCATGGCTCTGGGAGCTCGCTGCCATAGCCGCCCCTGGGGTACCGTCATTTTTGTCTTCAAATTATACCACATGAAGAAAATATTTGTAGGAAGTCACATCAGAATAATCACTTCAATCGCTTAGAACCTACATACTATATGAGGTCTGCAGGTTAGGGGAGGAATGACATATTGTGTGACAACCCCATGACAACCATGGGGAGGAATGACAAATTGTAACCATATTCCGTAATATGTCCCTTCCAATTGGTGCTGTGCCTCTTCTCAGTTGGTGCTGTTCCTCCGTCAGTGGTATTTCCCAGAGATGTCGTCAAACGCAGGCACCGGCGCCGGATCCAGTGCCAGCGAATCCAACGGCAGTCAGAGCAGCCAACAGACCGACAACAAGAGCGACGAGAAACACAGCAAGGCACTCACGCCGAAGGCCTCCAAGTCTCTGAGCACAAGCGCCAAAAGGTCGGTACTTGGTCGGAGCCAGAGATAACGGGATTGGTCGTGTACTTCTCAGCACTCAAGTGGATCCGGAGAAAAAGGTTGTTCTTTTTCTCCTTTCATTGCCTTATATTCAACGTTCGCGCCTATCGGCAGCGACGTATAGTAGTCGTAGGTATCTACGTAATGTGCCCATTAATTCAGTTAATCAAGAAGCATACTTCCCCTGGTACGGTACTATGCACACCGATTGTTAATCCGTGGTTGTGCCGTGCAACAGTAGCGGAAGGTAACCTCAGAAGTGAAGCAGAGTCGCTTACGTTACCGAGAAGCGGATGCCGGTGGACGAGGAATAGCAGAGCGATTAGTGGGGCTGGAAGTGAGCATGCTAATTTTAGACGTGCTGAAGTTGCTTTAGGCACCACTAAGCACGAAGCCCGGCACAGTGAAGGCAGAAAAATAGGTACAGCGTTGGTTGGCGAGCGAGCAGGCAATGGGCGGGCGCGAGGCGGTGGGTAGGTCAGTAGAGGAGCGGCTGTGGCAGCCACCGGCACCGCCGGTACAGGACGGCCAGTGCGCACTGGCCGGGTCAGGGCTCACCCGCGGCGCCTGCCACCAAGCCAGAGTGATGCATTGGCGCCGCTGGCTGCACAGACTCTGCTCTGTCCACGGCTCATGCGTCCGCGCTGTTCACACGGCGTCAGCCCATGCCAGCCCGCAGTGGGCGCCCGTGCGCCGGCTTGCACGGCGGGTCGGTATCAGTGGGGGCCGCGGAAGCTCATTTGGTAGAGCATCGGACTCTTGATCGAAAGATCGTGGGTTCGAATATCACACCGGACGGAATTTACCGCGGCCAATCAGCGTGAGAGGTTGGCGACGCTATATAGCCTAGCGGTTGAATGCGTCGTAAAAGAACCCAAGGGTCAATATCAGTGACGAGGCCAACATTGTCGAAAGGAGCTAGGGGCGACGTAGTTGCAATAAGTCGTATGTGCGGCGCCCATTTCTCTTAGAAATCGTGCTGAAGATGGTATTCCATTGGCAACTTTTCGTGAGATAGGTGGAATCCACTTCCTGAACACTGAATCGAAATCCTTCCTAAAGAATATCGAAATCGTGCTTCTTGATGTGTTGGTGAAATTACAAAGCCTCATGTATAACGGATCTCGTCTATAAGTATCAATAAGTAGCATGCTTATGTTCACCATTATGGGTCGTGAGACGCGGAACACCTGGTAGCATAATTACAGGGCGCTACGCCCAGGTCACACGCCGGTGGTCCGTCATCCGGGCACAGGCCGGTGGTCCGTCATCACAGGCCCTGCAGCTGCCGCCGGGTCCGACGGAAGGTGAGCCTCCCCACACGCCACGTCACATGCAGGTGGTCCGTCGTCGCAGGCCCTGCAGCTGCCGCCGGGTCCGCCCATCCGGAAGGTGCAGATACACCGCCGCGCAGGCTGCAATGCACTCAAGTCCAAGCATTTGCTGGAAACCCAGCGGGTCCGATAGGAGTCAAATGTGTTAATCCAGCGACAGTTGCCTGACTTCGAGACGCATGTAATTGAGATGAGACGTGAGTGGATGTACCATCAGTGGCTGCCAGGATAGATTGATGTTCTTCTCCACCAGTGTGGACGTGTGTAGCCGCCACTAATGTCATGCAACGCAGCCAGGTCCGGGTCGGTGTTGCCGTTTTGATCGAAGACTTCACAGGATGACTTCACAGTTGACAGGTGTTGATGGAATGCAGGAATCAGGCGGGGCGGCACAGTTCTTGAAATCACAGTGGTGAAATTGGGCGATTTTCAACCGGCATACATGGATCATTGCAGCGACGTCACTGGAATAAGAATTAAAGGCGACATGTAGCATTAGCAAGACTACATACGAGAAAGACGGCATAAAGCACACAACGAAGGTCGATGAAAACAAGAAAAGCCACACAAACAACATGCAACAAAATACACATCAGTTCGATTCCAGTTCATAACATACGCATTTATTAACATGGAAAGACACGCATTCTTCCTGTCAGGGAGCGATCGGCCTGTCCGAGACTCTCGTGGCAAGGACAACATGCCAGGTGTGTTTCACTGCCATGCTGTCTCCCTGAGCAACAACTTCGGTCTGTTGACGACTTTTACGCTAACTTTTACTATGCATGGTGTCTGGCCGGATAAATGACTCAGTCCTCCATATTAGTCGAAAATGTGGTGTTTCTAGGTCAATTTTTAAACTGACCCGGTAATCTCTCAGCCATGACATAACTACGGATTATTGTCCGTGCAAATATGTTGACTTAGTGGCAGTGTTGGATTTTCACTTCTCAGTCTTGGACTCAGAGTGTATAATTTTGGGGGTAGCCAAAATATGGAGTGTATATCCTTGAGAAGAACCAAATAATGGAGGGTATAATTTTGGGATTTGCCAAAATATAGTGTATACCCTAGAAACACTAAGTAATGGAGAGTACACATGTCCTAAAATGCAGTGGATGTTCCCTGGAATGAAGAATAAAGCACCATCCAATTATTTTATGCTATGTTGCCTAACTCAAAGCCTTTTGGGCATTATTTTGCTCACAACCTGAAAAGTAAGCATTTGCACAGAAAACAAGTGGTTCCATCATCTAAGTCACCTTCATAAACATGGTACTCAAAAAAACATACCAGCCCATAATTTTGCTGTGGTGCTGTTAGCAGCAGTGCCAAGAATCTTGGGAAGATTTGTCCGCAGCATAGCTGAGAAGTTTGGGTATTATTGCAGTATAAACTAACAACAAGGCAAGTTTTATACACATTTTACTGGTATTATTATGCTTTAAGGTGGCAACAAGACAAGTTTTTATACACATTTTCCTCCATGAAGCAAGCAAATGAGTTAGGTTTGGTTAAGTTAGGTTAGTTCAGTTTTTTTAAGGTGGAAAATTTTTGGATTCTTTTAAGAATTGAAAAGTTTTTTTTCAAAAGCACCTAATGTTAGGTCATGTTAGGTTTGGTTAGGATTTTAAATTTTTCAAAGAACGAATTTCTTTGCAGTTTTCTTTTTTATACTTTTTTTTCTCCAAGGGGAGGTTAGGTTAGGTTAGGTTATGCTGCATATATTTTATTTTTTTAAGCATTTCTTTTTATGCTATGCTACGTAACTCATAGCCCATTCTTGGTGTTATTTTGCTCACAATCTGAAAAGTAAGCATTTGCACAAAAATAGTGCTCCCATCATCTTAGTCACATTGGTAAACATAGCATTTGAATGAAATTTCCAAGATTTCATAAAACACCTTAAAACACAAATTTACATATTTTACCTCCATGAAGCATACAAGGAAGGGGTAAAGTTTGGTTAGGTTATGTTAGGTTAGGCTTTGATAGGTTTTGATAAAAATGTGGGGGAAATTTGTCAAAAAAGTTATTTTTTTCTTCAAAAACATTTCACGCTATCATATGTTGAGTCTTTCTTTTTGAAATTTCAGAAACAAAATTGTTTGGAAATTTTGAGAGCGAAAATTATGCATGGAAGGTTATGGGACGTGAAGTTAGGCTATGCCCCATCTTCTTTTGTTACTGTGAACACTACTTTTTAAGCTATATTAGTAATTACCCAACTTCAAGCCCTTTTTTGGGTGTTATTTTCCCTCGCAAGTGAAAAGCATGCATTTGCAGAGGAGACGAGTGGTCAAATCATGTTCAGCACATTCATTAACATTGCATTTATTCATTCATTAACAAAGTACAAGGAATGAGAAACTACAGCACCAGATTTTCTTGTAATTCGCAACCAGACAAAAACCGGAAGAACAATGGACCCAACCTTACCTCACCTGATCGAAACGCAATGGAAGGAAGTAACCAAGGGAAGTAACCACCACGCGGCGGGATAATACGGCAATTGTGGTTAATGGTATTTAGTGCGGCGGATATGGACAATTTGCATAGCCGGCGAGGAACTATGACACAAAGGCTATAGAACAGCTATGAGCTACAGAAAAGGCTAAAAAAAAAAATTGTGATAAAATAAATCCACCCGAAAAATTGAAGGAATAATTGTTTTCTTCAATTATCTTAACTCTGGGCCACCCAGATTAAATCCACAGTCAAATTTTATTTTTGCGGAGTTGTGGAATATCTGTGTCCGAGTGGCATAAACAGTATTTGTGTCACGAATATGTGGCGCTCTGAAGCAATGTATGTCATGAAATCAAAAGACACCGACATTTCTGGTTATCTGGTGGTCTATTTTGCCACAAAGTCGTAACAGGTTTGGAGAATGTCTTGGACGGATCTGGCTAATTTTCACGCGTAAATTTTACCTGATATATTTTATTTAGATCGGCGGCGATTGCTTCAAAACTCAGAAATACACCTTTTCCTTTCCTCAAGCTGATGTAGAACATCCCAATCTTTCAGGAAGCATTCAAAGGCTAATTGTTAATTGCCTTTCTTCGGAGTGGTTTAAAAAGCTCCCGAAAGAGTGGGAGCTGGAGAGGCATGATTTACCGCCGGCCAAGAGCCCCTAAATTTCCAATCCGTCCCGGAGAGTGGTAGTTTTCTTTACTAGCCAGGCGACGCATGCAAGCTTACTTCATTGGAAGAGGGATTACTTCGTGTTTTGAATTTGGAAGTCCAGAGATGATATCTTGTGGCAAATGTAGTTGTGCAGTGAGCTGGTGTTAGGATGTAGGTATTTGGATGATTGATGGACCGGTAGCCGAGAAGTGAGACTCAAGGCCCTTAAGTGAGAGTAGTAATTGCTGTGGTGTGGTGTCGACCCGTCGGTGGGTGTCGTCCTACGTAAGAAATTAGGCTCAATTGAATTGTTCAAATTGAATGCCTCTCATCGCCGTTGGTGTGAAAGGGTGAACTATGATAATATTGCGATGCCTTACCTAGATACATTGCATGGATGTAGGTAGGTTACCTAGTACCTACCTACTAGGTAGGTACTTGGTGCAAATCTAGGTAAGTAAGTTTTACCTAGGTGCATCTGCATCCACATCAACATGCAAGTGCATATGCACCCAGTGGCATATCTACCTAGAGTCTTCATTAATGGGTGACCCTGTAATGGATGAAGCTTTCTGACTTTGTTCTTGTTGGGACAGAAATGTTTGATTTTTTAAATTTTGAAGGCTGCTGAAAGCAATCATTTTCAGCAGACAAAAGCTTTGGGGTCAAGGGCTAGTCTGCTTATCTTGATGTTGGAATACATTATTTTTTACTCATATGGGTTTGGTGTCACTCCAGTGCACCTAAGCATGCATTCATGCACATTGATTGTGCACTTATGAAGTGTTTCAGGATATTGTTGGGTGCACCCATCCAATTTGACACTGAGTACATTTTTTTTGTTTTGCCTCCCACCTCATAAAAAAACTGCCATGCCAAAGCATGACTTGCACCTACTGAGATATTCGGAAAATCATTCCCTTTATGCCTATCTAGTTGCGAGTTGTGTACTGCCTACTCCAGTTCTCTTTCTAGTTTTGGTCTTGCATTCTTCTGAGCACTTCTGGTCAGGGCATTTTTGTGAATGGAAAGTAAGTGAATGAAGGCATGTATGTTTGTTTATTCACTTGTACTAGGCAATTACACTTGCACCAGTATACACTTGACTTGCACCATTATATTTTTATATATTCACTGTTATGGTCATATGCATAATGATCCCAACTTTAGCTTCCATTCTGCTGGTATCCTGTCATTCTTCAACCCTAACTGGCATCTCATCTTCTGTTCTTTTCCTTGTATTCTCTTTGAATGTTTCTGCAGCCCTGGTGATCAGCTGAAATAACAAATGTACATTATTCTCAATAATGTTGCCAAGTTGACGTGCCAAGGACCCAAAATGATTACACAAGATGAAGATTATTAGAACTGGTGGATCTCATTCTCACTACCAGCCAAAGATCACCATATAGTCCATTGAGCGTGCTGCTCTGTGGGCTATGTCAACAATTATCATTATTTGATAGTGGCAGAACTAGTTGGGATTTCTTGTTATGCATTAGCTCTTCATCTGGTAGTTGGCAGCCCAAGGAGTGTATATTTTTGGGAGTGTATAATTCTTTGGACAGCCAAATGTCCAAAAAATGACCATTTTTCCAACGCTGCGTAGTGGGGAACCCAACGTGAGTGATATGACGTGTCGATGTTAGCATATGGAAAGGCTTATGCATTGGACACTTGACTTCTTTTTCCTTGCTATTGATTTCTCCTCAAACATACAGCTTTTGTTCACACGCTACCCTGCACCAAAATTAATAAGTCGAGCCATGCTTCATGATTTCAGATGTCTTCGAAATTGTTGAATCATTTGCATCGCACGTTTTCACCATGGACACTTTCCGATATGTGACACTTAGTTATAAATATATTTGGGGACTCCCCATACTAACCACTGGCTACTGAAATTTGAACAAGCTAGATTGGCAATGTCTGCAAGGGAGAACCACAACCTTGAACACAAGTGTTCCCCTGTCATCTACAAATCTGCGTCTGTGGTGAGGCCCACGGTAGCATCACACGACCCATTACTGGAACATCCTTCGCTTATTGTGTGTCTGCCGGTATTTGGCCGTTGTATTATGATGGTGCAGAAGTGCAGGTTGGTGTTGTTGGTGGTGCCGTTGGTGCTGGCACGCGCTGTGACTGCGTGGCGGCTCGGCAGGATCCAGAAGGAGCTGGCCGAGATCACGCTCGACCCGCCGCCCAACTGCAGCGCCGGCCCCAAAGGCGACAACCTTTACGAATGGGTGTCTACCATATTGGGACCGCCAGGCTCTGTATATGAAGGAGGCGTCTTCTTCTTAGACATCCACTTCTCTTCAGAGTACCCCTTCAAACCTCCTAAGGTGGGTGTTGGCTTAGCGGCGCGTTATATCCATCTGAATGTTCAGTGTTGCAATATTCTGATCTTAAAATGTGCTAGCGCTAGAACTGTTCATGGAATAATAGGATGCTAGCATGTATCAAATGTGTCGACAATATATCGTCAAATATCATAGATAATTTCAAAGGTATATTTCACCTTTCGACCCCACATATTGTGTCGTTTATCATTGGGACCCTTCACAATGTGGTCCCGTGTTGTCCCGTGTAATGTGCGGCCTTCGTGTTGTCTGGTCTTGCCCACCAAGGTCCAGATAGGCAACACGAATCGTGATGGCGTCCCGCACCGCAGTGTCGCCCAGGGGACAACTTGGTACCGCAACGTTCTCACCGGTGGTAACGTGACACTGTATCATCATTACCGGTGGTAACTTGACACTGTAGCATCCTCACCGGTGGTAACTTGACACCGCAGCGTCCACACTAGTGGTAACGTGACACCGCAGCGTCCACACTAGTGGTAACGTGACACCGCAGCGTTCTCACCAGTGGTAACTTGACACCGCAGCGTACTCACCGGTGGTAACTTGACACCGCAGCGTCGCCATGGGGATAACTTGACACCGCAGCGTCTCCCCGGAGATAACTTGACACCACAGCGTCCTCATCGGTGGTAACTTGACACCGCAGCATCCTCACCGGTGGTAACGTGACACCGCAGGGTCCTAACCAGTGGTAACGTGACACCGCAGCGTCACCGTCGCCCCCCCCCCCCATCCGTGGTAACGACATCGCAGGGTCCCCACCGGTGATAAATTGGCACCGCAGCGTCTCCCCCGGTGCCTATGTGACATCGCAGTGTCCTCGCCATTGGTATCTTGTCATCGCAGCGTTGTCCCTGGTGGTAATTTGACACATCAGCATTGTCCGAGGGTAACTTGACACCACAGGGTCGCCCAGATGTTGTTTTGGCACCGGAGCGACGCCCTGGTGGCAATTGGCACCGCAGCGTCGCCCCGGGGATTAACTTGACATCGCAGCGTTGTCCCTGGTGGTAATTTGACACATCAGCGTTGTCCGGGGTGTAATTAGCGCCGCTGCGCCAGCCCGAGGTAATCGACACCGCAGTGTCGCCACCGGTGGTATTTTGAGACCATCCAGCCGATGAATCTAACATGATCTTGTCTCATGTGATGCTTGCCGACCGGGTGATAGGACTTGTCCTGCTACAATGCAAGTATAAGACGCCATTAGGAGCGCTGGACAACTGGGGGCAAGAGACGGGCTATGGGGCTTCGCTGTTTCAGAGAATCCGCCATCATGTGTACGGTCATAAGGTCTACAGTCAGAAGGTATTCTCCCAGTAGATCTACGGTGAGAAGGTTTGCGGTCAGAAGGTTTTCAGCCGGGTCTATGCTCATTTAAATGCCTAAGCAATACTGGACAAGCCGCGCAATTGAGGGGTGCTAACCAACGCACCGCCGCCAGGTTGTGCAAATTTGCTACGGCGCGCCACCTACCGGTAGGAGTTGGTGTTTTTGCCTGCAATAGAAAGATCAAACTGTGCTGTGGCGGTTGCCGAAGTCACCCTCCTCGTAGTGAGAGCAGGGGAGAGCATCATGAGCTACCCACTCGTGGTAGCTCAGTCGCAAGGGCGTTTGATTCTTGATCGTAAGATCGAGGTTCAAATCCCACAACCGGCATGATTACCGAGTCCACTGGCGATCAGTCGGCGTGAGAGGCTTGCGACGCTACATGTCCTAAGCTACGGAGGCGGGTGGCGAACGTCTGCCGCGGTGCGAACTCTTGTTTGTTGCCCGTGCGCGTGAATGTACTCCATGGAAAATATGATTATTACAGTCGGTATGTGTCAAAATGAAAAGAGATGTGGCTCGAAGTGGAAAAATAAGCAATTGTGGTGCTGTAGTACAACGTAGAATGCTATTGAAATTTGACCACCAGTGAAAGAACCGCCGCAAACCTCTTTGTTCCATCAAAGAGTAAACACGTTTCACGAAGACTTGACACACCATTTGGTAAGAATCAAAATTAAAAGAACACATGTGACGAGGGGAAACTAAAAATTAGAGTGCGAACCGCTCTAACGCGAACAACTCTTAAAGTCATTGCAGCAAAATTGGAGCGTGAACCGCTCTAACGCGAACAATTTTAAAAAGTAATTGCAGAAAAATTAGAGCGCGACCCGCTCTAACGCGAACCACTCTAAAAAGTCATAGCAGTTTGAAAAGCGTGAAGGTCGCGCCGTGTTGGTCGGATCGGGCCGGACCGGCGGGACCGTTCAGATGGACGCCCGTGCCATATACACGCTGGTAGACTCGCTCGGGTTACGCCCTCGCTCTCAGTTCGGCATTTGAAGACACTGTTGCGATGCTATTCAGGTACCATGGAACATATTCCGATTTGTTCGCTCCAGAAACACCGAATTTGTCTAGTGTGCGTTATAATAACTACCATATCGTTACCAGATTTGTAGGGCGCAATTCGCTTAATCAAAAGTAGTGCCCTGAACACACATGTGGTACTTTTTTTATTTGTCAGCGTTCAAATATTTATTTGTATGCTATCCAAGGTGTATGTTTTGCAGTCGCATAAGTGGCATTTCATGTAAATATTTTGGGAATTTAGTTTCGACCTAGTTTGTCAACTTCGAATATCCATCCTATATCCGAAATTGAGCTTTCATGCGCGTTGTTAAAAGACCGACTGATGTTTTTTACGGTACATACTCGACAAATGATTCAGCTTAGCCCAATGTGTGTGGTTAGTGTTAAAATACTGACTAAGAAGAAAAAATTGATCGAAATTGGCAGATTGGTTAGTGATGTAACTCTTCCAGGTAACATTTAAGACCCGCATCTACCACTGCAACATCAACAGCCAGGGCGTAATCTGCCTGGACATCCTCAAGGACAACTGGTCACCGGCGCTTACAATTTCCAAGGTGCTGCTGTCTATTTGCTCGCTGCTGACCGACTGTAACCCAGGTTAGTGGTGCTGCTCTCCATCTGCTTCCTGCTGACAGACTAGCATAGGTTAGTGGTGCTGCTCTCCATCTGCTTCCTGTTGACCGACTGTAGCCCAGGTCAGTGTTGCTTCCATCTGCTTCCTGCTGACCGACTGTAGCCCAGGTCAGTAGACAGTGTGAGGTAGGCAGTGTGTGCCAAGTTGGTTCCGGTGACCATCTAGAGCGGCTACCGTCAGAAGGTCTGGCATCGTGTTGCTCGCGATAGGACTGTCATGTTGACGATGTTACACCATCAGGAGATGCGCATATCCCTGAAGCGGAGCACGTCAGCGAACGCTGCTGATCTGCCACCCGTTATGTTCCTGAAGTGCATCACGTTAGTGTAGGTTATTGATAGGATACCCCATATAATTATGAAGTGGATCACGTGCATGTAGGCTATTGATCGGGGACACCCCACTTATTCCAGAAGTGGATCACGCGAATGCAGGCTATTGATCTTGGATACCCCACATAGTCCTGAAGTGGATCCCGTGAATGCAGACTATTGATCGGAGACACCCCACATACTCCTGAAGTGGATCACATGAGTGTAGTTTATTGATTGGGCTCTCCATATGTTTCTGAGGTGGAGCATGAGTGTAGGTTTTTCCAATCATATTTTTGAGTCCCCTACCTGTTTTTTTTTTAGTTCGGTGCACATTGACACACACAGCGGTGCACCGAAGGGGGTAAAGGGGGTAAATCCTCCCTGAGAGGCTGTGTCTCCTATAATCGCGCAAGACCCCGAAAATTCGCTGGGTCCCAACAATCATTATCGGGGCCTCCCAAAATTCGCGTCGGGTACCCCAAATACATACGACAGGGCTGGGGAAAACCCGCGCCGGGTCCCTAAAAATTGCACCGGGTCCCTCAAAATCGCTCTGGGGTCCATGGTTCCCACCAGGGCCCCCCAAAGCTCCATTGGAGTTCAAAATAAATATAGCGGGGCCGCTAAAACTACCGCAAGAGCTCGAAAATCGCAACGCAGCCCTGAGAAATCGCGCTGGGGCTCCAACATTCCCCTCCATCATGGCTCCAACTAAGTACATCGGGGCCCCGAAATCGCGTTGACCCAAAATACCCCTCGACGTCCCAAAAATTTCGCATCGGTGACCCCAAATAAATACAGCGGAGCCCCCCGAAAACTTGCATCGGGGCCAAACAATCTCGGCATGCCCCCCCCCCCCCCTCCCACAAAAAACGCGCTGGAGCCCCAAAAACACGTGCTGGAGCCCGAAATAAATACACGATATAATGTGATTGGTCCCGGTCGCCGGTGCCCAGGACCGGTAACGCGAGGCGAGACCGTGACACCAGGCTGAAGGATCTGTTTATAGGCAGATGATGCCCGTGAGCCGGATGTCGCGAGAGCTGATCGGCCAGCGTTAATCCCGTGTCATGGCGAACACTCCAGTTCCTGCCATCCACTGGTTTGGAGCCGGCCGTGGACAAACCTGCCATGGGTCAGACTTAACCCAAGGGCCTTCGACGCTCGAAACAGACGCATTGGCTGGCTGCGCCACCGAGGTGGTTGCGTCGGTGTAGGTTGCATATTGGACACCCGACGTATTCCTGAACCGGATCACGGCAGTGCATGCTGTTGATCTTCACCCCATCCGTTTTCCGTTGGTCTGTTTTAATTTGACATTGCGCCGTTGATATAATTATGTCTTCCCGTTCACTCTGGTTACTATGGCAGATGACAAATCATTGCACGTTGACCTGTGTCGAGGTGCGTGCGCCACGCAGTTTCCTGCCGACGCTCAGTACGGGTTCAACAACGCTTCATTGGTTCTAAAACAGCACTCAGTTGAACCTTCGCAGCGAAGTTTATTTATATATCTTCCTAACTCGCGAAGGTCTGAGACGTATTCGGTTGCCACTTGTACTGCAATGCGTTGCGCAAACGCGTTGGCCAGGTCGTTCTGTGTGTTGTGGCGCGGGCGCTGTTTGTTGATGCTCGTGCGTGCCGCTGACACGTGCACCGGTCCATCTGTCACAGCCGATCCGCTGGTGGGCAGTATCGCCACCCAGTATCTTCAGAATCGGGACGAGCACGATCGGGTGGCGCGCCAGTGGACGCAGCGCTACGCCACGTGATGTGTCCGTCAGGCGGCGCACCCGGCGGCCCGGGCCATGTGCTCCCGCTGTCGCCGCTACCATCAAAATGCTGAAGTGAATGTATCGCCGTGTGTGTGCGTGTGTGCGTGTGTGTGTGTGTGGCGCGGCGGCGGCCGTCGAGGCGTCGGACACGCGTGCCGCAGACTCGTCACCGGACGGGCCGGCGCGCTCCGACACGGTCGCCCGGCTCTGGCACAAGTCGCGCGCCATCTTTGTTTGATTTTGTTCGCGTCGATCCTCGTCAAGTGGATCATGTATTGCTGCTGTTGTGAAGGACATCTGTGGAGCCGCCACCGCCGAACCCATTGGAACAGTGGTGTCCGTGGCGCATGGCCGCTCGGTGGCACCGTCTAGACATTGATTGGTGTGCTAAGGTCTGACTCAGTAGCAGCTGCTCTCCGCTACATGTACGGGCGATCGATGTGCTGTATTTGCGCGCTCAGATGACCGTATTGGAGCCACATCCGCGCCGATCGATGGCGACAGTACTGTTCTCTCGAACGCAGTGAATCCTCGCTGGTAAACATTGCAACCTCTCGAACGCAGAGAAAATGCGCGTCGTCACACCCACTTGGCGTGCCCTGTCGAGGTACGAAGGTCGCTCACTGGCCGCCTCCCTGTATCAATGTGGCCTAGCGCGTGCGTGGTGTGCGTGCCTGCCTGTGTGATTGGTGCGACCATTGTGTGATTGGCGATGACGTGCGTGATGGCTGTCCCAGTCTGGCTGTGGATATCCCCGTTTGTCGTTGGTGTCCCCGTCTGGCTGTGGGTATTCCCGTCTGACTATGGGTATCCCCGTCTGCCGTCAGTGTCCCCATCTAGCCGTGGGTGTCCCCGTCTGGCTGTCGGTGTCCTCGTCTGGTGGGCGTCGGTGTCTGGCCCTCAATGTCCCCGTCTGGGCGCCGGTGTCTGTCACCGTCTGGCTATGGGTGTCCCCGTCTGGCTGTGGGTGCCTCCGTCTGGCTGTGGGTGTCCCCCGTCTGGCTGTGGGTGTCCCCGTCCGGCCGTGGGTGCCCCCTGTCTGGCTGTGGGTCCCACCTGTCTGGCCATGTGTGTCCTCGTCCAGTGTGTGCAAATTCACGATGTTAGGCGTCTAGGCCAGAATGTAAATGCAATGTCAAATTGAGATAGCTTCGAAATACTCATGAATGTAGGCACAAACATCGTAATTTGGGATTATTTCAAGGTGCGGAATCAGCTTAAAGCAGTTCCATTTTATATGTTAGAAATTTTCCGATCTGGAATTTTGTACATTTACATCCCGACACCTAGCTGAGTGCATTTTGTACCTCTTTCACCGCCTGACTGTGGGTGTCCCTGTCTGGCCGTGAGTGCCCTGCTTGACCGTGGGTGTCTCCGTCTGGCGTGTAACCCAGTCTCGTGCGTGACCCCGTCTTACCTACGGGCGCAAAATGACCTGGTCGTCTGAGCGCCCTAGAGCACCAACCACCATCACCATCGTACCCACGCCTGGCATTGATCTGTAGCGATTGTTCTGCTGACTGGTGTGATAGCCTGGTGACCAGCCTGGAGGTTGGCTGATCTGCTGGGGCGCCCCGCTCATTTCCGCCACCAGATTTCCCCTCTATCCTTCCCTTTCGCCCCTCCCCTGGGGACAGTGGTAACTCCAGGCGGTGTTCAGCGCTCTCGATGTAGATAGCGGACATTACATCAGACGTGGGGTGGTGGACGCTGCATCAGACGTGGGGTGGTGGACACCACACAGACGTGGGATGGCGGACGCTACATTAGACGTGGGGGGTGGACGCTACATCAGACGTGGGATAGCGGACGGTGCATTAGGCGTGGGGTGGTGGACACTACATCAGACTTGTGATGGTGGACGCTACATTAGACGTGGGGTTGTAGACGCTACATCAGACGTGGGGTGGTGGACGCTACATCAGGCTTGTGATGGTGGACGCTACATTAGACGTGGGGTGGTGGACGCTACATCAGACGTGGGGTGGTGGACGCTACATTAGACGTAGGATGGCGGACGCTACATCAGACATCAGATGGCAGGCACTACATCACACAGATAGTGGGCACATCATACATCGGATGCCGGGCACTATATCACACGTATGATGGTGGAGGCTATGCCAGACATGGGTGGCGGACACATCAGACGTGGGTGGCGGACGCTGCATCAGACGTGGGGTGGCGGACGCTACATCAGACGTGGGTGGCGGACGCTACATCAGACGTGGGTGGCGGACGTTACATCAGACGTGGGGTGGCGGACGTTACATCAGACGTGGGTGGCGGACGCTACATCAGACGTGGGGTGGCGGACGCTGCATCAGACGTGGGATGGCGGACACTACATCAGACGTGGGTGGCGGACGCTACATCAGACGTGGGATGGCGGACGCTGCATCAGACGTGGGGTGGCGGACGCTACATCAGACGTGGGTGGCGGACGCTACATCAGACGTGGGTGGCGGACGTTACATCAGACGTGGGGTGGCGGACACTACATCAGACGTGGGATGGCGGACACTACATCAGACTTGGGTGGCGTACACATCAGACGTGGGATGGCGGACGCTACATCAGACGTGGGATGGCGGACACTACATCAGACGTGGGTGGCGGACGCTACATCAGACGTGGGTGGCGACGTTACATCAGACGTGGGGTGGCGGACACCACATCAGACGTGGGATGGCGGACACTACATCAGACTTGGGTGGCGTACACATCAGACGTGGGATGGCGGACGCTACATCAGACGTGGGATGGCGGACACTACATCAGACGTGGGATGGCGGACACTACATCAGACGTGGGTGGCGGACGCTACATCAGACGTGGGATGACTGGCCAACGACAAGGGTCGGGTGCGCTCGGCCAGGTGGGACGGTTTCCGCTCGCTCGCGCCGGCGTGCCAATGCATGTGCGTGAGTGTACTGGACGATCGGTGCCTGCAGGCCGTTCCGAGGACGGTTGTACAGGTGTAGTATGCTTCCACATCTCATTCCGCAGTGTGCTGTTTTTCAAACCGATATTTACCCGCTGTATAGGCGCTTGTGAAATACAATCGGACAGAGTGGCTCGCTTCTGTTCAGAATGGCCAGGAAGTGACGCCTTGCCTTGGCGGGATAAATCAAGTGTCACGTGGTTCAGAAGCCTGGATGTCGTCCAGTGGTTCGCTCTCGCTCTCGCTCTCTGTTCGTTCACCACCACTGGCGGATCTAAGGCGATCACTGGCGAATCATTCCGGCCGTGCCCCCCCCCCCCATCCGAAGCGTTTAAAAGGGCATGGTGTCTTTTGACACCCCCACCACGACCAACAAATAAAGTAATGCAGTAACCTATGCCAAGTTAATAAATAGTGTTCGGGATGAAAAAAAAAATATTCCAGGCATTTAAAAAAAGTTTTGAAGCCCGAAATGGTAGCATAGTAGGCCCTGGCACACGGAGTTCTATGCTGCCCAGGTTCTGCTTACCGCAAGAGTTGGCAAAATCAGCAGTTGCATTGGACCGGTTGCTTCTTGAGCTTAGTTCCCTGCAGTGGGTTCTCCCGGCCGGGTGATGGCATCGCCTGTGCCGTACCTCGGCCGTCTGACGTCCTCCCTTCCGCGGGACTCGGGCGTCCCCCAGTGGGGCCCAGTGTGGTGGGACGTCCTGGGAGCTGAAACTAAGCACACTACATGGAATCGCTCAATACAAAAACTCATCCTGGGCCCCAAGGGGACCAGAACACCGACTGACCCCGCGAAGTCACATCACCAACCTGACACCGGCGGAGGCATGCCGCCCTGCGTGTTCCCCGGGCAATCCACCTAGCAGAGACCGGTACCTTGGTCACACGAGTACGACGTCGACGTCAAGGAATTCCATGCCACGCATTTTAATATTGAAATCCATTGACCCAGAAAAGACACTCATCTCTCGCCATTCCAGCGTAAGAGAGGATGTGACCGTCTCGGGACTGTCGCACGCTGTGACAAATTACTGTACGAAGGGTGGAGTTTCGAAATGAAGAGGACTCTAGGAGAGCTTTAGGCATAGACAAGGTCATCTATAGCATACGAACCAGGGGTGTCGATTTTTGAAAAACATTGGGGGGGGGGGGGGGGGCCGAAGTGTCAACGTACTAGCCCCCCCCCCCCCAAACAAAAACTCGTCGGATTTCGCCCACTATATTTTCAGACCTCAATAATTCTGATTTTTTATTTGACGATGTGTATGTTTATGTTTATTCAGCATCCTCGCCAACGGGCAAATTCGTCCAGTAACAGGTGAAGTCACATAAGCAAA
Organism: Ashinkailepas kermadecensis; assembly: GCA_034440615.1. Classification (NCBI taxonomy): domain Eukaryota; kingdom Metazoa; phylum Arthropoda; class Thecostraca; family Neolepadidae; genus Ashinkailepas; species Ashinkailepas kermadecensis. The sequence goes on from JAOTOM010004939.1 coordinate 186,044, forward strand.
AGAGCAGTACACGGTACATGTCGACATAACAACTTTGAGTCATAGCATGCGACTACAGTCATACAATGGACTCTGGTCCATCGTAATCGTCAACGTCATCGTCATCGTCAACGTTACCGTCACCCTCCCCTCACTCTACACACCAACAAACACACACCGGCTTAAGTAAAATATTTCTGCACCCATATGCAGGCTAAAACACACCGGCCATGATGGAGCATCGAAGCACAACAGGCCTGAACTGTGATGACGATGGGTAAAGGTATTTCCTTGTGGCCTAACATTAGGGAGGGGCGAAGCCAAAGTTTTGGTGGGGCGAATTCGTGGTCGGAGAGGGGGCACAGCCTCCACAAAAGCATAGAAATCGAAAACAATGTACTCTGATCAAACATGTTCATTGATGTAGTCATCGTGATCGCCGAGTCTAGTCAGTCACCACACACGACACCAAGCAAATCAAAATGCACAACGGATCATACACATCAATCAGAGCAATCGTCCTACTACGTTTCTACAACAATCTAAAAACTTCACACGTACCCAATGGCGCAGCCAAGAGCAAGAGTAGGACACACCGGGTACATGCCTCTCCGGTCACGGCCAAGGAGTCCGAAAAGGTTAGCCCAGGAGATTCCCAGAAGTGCCATCCGACGGTTTTGAAATGGATATGTCGGCTGGAATGGTTCCTTTGCTAGAGTCGGAAATAAAAAGTACGAAACTTCGGGAAGTGGGAATAATGGCAGGAATCAAAGCAGTTTTCAAATCGGCGGAATTGGAATGGTCCCCTCACCAGGTGTGTCGCAATGGGGGCATTTTTACTGCAGCCCTGTTAATACTTGTAATCCTTTCCCTCCAGAAGTTTAAGTGCGGAGTTGTCTATACCTTTGGTGGTGCTTGGACTCCACCATATTTGCTTCTTGACCTCATTCACCAATTTGAAATATAATTCCCCTTGAAATTCACTTGGGACGGATCCAGGAGGATAATATTCCAAAATCTCCAAAATGCCGAGATTCGCAGTGGTTGCAGCATAGCAGTGAGTGAGTGAGTGATTTGGGTTTTAGGGCACATCGACCATGGTAGGTCATTTAGCGCACACCAATCCAGATCATACTGTTCTTTCATCAAATCAAATAACTTTGGTTTCCAAAATTTTAATCCTGGCAGGTTCTAACGTGGTAGATTTATTCCCATTTGAAATATAATTCCCTTGAATTCTTGGGACGGATCCAGAGGATAATATTCCAAAATCTCCAAAATGCCGAGATTCGCAGTGGTTGCAGCATAGCAGTGAGTGAGTGAGTGATTTGGGTTTTAGGGCACATCGACCATGGTAGGTCATTTAGCGCACACCAAATCCAGATCATACTGTTCTTTCATCAAATCAAATAACTTTGGTTTCCAAAAATTTTAATCCATGGCAAGGTTACTAAACGTAGGTCAGGTAAAATTATCTCTTCTTATCGCAGTAAGGGGAAAACTTTTCGTGCAGAACATGATGAAAGAATGATATAGACATTCGGCTTTCAAATATGTGACAAGGTCAATGGTGTTAGGTCACGTCAAGTATTATGCTTATTCTACACTGCCGTCTTGTGTGTGGAGTTGGGATTTTTGTGCACGTCAGCTGCCTTAGCGACATTGCACCCGCAATGTGGTCTTATGCCGAATGCTACTGTTCCTTGTGAATTGAAATTTTAATTCAGTTTTAGAGCCACCGAAGTAGTACACCATGACATTGTATGAACAATGATCCGAGATGACCCGACTTCGTGTGACCGGACCTTATCATACAAAGCAAATATAGAGCATATAAAGGGCAAATATAAAGAGGTGCAAAGTGTCGGACAGTAGGAACACATGGCAGACGTAAGGAGTCTTCATATAGGTGCGAGGGACACGAATAAGGCCACAAGGGTGCCGGGTCAAAAGGCATTTCTGGCCGCACTGCTGTTAGTACCTGTAATCATTACCCTAGTGGAAGTAAGGTCAGTCTCGCTGCTGACATAATTTGCTTTTCTGATGGCATCAATATTCATCGATCGAAATGCACAACAAGAGCAGCTGTGTCTCAAGCAGATTCAATGGCTGTGACGGATTGGGAAATATTAATACATGGGTGACATTGGTACCTTTTAATGGTAAGGTGAACGGTAGAATGCGGAGAAAGTGACAACTAATGCACACAAAGCTGCTCGAAAAGATGATACAAAGCCGTGACTAATCCCACACCGTTCACTGTGACTCACCAGGGCCGTGAGTACGCACCGTCCACCAGGGTTGGATTTAAACTTTGCAATCCTGGGTGATGAGAGGACAACATCTGAGTGATGGAATACGGAGAGGATATTTTCCTTCAAACCTTGGCATCAGAATCTCACTTTGAAGTTTCAGGTGAATCTTGAGCACTTTAACACCGGGCAATTCATTGTCGAACACCATCCGACGTTCAAATTGAAAACGGATGGAGGAAACAACATGGAGTATAATTTTGCGAAGAGGATAATGCTATGGATGGCAAAAATCCAGGAAAACCACCTTTTTCGACCCTGACGTCCATTGTAGCGGGCCAGGGTCGCAGAGCAACCCGTCGACTGTGGCGGACCGGGGCTGTGGAGCACACCTTCTATTATGGCGAACCAGAGCCACGAAGCACACCGTCCACTCTGGTGGACCGGTGCCGCGGAGCACATGGTCCACCGTAACGGACCGGAGCCGCGGAGCACACCGTCCACTGTGGTAGATCAGGGTCGCGGAACAAACCGTCCACTGTGGCGGAGAAGGGCCGTGGAGTACACCGTCCATTGTAACGGACCGGGGCCGCGCAGCACACCGTCCACTGTCGCGAATCAGGGCCGTGGAGTACACCGTCCATTGTGGCGGATCGGGACCGCGGAGCACATCGTCCACTGTGGCGGACCGGGACCGCGGAGTACACCGTCCATTGCGGCGGATCATAGCCATCAACAGGTTAAATGATGTCATGCCATGGCAGTGGCGTATCTAGGATTTGCAAGAGGGGGGCGAACTGATTTGGAAGGTGCCCAACTACCCCATTTAAAAAGTCCACGGATTTTCACCAATATTTTTTTTCAAAGGGGGTCCTTTATATTTTTGTTATATAATAATTAGTGACCAAATTAGCTGTTCTGTGGAGGGGGCCAAATCTATCACCATTATTTCTGAATGACCGGGTTTCAACCCTAACTCCCCCATCCTGTTTGAAGGTTTTTCTTTTGGTATCGCTTGAAAAGTCACCTCACACTGCTAAAATTACACCTGAACAAATCACTCAAAAATGTAACATTTGGCAATATCAGGCATTCCAATTAATAACGCCCGGTCGTCAAAACGCCAACGTTCGTACACGTGTACACCCGCCTTGCGCAGTCGGCACATTCGCCACTTTACGTGCGCTTCTCAGGTGTCTGCTAGGCCTCCCACGTTTTGCTAATTACTGTCACATGATAGTCTTGTGCCACATTTCACATGTGGAATGCCTGGTATAGCGGGTCGCTGGAAAAAAAATTCGATAAATTCAATTAGATATATTAGTTCTCTTCTTCCCACGTTTTCTCGTGATTAAGAAATCCGGAGACACACTGAGCTTTCATACACCTCATCTCTTTGGTTAAATAAGCTCCCAGATTGGCTACCGAGCCGTGACCCTGGCTAGGTGTTCGTTTTTTACCCGTTGCGATTTTCTTCTTCTATGGATGTGTTTTAAGGCTCCAGCCAATTTTTGTTAGGCGCCCGGCACATGTTTGAGAACCGGCGCTTTTTTTTACAGCCTTGTTGCCTTTATATACATCGATGATATTTTTTTGGTATCGGCGCGTTTTCGAAGGCGCCGATGTGTTTATTTAGTGCACGCTCTATTTGTTCCTTGTTTACGATCAATTCCATTTTTGAGGGCCCAGCCTGTTTTTTATAGGCCCCGTGCGGTCTGATGGCCCTGGTGTGCCTGGGGGGCCTTCGTTATGCTTGTATTTATCGCTACCGATGTGTTTATTTTGAGCTGCAGCGCATATTTTAAGGCCCTGTCGCTTTTTGCGAAACTCGGTACGCATTTGATTGCCAACATTACATTTTCGGATTACCGACGGAATTTTGGGCCCCGAACGCGATATTTGGAGGCCCCGTGGTCACTTGTTGGGATCCCTAGCTCGAGCTTTAGTGGCTAGGACACGTTTTGGGGGGCCCAACACGTTTTGTGGGCTTTTTGAGCGGTTATTGGAACCCCAGAGTGATTTTCCATGTCGGGACTGTTTTTCGTTGCCCCGGCTTCATTTGTTGGGTGATCACGATGAGACTTTTGAAGCCCCGGTGCGACCTGTCATGCCCCGAGCGTGATTTTCAGGGATCCGGGCGATAATTCTTGGTACCCCTAGACTCAGCGTGACTTTCTGGGGCCCCGGTCCGACTGTTTGTGGCCTCCGTCCTGATTTTCTTGAACCCGAGCACGACTCTTTCGAGCCCCAGCGTGATTTTTAGGGGCCCAGGTGGGACCTTTTGAGGCCCCAGCGTCATTTTCAGAAGCCCCTGCGCGACTTTTTGGCCCCAGTGTGATTCTACCGGGCTCCGGTGCGATTATTGGAGGCCCAAACGGGATTATTAAGGAGACTGGCGCAATTTTTTTTTCAGGAGCTCGACGCGATTCTCGGGAGCCCAACAACCTGTCAGGGGGCAACTGCCCACAATGTCCCCTCCCCATTGGCATGCTACTGTGCCGTGCAATTCTGCAACATAAGCATATAGAAAGAGCTCATCTGTGTCATCACTCACACGTGATTTCAACTCCCAAGTTCTCCAGATAGTTTGAGGAAAGTCAAACATCTCCTACATGGATAGGCAAGGATGGACTATTAGGCAACAGGGATACCATGGAATTCAGATCATAGTACTCTTGCTGCAATACACACCTTGTTCCGCAGGCTGCTGTAGAGATGGATGCGCTCCTGAAGTTTGGTCAGGGTTCGAGTTGGAGGTGGATGGAACAGCACTGTGAAGGACATTACATATGGTTCAAAGGACTTCTTTCTGTTTACATTAACAACGCAGGTAATGAAGTAACACTTTCATTAATTGACTTCTATAGTGTCCTGAGTGAGCAGTAGAATCGAGATGAGTTCTTGTGATATGCGTTATAGAAGAAAGGTTATGACGGAGCTGTTAGACTCCAGTGGGAATGGTATGGATTCACTCATTAGTGAATCCATACGATAACCTAATAACCATAACAAATATATACTAATCTAGTATATCCTAACCACCCTTTGAAGAAAAAAATTAGTAAACAATTTTAAGCAATATGTTCTCTGAAAATTTTATAAATTAGAAAACCGAACCAAACCTAGCCTAACCTAACGTCAGCTGCTTCTGAAGGAAAAATTCCAGATTTTTAGAAATTTTTCAAAATTTTTGAAACATGTTCGAACTAAAAAAAACTACACCAGCCTAACCTAACCCAACCGGTATTATTCTGCTTTAAGGTGGTAACAAGACAAGTTTTTACACACATTTGTTTCCATAAAGCAAACAAATGGGTTATGTTTGGTTAGGTTAGGTTAGTTTAGGCTTTGTAAGTTCAAAAATTTGTGAAATTATTTTTCAAATTTTGAACAAAAATGCGATTGCACAGAAAATAAGTGGTCCCATCATCTTAGTCACCCTCATGAACATGGTATTCTGAGGAAAAAAAAAACACCTTAAATTGCAAATTAACAAAAATTGTTTCTTCAAGAGCAACTCATCTTAGGTTAGGTTAGGTTGGGTTAGGTTTTTAAATGTTGAAAATCTTCAGAAAATAAAATGCTTTAACTTTTTCCAATTTTATTTTTTGATTTTGTTTTCTCCAAAGGGAGGTTAGGCTAGGTTAGGTTAGGTTATGCTGAATTTGTATTGTATTTTTATACATTTCTTTTTATGTTACTTAACTAACACAAAGCCCCATTTTTGGTGTTATTTTGCTCACAACCTGAAAAGTAAGCATTTGCCCAGAAAAATGAATGGTCCTATCATCTTAGTCACATTCATAAACATTGCATTCGAATGATAAATTCCAAGAATTCATAAAACACCTTAAAGGACTACAGGACTACAGGGTGGACTACAGGACTACAGGACTACAAAATGGAGGACTACAGGGTAGTCCTCCATTTTGTCGAAAAAAAATAATGTAACGTGCAAAACTATATGGGCAATGCATAAACTTCGTATGTTTCATGCGCAGCACCGCCCCCACGCAAACTACAAATCATTTTGTGGAGGAGCAAAGTAAAATTAAAACCATTTAGACATCAGGGAGATGTCCCCATCCCAGCCTCCGCCTTCAGCACCTAAAATATCACACAAACTATAACGTAAAATTCCCTTAACGTATATGTTCACCTGCCTGCACCTTGTTCGCAAACACTCGCTATTATAGACAGGCATGTAACGTACTCGCTTTAAAGGCGGCGCAAATGACCTTTATAGTCCGGCACGCCTAAAAAATCACTCTCCCCCCCCCCATGCGCAGCGAAATTGAAACATGCCTGATGCTACCAATTTATGCAATATATGAGGGAAAAGCTGGGACGTCACCAAGGCTTGAAGGGACTTTGGTGTACCTTTTAAGGTTTGCTTTGGAAGTCATGTGCGTCATAACTTAGTACCAATGCTTTCTTTAGAAATATAAATTATAATGCAGTGTCCATGCAGCTTATTGCTGAGTTTTGTCTTTCATGGTATCATAAGCTGGGAGATTGGCTCACACATGGCTCTCATTGGTTCAGTTTGAGACTTGGTTTCCCCATATCAATATTGAATGCATGCACATGTACATGCATGCCCAGTGATAATGCATTGTCACTGGGCATGTACCTAGATAGGCACCGGGTAAATATCAAGCTGCTAGTGTGATGGGTGGGCTGTTGAAGATAATTATAGTTTGTATATCCACAATCTCAATGATAACTGTGATTGTTGTTCACTGGTTTACTCACTGGTATGCAACTTTGACAATGACTGGAAATTGAGAATGGAATGAATCTTGTTCAAGCTCCACATGCATGTGGTTTTGCCATTGATAGTGTATACGAACCTCAGTATGACAATGCAATTGTTGTTTTGTGGCTGAGCATATTTTCTTTTGGAACAATCTGGTTTAAAATGCGTTAGCATCAGCCAATCTCAACATTTTATGATGTAAGTTGTCCTTCCACAGGGGAGGCAAATCCAGCTATCTTGTTTTTTGCACGCAATTTTTAATTTTGTAGCAAAAGGTGGAGAGCCAACCCACTATCTAATCCAAATCTGTTTCTTTTCAGTACAAAATGTGCTGGTTAACATCAACTACGGTTTCTATGTACCTAGCATGGTGTTTTTTCTTTTTTTTCCTTTAACTTTTTATCAGCATACAAATAGCATAGGTTATTGGGGGGGGGCCAAATCAACATTCGGGGGGGCAAGATCAACATTGGTGGGGCCATGGCCCCCACAAAAGGATACAAATCGACGCCCCTGATACGAACCCCAGATGGCAGACATCGTCATTCGAATAAGAGTTGAACCACACAATACGAAGAACTTTTGCAAAGGGGTGATCAACTGTTATGATCTGAGGGACGTCGCGGAGGCTGAGATAGTTGACAATTTGACAATATGGTGTGGTAGAAGTGCAGAGAATGAAGGTGTAAAGGGAAGGGAACTTCATCCGACTAACAACATCATCCTCACCTTCAGTTCCACTGACCTGTCATCAACAGTGCAAGTAGGCTACATACGAGTAAGAATTTGAGTATTCGTTCCGAATTCGATTAGGTGTTTCCGATGCCAACGGTATGGCCATACAACTCGGTACTGCCGCGGCCGCCCTACGTGTGGGAAATGTGAATCAGCAGATCACACTATTGAAAAGTGCGAATCGCAGAATGTGTACGTCCGTGAAGTTGGCAGGAGTTCGATATTCATATTCAGTAGAAACCGACGACCCCTTCGATTTCGCCCAAACTCGGTGAGACGGTAGTCCCAAGGTCCCTGACCCACGATTCAGACGCATTTCACGAGGCATCGAATGGTTTGACCTCCAGAGGTCAGCATAGGTAATCCATCCAATAATGCCCGAATGTCTCAGTTATATAGCCCATTCGATCCGCAACGACACGCTGATTCCGAAACTGCTCTCATTTACCCAGTAGCACAAGCAGTTAAGGAGTTATGACCAATTATGTATTTTTGTTTCCCACAGCATTGCATCCCACACATTCCCATGCATTATTCAGATTCCCATTCCGGGAATGTGTATGCAATGCACATAGTTGTAACGCCAATAACGTGGGCAGTCCAACGGTGGCATTATAATCATTGACGTCCGATTAATTCCGGAGATATATCAAAATATGTTCCGATAAAATCGGTTTTGGACCCAATGGTTAATTTCCCATAGGGTTTAGCATGGGACCGTGCGGGACGGGAAATCGCGATTTGAACTTAAAGTGCTTATATCTTTGGAAGTTTTCATTTTCCAAAGGAATGAGTGTCAAATCAGAAAACACCAGAAAAACAACATTGTGATCAAAAATAGCCCAGGGACTTCTTATGCATGTTTGGCATTTTAATGATGATTATTGGGATTTTAGGTTGCGTCAACCCCATTGGGTTATATTGCACCCATAACAAGGATGCCTAAGCACGCGTCAGACTGTCACAAGCGAATATAAAATATCGGTAGCTATAAAGGCGCTTGATCTAAGATCTGTGGAAACAAGTAATCAGTTAGGCAGGTGCATATATTACGTCAAATCCCATCTCCGCAAGGAAGCACAAAACTGCTCCATTGTGTATGAATCGGTAATAATCTCCCAATAAGTCCTTCAACCTCAGAGCATTCGCATCTTATCCGAAGTGGCGCCTACGTTCTTCTGTGTATGCTTGGCACGCCACCAGCACATGGTGCACAGTCAGCGCGGCATTACACCTAACACATTTCGGCCTGTCGTCCCCGCACAATAAATACCTATGTGTTGCTAGAGTGTGACCAATTCTGAGACGATAGATGGCTACCTCGTCCCTTCTAGTTTGGCTGATGGACGAGGGCCACGGAGCTAAGGTTTGATTTGCTTTAATTTGTTGAACTCCACTTGGTCCCATGACAATAAATGATGAGATAATTGGGTAGTAGTCACTGGCAGGGAGTGGGAGAACGCGACTCCTTGGCGCTTGTGCTGCACGCCTTGCAGCCCTGTCGGCCAGCTCGTTACCACGGATTCCGACATGTGCTGGAATCCAGCAAAGTATGACCTGTTTTCTCATGCGATGCAGCGAAGTAAGGTGCGATAAAATGTCTCGTACGATGACATGTTGCTGGTTAAAACTGTGCAGCGTCACAAGACTGCTCAGAGAATCAGTAAAAATAGCATGCAAAATATCGTCGTCAACCTCGATGTATGCAAGAGTTTTGCTGATGGCCATCAACTCCGCAGTGAAGACCGTGGCGTGTGGCGGCATTTTACACAAATCCTATAATGTTGATGGAAAGAATCAACCTAAATATAGGCATCACTCACTTGTTATCTCATGATAACCTCATTCTTTGTCCATTCTGTTAAAAAAATGTAGCTCATAAATGCACCATTTCAGTCAGCGGATCTGACCCAAATCTTTTATCTTATTTATCATACCTTTGGCCCTAACTTAGTGTAGCTATAACTTAGTGGTAAATGCTTGACATGAGGGTCTTATCGTGATGGTTATTTTGGTGCACAACGAACAAATTTTTTACCAGCAAGCACAAAAATTGGTTGAAAAGCAAAATAATACCAAAAAGGAGTGCTTTCAATTGGTTCATATATAATAACTAATTATTGAAAGCTTTATAAATTTGCAAAGTAACCTAGCATAAAATTAGCCAGCCTAATCTATTTTCTCAGAGAAAAGTATCAAAATCTTGAAATAAAAGGACATAACCTAACCAGGCTTATCAATCTTTTTCTCTTGTGGAGGAAAACATTGTGAACATGCAAACAAAGCAGGAAAAACACAACAACGTAATCTTGCAAATGATGTAAACATCACTAATACAAAAATATTCAGGATCACCCAGGTATTGGCTGGTGGGAATATTATGGTGGGAATAGCTGATGGTAGGAGACATTTGCTTCTCTGCAATGAGGCACGGTTGAGCAGTTCTTTCTTTAGGTTTCTTCTCTTATCAATTTCTTTGAAATGCTTGGAGCATGCTCTTGGTTCCCAACATTTGAGAACTTAGACATGTTTTATTGTATGCTAAGATGTTTTGCTAAGGCAGATTTCTTCTTTATTAAAGTTGTCTGCCCAGTCCCACCTCTGTTACTGCACAGTAAGGCATGACACCTAAAACAGAGAGGTGTTACATTCAAACATTCTATCTAGATGCTGAATTCATACTACAGGAAATCAGACTGCAACTCATGGAAAATTTCAGGAAGGCATTCATAGCATGACGATTGTATTGTACATAAATGTTCAATTATGCATGTATTGTCAATAATCCATGCAAAATTAATAAAGGAATAATGCACCATGCCCTGGATCTAGCTGGCCTAGAAAGAGCTATGTTTGCAATGACTGTTGTATGTCAATGTAGGTAGGTAGGTACATGTTTGGAAAAATAGGCTCCTCGTGGATTTTTGGAATCCAGAACACTATCCTCTCCAGAAAATTGTTTCTTGTTTTCTCATCTGGAGGTTGAATCTCCTTAGTCACCTCCTATGTTTGATAATGAGCTGCTGTGATCAAGTAAAAGTGCTCAAAATTCACCGAAAGTGGGTGCAAATTGGGTTACGATGCATAAGGTTTGAACAAAAATATTCTCCATACTGGATGACTACAAAATATTCCTCTCAACATGCAATATTACAATGCACAAATCCAACCTTGCCTATGCATGATAAAAATATGTGTCGGAACAAATGTTCACTGGAAAGAACAGGACAAGATTAATAACTTAGCCAGCGGAAGATAACTATATTTGCTTGTAGAGGAAGCAAAATAAAAGTAACCATTGCGTATGATTTCAGAAAAGTCGTCTGCAACCATATTGATACCATAATAAAAAACCTTTGGATGACGTCATGCGGCGTGAAGGAAAACTTCGATCTACCTTCTAGTAAAGGTATCTTGGGTGGTACAGCGACCACAGGAACCGCGGCGGCCGCAGACATTGGTCACGGCTAAGCTCCACCCCTTTGACCGCGAGAGCCGCAGCGACCGCAGACAGCCGCAAGCCCCGTGAACAAGGCCCGGGTCATCCGGTTGAGGTTCGATGAGGGTAAACCAATTCCGGATGAGGCGCGGGAACGGCCGGTAGAGGAAATGGACGCTCAACCTATTCCGGATGAGGTCGCGGGAACAGATCCACAATGGGCGGCGGTTGAGCATCGCTGAACTCTACAGATGTGACGTCACATATTTTTTTGACGAATCACATAGCGAGGCATTCTGAAGCGTTTCATTGAATTATTTAAGTAATTTATGTATGCAAAAAATATAAATGAATGCCACCGTCGTCTTTAAAATAAAAAATCGCTAGTGGAACTTTTTTAAAATACGGTTTGCCCCGATAAGAAACTTGTCCATTGCTACTATATGAGGAAAAAAGCTATGACGTCACCGAGGATTGAAGGCGAACATTGACGTACCTTCCAAGTAAAGGTACAGTGTTGCCGTCATGGTACGATCGTACCAGATCTGGTACGTTTTCGACTTTTCTGGTACGCAGGTACGCCGGAGGGAAATCTGGTACTTTTTCCCCGAAATACATTTCTTTCGTGTTTTTATTCATTTTTAGTTCACGTTTTCTTCGGAAATGGACAGGTCATTTTCTTTCCAAACTATACTTGTATTCAGAGGGATGAAGTTAGGCCATACAATTACATCCAAATCTATCGTGCCTATTTTCACTTATCTCGCAGCGCGGTGGCATTAGCTGATACACATATACTGGGCAACTGAGGGTCACAATAAGAACGCAACCGGCTCTGCAGACTGTGGTAAGCTACCCGCGTTTGTTTCCGCCGCAGAAAGGAACCATGACCACGATAAACAGCAGGATAATGTGGCCCAGGGCGAGCTACTGCTGTCGGGATTCATCGCTGAACATCATCTGCCATTATCGGTAAGCGACCATCTCGTACCCTAGTCAAAAAGATATGCCCAGAATCAGAAGTGGTAACAACCCTAAGTCGGCCAGAACGAGGACTACTAAGACTATAAATGATGTCATAGGAGTAGAGGACAGGGTAACAGCGAGTGCACTCATGCGCAATAACCCATTCTCACTGATCGTGGATAAGACGACCGACAGGTCTATTACCAAATATCTGACCATTGTGGCGCGTTTTTGACGACCGAGACGGCAAAACCAGGGACCTGTTCTTGGACCTGGGGAAGGTCAAGGGTGCGACCGCCCATGGCCTGCATGACGCCACCTGGCGTGCTGTCAGTTAACGATGTGCCCCTGAAGAACATGATTGGATTTGCGGCCGACAATATTAACGTCATGATGGGGTGTCACCAGAGTGTGCAGGCACTGCTTAGGAGAGAACCCCGCACATCTTGATCACCGGCTGCATATGCCACTCCCTGCACCTGTGCGCCCCCGCAGCGTGCGTGAAGCTGCCTTCATCCATAGAGGATCTAGCCCGGGACGTGTACAGCTACCTCAATAACAGCCCGAAGAGACTCCTCGAGTACCAGGCTGTCCTAGATCTGGCTGACGGCCCAGTCCACAGGCTGCTGCGCCCCTCGGTAGGACGAGGTGGCTCTCTCTCGGGGCGGTGGTGAAGAGGATGTACGAGCATTGGGCAGGCCTACTCCTCTTCTTCCAGCACGCGGTGGACGAGGATCACGTCCACTCTGCTCGAACCATCCTGAACGCCCTCCGCGACCCAATATACAAGATGTACATCGCTTTCCTTAACTACGCTCTCCCACTGACCACTAGGGCGAACGAGGTGTTCCAGTCAGAGTCATTCAAGGTCCAGTATGCACGATCTATGTTCCTGAAGCTCTACCTCTCCGTGGCCAGCAACTTCCTGCGTGCTGAGCCAGGTATGTGGCTGAGCCAGGTGAGATGGTCAGTCCTGATCATCCCAGGAACGTCCTCCCTCTGGAGCAGCACTGTAGCGGGCCGAAGCTATGCGCCTGCGCAGAGACAACTGGCCGCTTGCCAGTATCGCCCGTGACCTCGCTGAGATCATTGCGCGTGCGTACGGGCCGCTGCTGCCGAACCGCACTCGGACACGTCGTCTGTTACTGTGTATAACGTGTCATGCAAACTGTTCTATCTCTCTCACTTGGATCTTCTTTGCAAATACAAGCTCTCTTCGACACGCACAAGTTTCTGGCAACATGCCATCGAGACAGTGTGGAGTGTGCGTTCTACACTCCACAATTGGTGACCCCGACGTGACTCAAGCCGTCCGGACATGATTCAAGCCGTCCCGACGCGATTCAAGCCGTCCCGACGCGATTCAAGCCGTCCTGACGCGATTCAAGCCGTCCCGACGTGATTTAAGCCGTCCGGACATGATTCAAGCCGTCCCGACGCGATTCAAGTCGTCCCGACGCGATTCAAGCCGTCCCGACGCGATTCAAGTCGTCCCGACGTGATTCAAGCCGTCCCGACGCGATTCAAGCCGTCCTGACGTGATTGAAGCCGTCCCGACGTGATGTGGGGAGCCAACGCGCAACTTTCTCCGCTTTCCGCACGCCCCCACCCGGTCCTGTCCCTCTTTCTGCCTCTCTCCCTCTCGCCGGAGGCCTAATGGCGCCGCCCGGACACCGAGGGACCACCGACGTTCGTATCGCCGCTGCGTCGCCGCATCTGCGCACACCCAGCCGGCCTTCGCCACCATGCGGTGTCAGCCGACTCGCTGCTGACGCCGCATCATCCGCCAGCACGCCGTCTGACGTCCTGACTGACGTCACGGCATCTGCCGGCTCACCAACGTCGACTTCGCGGCGTTAGCCGACTCACTGGCTGACGTCGCTGCGTTAGCCGACTCACTGGCTGACGTCGCTGCGTCAGCCGACTCACTGGCTGACGTCACATCCGTCTGCTCACCGAAGTCGACGCCGCATCATCCGCCAGCACGCCGTCTGACGTCCCGGCTGACGTCACGACATCTGCCGGCTCACCAACGTCGACTTCGCGGCGTTAGCCGACTCACTGGCTGACGTCACATCCGCCTGCTCACCGAAGTCGACGCCGCATCATCCGCCAGCACGCCGTCTGACGTCCTGGCTGACGTCACGGCATCTGCCGGCTCACCGTCTGACGTCACAGCCGACCCACAGGCTGACGTCACGGTATCAGCCGGTACACCAGCTGACGTCACAGCCGACTCACTGGCTGACGTCACAGCACCTACCGGCGCACCGTCCGACGTCCTGGCTGACGTCACGCTGCATCTGCCGACCCACTGGCTTCCTCAGCGACCTCAGCCGACCCACTGGCTGCCTCAGCAACTTGAGCCGACCCACTGGCTGACGGCAACTTCAGCCGACCCACTGGCTGACGTCTCATCATCTAACGTCCTGGCTGACGTTACATCAACCTCAGCAACCTCAGCCGACCCACTGGCTTCCTCAGCACCCTCAGCCGACCCACTGGCTGAGTGCAACTTCAGCCAACCCACTGGCTGACGTCTCATCGTCTAACGTCCTGGCTGACGTTACATCAACCTCAGCGACCTCAGCCGACCCACTGGCTGCCTCAGCAACCTCGCCGACCCACTGGCTGACGGCAACCTCAGCCAACTCACGGGCTGACATCTCGTCAAAACCAGCCTACTTGGATCACCACGGCTTCTGCTACCGCGGCTCCTTCCGCCGCCCGCACCAACTCCGCCACCGCCGTCATCCACCGTCGGGCCAGCGCTGCGGCCCGCCCTTCGCACTCGCTCCGGCCGTGCAGTGATCACCCCTGCGCGGTATGTCGTTCGCCACGTCACCTTTGCCGGCGCCGTGTCTGGGCGGGGGGTACCTGTAGCGGGCCGAAGCTATGCGCCTGCGCAGAGACAACTGGCCGCTTGCCAGTATCGCCCGTGACCTCACTGAGATCATTGCGCGTGCGTACGGGCCGCTGCTGCCGAACCGCACTCGGACACGTCGTCTGTTACTGTGTATAACGTGTCATGCAAACTGTTCCATCTCTCTCACTTGGATCTTCTCTGCAAATACAAGCTCTCTTCGACACGCACAAGTTTCTGGCAACATGCCATCGAGACAGTGTGGAGTGTGCGTTCTACACTCCACAGCACTGTGGCACCAACGTCGAGGCCATCATCCTCTCAGAGTCTGTTCCCGAGGAGGTGGCCAAAGCCTTCCGACTCAAATGGTCTACACCGGTCAAATAGTAATGGTATAAATGGTCTACACCGAGCTCCGCAAGCAGATCCAGCGATGATTCGACTTCAGCGACAAGACCATGGTGCTTCTGGAGCTGCTGAACCCGACCTCGCAAGCGCCCTCCATTGTGTCACTGGCTCTGAGATTTACTAATCTCATCGAAGAGACCGAGTACGGGCCCTGAGTTAAGAATGGCGAGGACTCCAGCAGGCAGCGAATGACAGCTCCCGAATAAGGAGAAGCCGGCGTGCGAGTACTGGGCGGAGGTGAAAAGGCTGAGGGATGGCAGTGGCGAGCCAGCATTTTCAAAGGTAGTCCAGCTGATGCAGGATCCCTGTCGCACCCCAGTGCGGCCGCCGTGAGAGTATCCTCCAGCCTGAACCTCATGAAGACACAACAGCGGAATCGCCTCCAGATGGGAATGGTGCCTTCCCTGATCCTCCCCAAGCAGCAAGTCACGCCCTCATGCCACAAGTGGACGCCCACGGCTTCCATGAAATCAAAAATGAATCATCAATAACAAATGAAAATGACTGACCAACAACAACGCACATTCCACTGCAGGTTCGTTACACTCTTTACTCCTCTGTCCCGTCCTCATGTCCTGCGATATTACATACCTTGAGCATCCCGAATCTACTGGTGGTAAAAAAAAACTTATTAAGCACTGACTGACTTCTTATTTTCATGTGATACCGAGAATAACTGTTTTGCGCATTGCATGCGTATTTTCCGTTTTCGTCACAATTGAAAACTGCTTTCACTAGGCGGCATTAGGAGTCTAAGATTGAACCTGTCCTGATTTCTGACAATTTATATCAACGTATCTAGCGAGTACTTAAAGCACGAAGAAAATGATATAAATTACTTGTTAAGCCACACAATTGCCGAAATTATGCCTACTTTTTATGGTACGAAATAGGTACATTTTGGCTTATGATCTGGTACGAAACATAGCCAATCTGGTACTCCTGGATGTGGAGAGGAATATTTTGTGGTCATCCAGGATGGAGGATATTTTTCTTCAAACCTTATGCATCAGAATTCAGCTTGCACCCTTCCCAGTTAATTTTGAGTTGGAATGTAGCACATCTCTGTTTCAGGTGCTATGCTGTTCTGTGCAGTACCTGAGCATATAAGTGGAACTGGGGCAGACAACTTAAGTGAAGAAGAAATCTGGTTACACCATTGTCATCAAGGTTCTGCCTTTGCGAAATTTGTTAGCACACAATAAAACGTGTCTAAGTGGTCAGATGTAGGGGACACAAGAGAATGCTCAAATAATTTCACAGAATTTGATAACAAAAGCAACCTAAAGCACAAACTGCTTGACCCTGCCTCTTTGCAGAACAGTTAATTTATCCTATCACCCACCATAATATTATCTCCAGGCAAAGTCCTTGGTGATCCTGAAACTTTTTGGCTGCTTTTGCAAGATTGCTTTGTGTTTGTACATCTTGTTTGCATGTTTGCCATGTTTTTCCTCCACCAAACAAAAAGATGGATATGCCTGGTTAGATTATGCCATTTTATTTCAGGTGTTCAATGGTTTTCTCTGAGAAAATAGATTGAAGCCATAAAGTGATCAGACTTGATAGGAGCCACAAGGGCCCTTCCTGGTTCAGTCTATAAAGGGAAGACACCATAACCATGGGAAAAAGACACTTCACCCCAACCAACACCACATCCCTATTTCCAAAGAATACATCCACCAACATCCTCCACACTCACCAATGTCTTTCTATCTACCTTACCTATTTGTCCCTATTCGCTTAATCTCATGTAACACATGTGATTTGAGTGCCCTACCAATAAATTTCAGACCCCATCCATACCTGCTTAAAGGGGCCTATACAGTGCACACCTGCTTAGCATAGATATCACCCCTTCCACCTCTATTTAGAACTCAACAAGATTTTGCAACCCCCCCAAAAAGTTTTATTTTTATTTTATATTTATAAATACATCAGCAGGCAGACTATTCCACTCATCAACAATCCTTTGACTGAAGACCTGTTGTTGCTTTCCTGTCCTACACGTCGACTTGTCCAACCTGAATTGATCACCCTTACATGATAGTCTAAATAGAACAGCATCATTCAGATTGACCTGATCTAGCCCTTTAATAACACACCCCCTGGCATCAACAAAAGCATATATGATCATCCTACTTTTTGCAGAGTTTCCTGATATATTTTATGTAAACATATAAACTATCTCATCCTCAATTTTTTTGTGCGCTGTCAACATTATTGCTTATGTTGAGCTAAAGTAGATTTTAAAATTGAAGATGACATGGTGAACATCTCAAGTGCATATAATAATCTAGCTAGCATGCATTGTAGATGAGGAACAATGGCTTTTGGTGAAGATGGAATGTCGATCATTTTGTCAAATTTAATGTGGCTTTTGTGGACCTCAAATTTGTTGGTGTATTTGTCTTTGTGATCAATGGTCCATAGGTTTAGACTTAAATGAAATCGATGTATATGTGATGTGACCATTTGGCATATTGATTCAAGCATAGGGTTGGTTTTGTACTTTGTTGTGATGGATGTGGATATCATTTTTTGGGGGCATAATTAAAAATGGAGACAATGTTTTTATTTTATTCTATTACATCTGAATCTCATTTGGAACTGACCAGTCAATCTTGAACACTATCACAGCTCCAAATGATAAAAATGAGAAGATAATTGTCTGGAGAGGATGCCAAAGCATCTAGCAACAGCTTACTTTTACAACCCTGGTCAGACACTATTGAGGCCAAAGAACTAACCATGACATCTGTATCTATCAACATCTGAAAAAATGTACCAGTTCTCTCTGAATACCCCAGTATATCTTTAATTTGCGGTTTTGCTGTTATTTCTTCCTGTTTCCAGGTTCTCTCAAAATAAATATATGGTACAAGTGAATGGGATCAGGGCATTGCAGGGACAGGGAGATGATGGTAAATTGTGGAAGCTAGTACCAAATGCATACATCTGTTGTGACCACTTTCTGGAACAGGACTTTGACTTTGATGGATGACCAGGAAGTTGAAGGAGCAAAGTGTGACATCTGTGTTTTGTGTTTCTGCAGCACATGCAAGAAAATGTGATGAAGCAGAAGCCACTGGAAAGAGCTCCTATGGAAGAGCCTGGCAAGAACATCTGTGCATATCAGGAAGTGCCAACAGCCTTGGATCCATTTTAAGAGCCATCTGCCCCTCAGGTATCTTTGATTAACATGGACCACAGCTACAGTATTACCACGGATAATAGTAAACGGATAGGAAACTCCCCGGAATCGGCGACCAAGGACGGGCTATTGCCACCTAGCGGTTGGAGGCCGAAGCTAATCCTGGATAGGATATTGTTTGATTACAGCAGCACATTCCCGCGTTGGAGAGTAAAGCGTAGTTTAATTTCGGCCAATTTCCGCTTTTTGGAGAAGCTAGGGAACCGTGATTCGGCTGCATGGAACTCTGTGACGGTAAGGAATTAATTAAAAGCATATCTGCCTTCATTTCTTTGTTTCAGGGAACATTTAAACGCATGGCGTGGAGTACTACGTTTCTGGCGCGTTGTGTGCGTTTTTGGGAGCAACTCATGTGTTTTGGATCAAGTGAAGCATGCAATTCTCCATTGCGTTGCCCAGTTATTTACTCTGAATCACGAGAAAATCTGAATCAGTGGTATTTAGTCTGTTTGAGCTTTTGCTTGGCTTGAAGCATTGGTCAAAGGGGGCGCCGTAAATGTACCAATTTTCACCTGCATATGCAGCTCTCGAACTAAGGGTTTTGGCTGGAGGATGTCCGTTTCAGGCTGAGGAGCAGTCCGAAGGAGGAATTGTCTGACGTAAAATTTTGCAATCTTTACCTAAGGTCCATGGCTGAATATTTTGAAAGGTTGTAAGTGAAAGGATCAGTGCATCACCAGGCCTGGTGCCAAGGTCAAAGACTTGGTGCCAGTGGTGACACAGGCCACCAGTGACCACCAGTATAGGGCAGTTGTAGTGCAGGTAGGAGTAAATAACATAGGTTCTGCTAGGAGTGAGGAGCTGCTGCAGGACTACAGGGCCCTTCTGGCCACCCTGAAGCATAGCAATTGTCTGATTCGGTTCTCATCGGGTTGCCGTCGCTACATATTTCAGAAGAATAAAATATAGAACTTCTGAGTTTATTTATGGAGATGGGTCAATAGCTTGTTTTTTTTTTTATTTAAATCATTCCCAATAATATCGCATTATGGGTGCCCAAAATTGAACATTTGCAAACCAGTACTCGCATGGCGTCGTTATTCCGATGGGTCGCGGCACCTAATCTAGCTGCCTCACCCACTAGCAGCCCGCCGCCGACGACCATAACCCTCGCACGGCCGATGCTCCGCGCAAACTTCGTCCGGCCGGGGAGGGGGAGGGGGTTGTTACCTACCCTCCGGCCGGGAAGGTGGGTAGGTTACCTACTCCTCCCCATATACATAACGGCATTAGATAGATTGGGTGATTCTAAGAAGGAATTGGTTCAGTCCTTTTTTGATCCGAGGTCAACGTAGAGGTCATATCAGGTCAAACAAAAACAAATTAATAGCGCAGGCAGCACAAAGACTTCAAGAACTATAGTGCACAATTATTCTTGCACTGCACGGCCAAAACTGATTTGTAGATCAATTTAGTCCTTGACCTATAATGACCTGAGGTGACAGTTCAAAATTGGATAAACCGGAGGCAAAGAAAGCCAATTTATCATATTATCATACATGTTATTGGCACTACATAGGTCACTGACCTAGGATGACCTGCACCTGCAGTGATAAATTATTCGTGAACTAGGGTGGAAAATACCACTTTCTGAACACTGAATCGACATCCCTCCCAACGGATTATCGACATCGTGCTTCGTGATGAGTCGTTATGAAGTCTTCATATCTAATTTCTAGCAGTCTCTTGTTGACAAATAGCATGCTGATACTCACCATTGCGTATTGTGATGCACGAGTATCTGTTAGCACAATTCCAGGTAAGATGATTATCTATGATTATCAGTTGATATGGATATATATTTTATATCGTTGTCGCTAAAATAGTTACCCCTAAATTAGGTATCTCAAAACGAAGGGAATAGTTGCGCGTAGGAGTACGCTGTTGGATCATAATTTTGTTTCAAGAACTTATAAGTTATGTCAAGTGGCATCGTTTCCGTGGTCAATTTCGACATCCTACTGTACTCGTTTCGACATCTCACACCTAACGAAAAACCATTATTTTAACACTGTGCACCTGACATTCGCCACACCAAATATGTATCCAGCGCATGGTACTGACAATTTTATAGCTTTTGCGAGAAATTTGTCATGTGATTTCAAAGGTCAAAGTCAATTTTCAGGTCAAGTCGGTCGGAGACCTATGATGACCTTGCTAAAGTCATTATGGTCAGATATGCTTCAAACTGTGAAATGGTTATTGAAAACGATATGCAATCTGTTGATCGATCGTGTATCTATATTGTCATAATATGTGAGATTTTCCGCAGTTTGGTCCGACATGCCGCCACTAAAGGGGTTGTAGGTCATTGACCTGACATGGGCTTGACCTGATAATTTTGGAGGATGTGTCAAATTGATGTAGCTTAAGGTACTGTAAATTTTAGGGCTCTAGAGCAAACCATTTTTTGGGTATGGTACGAAACGTCATGGGGGGTGGTAGGTATTTACCCACCCACCCGGGCGTGCGAGGGTTAACATGGGAGACGTGGCAGCTGCAATGGGGTGATGCAGGGGGCCCCTGACAGTTCCTCTAGGCTCCAATGGCTGTTCCGGGGCCCCTCGGCCCAATCAATGTTCATCATGTTCTCCTATGCCTGCTCAGGGTCCCCTCGTTTGTCAAAGAATATACCTCAGGGGGAAATGTGACTGCCAGGGCCAATCAGCCAATCGGTCTTTGGCCAATCAGCAGCCTTTTTTGTGGGTGGGGGGGGGGCATCGGAATGGAATTGGTCTGCCCCAGACGAGTCCCAGGCATATACGGTTGGAATGGGAGGGGGGCAGGTGCTCTCCCTGGTTTTTTTGCCGGTTCTCATGACACTCCGCTTCCCTCAGTTAGTCGGCACAGGTTAGTTGGTCACGAGCTTCATGGTTCTATACGGCGGCCGAAGGGATGGCGGCCATTGGAGTAAGCGTCCCCGGCTTGCGCCGAAGGCGCAGTTTTTTGCAAACGACGCGTGGTAGAAGGCAGATTCAGCTATATTTCCCCATCCCGTCAAGCTTTTTCGATAGGGTGTCCTTCGCATCACCTTCCCAGGATTATTTCGCCGATCGTCCGATAGATGTCGCTAGTATCGGTCGGTGGTCGCAAACATCAAAGTGCCGCCCGAGAGTTTCCGATCCGTTTACTATTATCCGTGGTATTACTATACAGCAGCATGTTGGCAGCTCCATTAATAGGATGAGGCCATCTTTGAGCATGCTAAATCACAAGCACACATGTCTGAGACAGAAGGTGAACAGGCAGGATGCCAGACTCCAGTGCTTGAATCCACACCATGTACGCTCGCATCTCTCTCCTCATGCTCTCGTCGGTCCTATATTCTTGCCGGCTTTCTTACGGTTGTGGTGGTTTGCTCATGTATGTCTCTCCATGCTCTCATCGCATGGGGTTTCTCGTCGGTATTCTGCGGTGTTTATTCTGCTCAAGTATGACAATTCCCAGTGGCTTCGTCTTGTGATAAATGTGTACTGTGATGTGTTGGCATTTCCGAGAAAATTGGTCCGTGTATCTGCCGTAGCCGTGATGCTCCAGGATCCGCTAGTACTTCTTCCCGCGTGGGACATCGCACTCTACCTCATGGAGACATAATCTACTTTTCATCTTTTTATGCATATATAGATATCTCAAAGCAAGACTGGAGATTTCTCACCGAACCATGGTGTCCAGGTCCTTTTTTCAGATATAATATGGTAAATGATGACAAATAACAGGGTACCAAACTGGGTGACACTTTGCATGTGTTGATGGGGCTCACTGTCCCCTTTACTCACTGATTTCATCATCTCGATAATTTGTTTGCCCCACCACAAGCAGGCTGAAGTTGAACCATTTCGCATCTAGGCATACATTAGATACAAATGACTTTCGGGGCAGCTTCGGCCATCCAAAGGTCCTTCGCCTCCCCCTCCAACCAATTACATAAATTGACACACATGGTACCACATCGGCGGGGTTTGGACTCCGGCCCGCTGGTATCTCCAGCAACGTCCCCAGGACACCCTGCGCTGCATCTCCAGCCATGGTTCGGGAAGGAGGCCAGAGAGGGTTGCGCGCATGTCGTATCACATGTTATGTAAAAATATGGGAGGCTGCTGATTGAGCCAACATTCAGGGGCCTTGACGCGACCCTCCAGGCTAAAGAGATGAATCGACACCATTGACAGGTGCCCGCTTCCGCAAGGTTCGCCAAAACCGTAGGTCTATGCCACAATATCTGACCCTGATGTTGCACTTGAGCATGTGCATATGATATATCTGTAATAGGTATGTTTTACCATCTGGTCGAAGCTTTCCAGAATTTCTTCTCGTCTTGTCCTTGTTGTCTTTGTTCTTGTTCTTGTCCAAAAGGGTTGCTGGTTGATGAACAAAATGGAATGTTGTAACTTGAGTTTTTCTTCTGCATCTTGCCTTGCTTTGGGTTGAGATAAATTGGGGTACCACCAACCTTCTCAGGTAAGACGCTGAAAAACGCAGCCAGTTGTTGGTTAATGATGTGGTGTTGATTTCCCTCTCCTGAAATTATGTGGTGCAAATGAGCTTAATATAAATTTCCCCTCGTGGTCCTCATGCATCGCAGTCACCTTCATAACTCTGACCAATCCTTTTGTTTGCAGATGATTCACTCGACTTTAAGGTCAAACAAGAAGTAGCACAATTTTCAGAAGAAAACTTGTCTGCGCATGACTTCACTCGGGCTTCTGAAGATGGTATGGCTTTTGAATACCTTGGATTCGTCTCTTGTTTGCCACATGCTCTTGATATATCGTAGTTCTTTTAATTTAATTCTAGGAATAATATCTGGAAGGACTTGATTTGAGATATTTAAGAAACCAATTTCAGTGGAGGTTTTATGATCACAATTAGATGAATGGCGTCCATATATCCATACTCAGGAACATGCTGGCAATCAAGTACAAATTAGTTTGCACCGTACGGAGGTCCTTACTCTGCAAATTGTCTGGACATTTCGGCTGGACTGCTCCGAAATGAACAACTTTAAACGTATATTTTCTCGCTTTAGAACCCGCTGAATCCCTCTTTAAATGAAAGCTGAATAACGCCAATGAGTGATTATATTTGTAATGCTCCCATCGAACGTATGCAGAAGGTCTACATAAGGAACTTTTACACTTTACATTCCTAGTTTTCGCCGATCTTCTCCTCCAGTTAGAAGGTCAGGTATAATTAACATCATTGGCATCAGTGACATGAAGTATGTGATGTATATTTGTGTTGTGTATGAAGTATGGAATATCTAGAGCAGATATGTTGTGCCATCTGGCTGGAGCTGCTGATACTGGGCTTTCCAGACTTTCTCCTTGCCTTGTCGTTGTCTTTGTCCTTGTCCTTGTCCAAGATGGTCGCTGCTTGATGAACAACATTGGATCAGTTTGGATGAGTGCACCTTGAGTTTTTATTCTGCATCTTGTCTTGCTTTGGGTTGTGATAAATTGGGGTATAAACAGCCTTCTCAGGTGAGGCTGGAAAATGCAGCTAGGTGTTGGCTAATGCTGTGATGTTGATTGCCCTCTCCTGAAATTATGTGGTGCAAATGAGGTTTATCTAAATTTCCTGTCATGTTCCTCATGCATCGCAGTTACCTTCACGACTCTGACCAATCCTTTTGTCCGCAGATGATCCACTGGACTTTAAGGTCAAACAAGAAGTAGTGCAATTTTCAGAGGAAAGCTCGCCTGCACATGACTTCACCCAAGTTTCTGAAGACGGTATGGCTTTTGAATACCTAAGTTTTGTCTCTTGTTTTCGACATACTTTGGCATGTCGTAGTCCTTCTCTTGTGATTCTAGGAATAATATCTGTAAGGAATTACACCTTTAGTATTCAAGCATCAAAATTTGGGCGAGGTTTTGTGACCACAATTGCCTGAATGGTATATATATATATATATATATATATATATATATATATATATATATATATATATATATATATATATATATATATATATATATATATATATATATATATATATATATATATATATATATATATATATATAAGTATATATATAAATATAAATATATAGATGAAACTGAGTGTTTCTAGTTGTTTGTGAGTGTTGCTGATTTCCTTAAGTTACAACTGAGAGTTTTTGCAGTAGCAGAGCTAAAAAGTTGGAAGAGGCCTTATATTCATTTTCATGTTGATATATTTTCGAAACTCATAATACCTGCATTTCATGAATGATCAATATTTCATGAATATTTTATGTCTGCATAATGGGTTAAGTTAGGTTGTGCGATGGAACTCTAATCTCATTTTGGATATCGCAGCTAGAAATAAATTATAAAAACAGCAGTATCTCAATAGACTCATCCCACCATTCGTAATTTGCAGTGCCCTGTCCCCAGGCCACTTGACGGAGGTTAGGCAAATTGTATAAATAACATCCCCTGATACTTCTGGATGCATGCCAATGTAAAAATGGTGATGGAAGAGCATGCGTGTTTTTTTATCAGAAAATTGGCCCGAAATATACCAAAATTAGTTGTAGACTCAGGTCCCTGACTTGATCTCAATAAGACAATCCTAGACGCTGGTGTTGGAGGCACAGTCCTTCACGTACGAAGTTGCTCACTTACGTACCTGCTTGCTGGACTGTGCTATGTTAACTAGACTTCAGCCAATACAAATGGTAGTGACGGCGTGAGGGGACGAGTAGCCTAGGGTTAAGTTACCCGTCTCACGATTGAAAGGTTGTGGGTTCGAGTCTGACCTGTCGCTAATCTTCGCCCGCGGCCAATCGGCGTGAGAGATTGGCAACGCTATGTGACTCAACGGTCGATGTCGTGTCGTGAAACCAATAGCCAATAACGAATAACCAGTGACGGCGTGACCCACTCGTGGCGTAAATGGTAAATGCGTGCTAGATCTTCTCAAAACACTTCAAGGTGCATTTTAGCAGTCCCCTTCCATATTGTTCTGGAACGCAAGTTAACATTTGCGTATCACATTGCTGATGTATTTTGTGATTTAGCTAACTTGAATTTAAACCAGTCGCCTTATTTGCAGACGATCGCCCTGACTTGAAAGTTAAGCAAGAGGCGGTGTCATTATCGGAAAAGAATTCGTCCTCAAGCATCGGCCCAACTTCTGCGGAAGGTACAATCTCTGATTAGCACTGACCTTGTCTATTTGTTGTCATATAGTGATTTCCCGTCATTGTTCCCCATATGGTTGAACAGTTGAAACAGTTTGAACAGTTGAAAAGGTTTGTTGTGCAAAATTTCCTAGTTAATCGTCGGTTTCGGGTCCGTGTTGGTGAGCGTCTCTCTTGATGGTTCAACCAGGTAAATGGGATTCCCCAAGGCAGTGTGCTTAGTGTCGCCCTGTTCGCCATTATCATCAACGATATCGGATCTATTCTGTCGCCGTCAATACCCCGCTAACTGTTCGTCGACGATTTTACGATCTGGACGACCAGCGTTTCATCACCAATATACGAAGGCGAACGGCTTTCGTTTCTCGACGGCAAAAACGGTCGCCGTGCATTTTTGCCGGCGGCGAGACTGTCAGGATATGAAAATCAGACTATATGGTTCGGACATTCCAAAGGAGTCGATTGTCAAATTCATCGGCGTCTTTCCAGACAACCGACTTACGTACAGGCATCACTTTAGGATGCTTACAGATAGGTGTTTTAAGTCTCTGAATGTTCTGAAAGTGGTTGCGCGTACGTCGTATGGGGCCGATAGACCAACCCTGCTGCAGCTATATCGCTCCCTGATTCGGTCAAAATTAGACTACGCATGTTTCGTCTACGACGGCGCAGCTCTGACCACCAAACGAACATTAGACACGGTACACCACTCGGCACTCCATATCTGCACCGGCGCATTTCGCACCACACCGATTTCTAGTCTATTGGTAGAGTCCAACGAGCCAGCGCTTTCTATGCGTCAGGAACTGCTCGGTATGCGTTATGCCTGCAAGCTGCGACAGTTCCCTAATCACCCAACGTACCGTTCCGTGTTTTTGCGAAGCTTTCTGGCTCTCTTCGGAGGACGACGGCCTGTGAGCTGTGTTCCCTTCTGTGTCAGAATTCGCACACTATTCGAGGACAGCGGAATAAGATTACGCGGAGTGATGCGCGTCGGAACAATGAAAATCCCTCCCTGGACACTGGCATGTCCAGATATTGACATTTCGCTGTCATATCTCAAAAAGTGTCAAGTCGTTCCCGAAGAATTCAGCCTCAGATCGCCAGAGTTGATGGCATCTTACAGCCATTTTACAGACACCCACACAGATGGATCCAAGACCGAATCTGGTGTTGGGAGTGCGTTCGTAATGGGCACAGTGGTCAGGACGTTTTCGCTTCCGCCACATTCATCGGTCTATACATCTGAATTGGTTGCCTTAGACAAACCACTGAGTTTTATTGAGACATGTGAAGACACGCGGCATATAATTTACATCGATTCGCTTAGCAGTCTTATGACTATAACTGCGTTTTATCCGTAGAACCCACTCGCACAAGATATTTTACACAGGCTTACATTGCTGACCTGTGCTGGGAAAACGGTTATTCTATGTTGGATTCCGAGCCATGTGGGAATCCGTGGGGATGAGGCCGCGGATGCTGCGGCGAAGCGAGGTGCACGCGTGCCCCGCGCACACGTTCCCTGCCTCTCCCTGCGAAGGACTTTTACTCGGATGTGAAGGGATTTATTCTCAGAAAGTGGCAGGCAAGCTGGGACTCCTTAGCAAACAACAAGTTGACATAATGTCCCACGCCTGCGCGTGGGACATACCTATGCGACACACCGATATATTTTGGGTGATGGCGAGACGCCGCTGTGCCCGAAATGCACGGCACCAATGTCTGTGCGACACATTTTAGTTTCATGTCCCCGGCTTGCCCACGAACGGAGACGTCACTTTGGACGTTCCTCTGTCTCGCTTCGGGAAGTATTAGGGGACGAGTCTGACATTGTTCACTTGGGACAACTTTTCAAATTCCTCTTTGAGATTAGATTTTCCGTGATTTACACCGGCCATTAACATACTGATGCAGACCCGGCTAGTACCAGTTTTATTATGAACAGATTCGACATAATCTTATAACTCGTTATCCGAAGTGGCGCTCACACGCTTTTATGTACAAATGACTGAGCTATGAGCGCTATATGACCTGTGCAGTGGATGCGCCCTTAAACGACAATAACTAACTAACTAACTATGTTTGTATTGAACTATGAACACAAAACCTAACAATTGGAGAGATTACTGAGCAGCCCGGCAAGTTAAGCATATTTCAAGGTATATACTTGATATACAAATTGTCCTGGATGGGGGTGGAAAATATACACTTGAGCCTTCCCCAACTGTCTAGGCCGGAGCCGCGCCACGTTTCAATGGGACATGTGTTCCCAGTCCCCCCCCCGTGTGTAAAGTGATCACGACACGACTAACTTTGGTCAGAATATACATACAAATATCGGGATGGTCATAAACCCTATGGAAGGCAATTCTACCCTGGAACAGCCACATCATTTTGCTCTGTTTTCAGGCTGTCCGAGGAATGACCCTACCACGGTTTCCCAACGAGTGAAGGAGTCCGCTTCAAATGAGAACATGCAGAAAGGAGGAAATCTGCAAAAACACCACGCCATCCATACTAGTCGAAGACAACACCAATGTGACATCTGTGACAAGCGGTTTGTCTGGGAATCGGACCTGAAAGTACACCGCCGTATCCACACTGGTGAGAGGCCATATCCATGCAACACCTGTGGCAAGAGGTTCAGGAGGAAATCGAACCTGAATACACACCGCCGCATACACACAGATGAACGTCGATACCAATGTGACACCTGTGATAAGCGGTTTACTTGGAAATCGGACCTGAAGGTACACTGCCGAATCCACACGGGTGAGATACCATATCTATGTGACACCTGTGGCAAGAGGTTTAGCACGAAGTCGTATCTGAAAATACACCGCCGCATGTACACGGATGAACGACGATACCAATGTGACACCTGTGATAAGCGGTTTACCTGCCAGTCGCACCTGAAGGTACACCGCCGCATCCACACGGGTGAGAGACGATATCCATGTGACACCTGTGGCAAGAGGTTTGCGACGAAAGCGAACTTGAAAGTACACCTTCGCGTCCACACGGGTGAGAGACGATATCCATGTGACACCTGTGGCAAG
The DNA here is from genome assembly GCA_034440615.1 of Ashinkailepas kermadecensis. Lineage (NCBI taxonomy): Eukaryota > Metazoa > Arthropoda > Thecostraca > Neolepadidae > Ashinkailepas > Ashinkailepas kermadecensis. Next base: position 214,847 of record JAOTOM010004939.1, read on the forward strand.
AGGTTAGCGACGAAAGCGAACTTGAAAGTACACCTTCGCGTCCACACGGGTGAAAGACCATACCCATGTGACACCTGTGACAAGAGGTTTACGAGCAAATCGCACCTGGAAGTACACCGCCGCATCCACACGGATGAAAGGCCATACCGATGTCACACTTGTGACAAGAAGTTTTCCCAGAAATGTCACCTGATCGCACACCTCCGCTGGCACACGGGTGAAAGACAATATCAATGTGACGTCTGTTACAAGAGGTTTGCTTACAAATCCAACCTGACAGTACACCACCGCATCCACACGGGTGAAAAACCATACCATTGCGATATCTGTGATAAGATGTTTGCGAAGAACGCGAGCCTGCTCCGACACAACCGTATCCACACGAATGCAAGATGATGCCGATGTGACATCTGTGACAGGTGGGTTTCGTGCAAATAATACCTGCAAAGACACCACCGTTTCCGCATGTGTGAAAGGTCACACTTTGCTGACGCCTGTGAACGATGTTTCCCGTGTTCCCGTATCTTCTATGTGGAGAGTCAGTTGGTAGAGCGTCAGACTCTTGATCGAAATATTGTGGGTTCGAATCTCACAACCGACGAAATTTACAGAGTCCACCCGCGAGCAATCGGGGTGAGAGGTTAGCGACGCTATATAACCTCGCGGTTGAATTCGTCGTAAAAGAACCCAAGGTTCTTCTTCTTGTATGGTTCTTCGGTGTGTCTGCGTTGAAGATATGTAAATATTGGTATGAAAATGGAATTCCGCACTGTTTCGACTGAGAGCACCACCGTCGGACGTGGTCCGGGACCCTGTCGAGACACAGCTGATATGCGGCGCAATGCTGTGCTGGCAGGCATTCACGTCACTGTATAACGGAAATGGTTTTGGAGTTAAATGGCTAAGTGTGGATTGGACATCGCTGTGCGTGTGATTCCACTGAGCGGCCCTGGGAAGCCAGTGGAGCTCATTGCAGGTTGCTGGTGGAGCACTGAGGCTCCCCGCGCCGTTGGCGAAGACGGCTGTGTTCTGCAAGCAAAGGCAGAGCATACGCGTAGGTTGAGGAGAGCGTTTCGGTGGCGTGTCCTCGTGACCGGTGACTCATTTCATGGCGGGGGGGGCTGGAAATTTGTATGTCGCTTGGTTTCGGGCACATAGCAGACTCATCTCTAAAAGCATACAGGAATGTGTACCGTGCTGGTGACAGGTGGATCGTCCACAACAACCGTCACACCTGCCGCAGCGTGCTGGTAGTAGCGTGCAGTCTATGTATGCACCAAACATTCCTGTATGGGGAATTAGTTCAGTGTATGGCATGGGTAAGACATCTACGCCCGATGGTATATCCAGGTAACCTTTACGTGATGAGCTAAGTGCAACAACTAGCAACCAGTGCGGCTGGAGGATAGATGTCTAGATGGGAACTGTTGTGTGACCGCCGCAGCCACCTAATGGCGGAAATGCGAAACATCCACAAATGCAAGACGTCCGATCAGCGCGGCCCGCCACCCTCCGAACGCAAAACGACAGAGATAAATCCAGTGACCGAACACAGCAAAATTCATGGAGGGCAAGAATATCATAAGGTACGAATGCGGCCGAGGGAGTACTTGAAAAACCGGACGCCCTCCGCAGGGCGATCTGAGTACTACCCGAATTCACCTGGAGATCCTTGCAGTATGATTAGATGCATTGCTGTGTTGATCATGATTGAGTTTTAAAAAACGCGTGAAATAACCATGTACTAATATTAAAACAAAGAAATTGATCCAAATTCGCAACGTATATATTTATGCCACGGGCCTTCCTGAACAGGACTTTTCAGGAAGGTCCGTGTCCGAAGTATATATAGTGCGAATTTGGATCTATTCATTTGCTTTAACATGAGCATAATGTTATTTAACGCGTTTTTCTCGTCCTTGCAGCATATGAGGAACCCTGAGATATAGCATATTGGCCATTGAGGAACGTTGCTGCGAATGAGATGTTTGGTGGGAGACCAGGGACCCGACTAACATGTGATCTGCGGGTACGACAACTGACCCCCCAGTCACGGCCCCGGCCCCCACAGTTACGGGACCTTCCACATCGCTTTAGCGTTGGTGCGGGAGCCGACGCCAGTTCGGCGGAAACGATAGCCCCGTAGTGGGCAATAGACGCCGCCGCACCCTCCATACTGAATAAGTAATATTTAAATAGATTTGTAGAGGACGAGTGGTCTAGGGGTAAGATGCTCGTCTCACAATCGAAAGGTTGTGGGTTCGAGTCTCACCTGTCGCTACTCTTCGCCCGCGACCAATCGGCGTGAGAGATTGGCGACGCTATATGACTCAACGGTCGACGTGTCGTAAAACCAATAACCAACCAAATAGATTTGTACCTCTCACGACCATTGATGACGTCAGAGCTAGTCCCGTAACAACCTGTTTGTGTACATGTAACAATGGGAGACAACGCGGAGCATCTGCCACCAGATGGCAGTGCAGGCGACTGTGATACCGTGGCATGATGCGTATTGCTCGACCAATGTGAAGTATGCTAATGCTTTCTTACCGATAGGTGACGACCTTTCCTCGTAGAGCTGTTTTTCATGGTTTATGGCTAGGGCAGTGCTTGTTGTTTGGCTGAAGTTAAGATATGTTGGATATCGGTATTAGTTCTAGGCAGGCACCAGAACGTTGTGCGTACTTTTAGAGGGTATCTTCCAGGGGCGTCGATTTGTATCCTTTTGCGGGGGCCATGGCCCCCCCAATGCTGATCTTGCCCCCCCCCCCCAATGTTGATTTGGGCCCCCCCAATAACCCATGCTATTTTTATGCTGATAAAAAGCTAAAGGAAAAAAAGAATAAAAACACTTAGGTAAGTAGAAAACTTAATTGATGTTAACTAGCACATTTTGTACTGAAAAAGAACAGATTTGGATTAGATAGTGGACTGAGTATCCAACTTTTGCTACACAATTCAAAATTATGTGCAAAAAAAACAAAATAGCTAGATTTCCCTCCACTGTGGAAGGAAGACTTACAGCATACAATGTTAAGATTCGATGATCATGCATTTTAAACCAGATTGTCCTTTAAAAAATGTTAAGCCACACAACAACAATTGGATTGTCATACTGATGTTTGTACACACCACCAATGACAAAACCACATGCATATGAGCTTAAACAGGAAAAAATCCATTCTTAATTTCCAGTCATTGTCAAACTTGCATTGTCCAGTGAACAGCAATGACAGTCATCATTGAGATTGTGGATATGCAAACTATAATTATCTTCAGCAGCCCACCTATCACACCATCAGCTTGATATTTACCTAGGTACCTACCTACATGCCCAATGACAATGCATGCATTAAATATTGATATGGGGGAAAACGAGAGCCATGTGTGGGCAGATCTGCCAGCTTATGATACCATGACAGAGAAAAGTCAGCAAGAAGCTGCATGGCCACTGCATTATAATTGGTATTCCTAAAAGAATAAAAAGGAAAGCTGTGGCTCACATGACTTTTAAGCAAACCTTACACTCATACAAGACCAATGCTATACAAAAATAGCCTTCACAAGACCAATGTCTCGTACGCCGCAAAAACACCACTATTAAACGCCGCAAAAATTCCGTTATTTGAAAAGGTACACCAAAGTTCGCATTCAAACCTTGATGACGTCACAGGTTTTTATTCGTATATTGCAGAAATTGGAAGCATCAGGCAAGTTCACAATTCACAGGCAATTCACTGCACATGGGTGGGGGACTGATTTTTTTCAGGCGTACCGGACCACAGAGGTCATTTGCGCCACCTTTGAAGCGAGTACGTTACATGTCTGACTATATAAGCGGGTGTTTGCGATCAAGGTGCAGGCATGTGAACGTTTACGTAAAGGGAATTTTACGTTATAGTTTGTGTGATATCTTAGGCGCTGAAGGCGGGGCTAGGATGGGGACATCCCATAATGTCTAGATGGCAGGGGCGTCGATTTATATCCTTTTGTGGGGGCCAGGGCCCCACCAATGTTGGTCTTGGACCCCCGAATGTTGATTTGGGCCTCCCCAATAACATATGCTATTTTTATGCTGATAAAAAAGTTGAAGGAAAAAAGAACTGAAACACCATGCTAGGTACATAGAAAATGTAGTTGATGTTAACCAGCACATTTTGTAATGAAAAAAACAGATTTGGGTTATATAGTGGACTGACTCTCCACCTTTTGCTACAAAATTCAACATGGTGTACACAAAAACCAATTGTCATTGTCAAACTTGTATACAATCCAGTCCCGTGAACAACAATCAGTTATCATTGAGAGTGTGGATATACAAACTATAATTAACCTCAACAGCCCACTCATCACACTATCAGCTTGATATTTACCTGGTACCTAGGCACCTAGGTACATGCTACATAAAGACTTAGAAGAGCTTGTGAAGTGGTCCAAAAATGGCAGATGAAATTAAATTTGGTAAGTGCAAAATCATGCATGTATGCAGGGGCGTCGATTTGCATCCTTTTGTGGGGGTTATGGCCCCACTAATGTTGATCTTGCCTCACCAATGTTGATTTGGGCCCCCCCAATAACCTATGCTATTTTATGCTGATAAGAAAGCTAAAGGGAAAAAATGAAAAACCCCATGCTAAGTAGAAACATTGATGTTAACCAGCACATTTTGTACTGAATAGAAACAGATTTGGATTAGATAGTGGACTGACTCTCCACCTTTTGCTGAAAAATGTAAAATTGTGTGCAAAAACAAACTAAATAGCTGGAATTCCCTCCACTGTGGAAGTACAGCTTACATCTTTCTGGGTTGGTGATTGGTTATTTGGGTTTACGGCCGCATTGACTGCGTTGGTCATACAGCGCCCATACAACTTTTCTTGTTCCCACCTTAAAGCACAATAATACCCAAAAGCTTGCGAAAAAATTTACAACCATGTTCACAACAAAATATAATTTTGTATTCAAAATCACCTTAGGTTAGGTTAGGCTCGGTTAGGTTTCTTTTTTAAGGTTGAGAATTTTCAGAAAATAAATTAAGTGACATTTTAATTTAGTTTAATTTTTTGTTCTCAAAAGATAGGTTAGGGTGGGCTAGGTTGCATTTAAAAAAAAAAACATTTATATGTATGCTGTGTTACCGAACTCAAAGCCTTTTTGGAATTATTTTGCTCACAACCTGAAAAGTAAGCGCAGAAAATAAGTGGGTCCAATCATCTTAGTCATCTTCATAAACATGTTATTCTGCATATATTTTTTTGTTTTAAAAGAAAAAAAGAACACCTTAGACCGCAAGGTTACCAAATAATTTGCAATTTTTGGGGGAAACTTTTTTGGAATTCATAAAAAAAAGTTTTCCAACTTGAAAAACCTAAACTAACCTAACCTAACCAAACCTAACCCATTTGCTTGCTATATGGAGGCAAATGTGTGTAAAAACTTGTCTTGTTACCACCTTAAAGCACAATAATACCGGTTTGGCTAGGTTAGGCTAGTTTAGTTGTTTACCTTGGAAAAATTGTTCAATCATTTTCAAGAATAAAATAAAATGGGAAATTCTCCTTCAAAAGCAGCTGACATTATGTTCGGGTAAATTGGGTCCGGTTATTCAATTTATAAAATTTTCCGAATATATATTGCTTAATTTTTGTTTCCATTTTTTCTCCAAAGCAGGGGTGTCGATTTGTATCGATAGACACTAGCGCGTATTAAATGTCACAAATCGTGATGGGCGTTCCTCAGAACATACAAAATCGTAACATCCAAATAAAAAATTCCAGTTACAGAAATTCCAGCGCCTGAAGTCTAAATTTGAGGTTACGGTGACAAAGGTGACGGAGGTAAGACATTTGTGGTGCAATTGCGCGCAGTGTTTAATCCGGAGGTCAATCTCATGTGACGTCGTACTGATTCGTTTTTGTACTTCGCACATTCTGATGTATCTGCGGATTGGTGTGATTTTAAATAGTGAATAAATAGCTTGCTGATATTTAATTCCCAAAGGAACAGTAGTTGAAGAAGTTGGCAGGTAAGCTTGAATAAGTCCAGTCCATGCTTTTTTCTGATTTGTGCTCAGGGTTTCCATGTTAATTTCACATAACTACCACGTTTGTCTTCAAGAAGAGCTGTTTTTAGTTTACTTTTATTAATATTTTCATTCCACTGCTCTTAGTGCCCTTTCTGCCCAGGATTGGGGCACCTAGTGTTGCATTTACGTCCAGGGGTTGGCACACCTTTTGGTAAATTTACAGCTTAAGGTAATTTCTGATTATTTTTTTCCATGCAATGTTTAGGAATGTGATGAACATGATGTTACTGCTCATTTTGGTAAATTTGTGTTTTAAGGTGTTTTATGAATTCGTGGAATGTATCATTTCAATGCAATGTTTATGAATGTGACTCAGATGATGGGACCACTCATTTTCTATACAAATGCCTACATTTCAGGTTGTGAGCAAAATAACACCAACAAAAAGCTTTGAATTGGGTGACATAGGGTAGAGTATTTTTTTTTAAATACAAAAATGCAACATAACCTAACCTAACCTAGCTTAACCTCCCCTTGGAGAAAAACAAAACAAAAACATCAAGTTGTAAAAATTTCAAGCAATGTACTTTTTTTACAATTGAAAAATGTAACCCAACTTAACCTAATCTAACATAAGCTGCTTTTAAAGAAAAAAGATATATTTCTTTCAAATTTTGGAACAATTTTTGCAAAAAATGTCGAACTTAAAACACTTAAACTAATCTAACATCACCAAGCATAGCCCATTTGTTTGCTTTATGGAGGCAAATGTGTAATAACTTGCCTAGTTACCACCTTAAAGCACAATAATTCTGGTTAGATTAGGTTGGGTTAGGTATTTTCTTTTGTAAATTTCAAGAAAATAAATTGCTATATATTTTTCCAATCTTGTTTTTGTAGTTGTTTTCTCGAAGGTCAGGTTAGGCTAGGTTACATTAGGTTATGTTGAATTTGTAATGTATTTCTTTTAATTGCTATGTTACTAACTCCAAGCCCATTTGTAATGTTATTTTGCTCACAACCTGCTCACAACCACAAGCATTTGCACAGAAACTGAGTAGTGCCATCAACTTAGTGACATTCATAAACATTGCATTGGAAATTTAAATAAAAAATAGTAATAAAACACATAAAAGCACACATTGAATGTCCTTTCTTCTGCAAATGCATGCCTTTCAATTGGGAGTAAAAATAACACCAAAAAAATGGTGTGGAGTAAGGAAATATAGCATGCAAATAATGTTCAAGATGTATGATAACCTTACCTAACATAGTTCAACTTCCCATACAAGAAATTAATTGTTTTTAATTTGAATTTTCGAGGCATTTTCTCAAATATTTTCAACTGAAAAAACCTAACCTAAGCTAGCCTGAACCGTTTATTATTTTTTTTGTAGAAAAATCATTAACAAAAATTATTTACCAACAAATGATTCTTTTTATAACTTACAACAAAAGCCTAACATAACCTGACAAACCTAACCCCTTTGTATGCTTCATGGAGGTAAAATGTGTGTAAAACTTGTCTTGTGGTTACCTTAAACTGTGATAATACCTGGCTTTTGGGGTAATTTGTCAGCTCATGGTACTCTCTGACTTCTTTGAATTTCTTTTTTTAATGCAGTGTTTGTTAATGTGCTGAACATGATGTAACCGCTCATTTCCTCTGCAGATGCACACTTTTCAATTGTGAGGAAAAATAACATGGAAAAGCGGGCTTGGATTTGAGTAATATAGGATGAATGTTCAGATAGTGTTCAGATAAAAAAAACATGTAACATAACCTAACCTAACCTAGCCTAGACTTCCATGCAAGAAATGATTATTTTTACGCCCAATGTCCCCCAAAAAAAATGTGTTCTCAAACATTTTCAACTTAAAAAGTCTAACATAACCTAATCTAGCTTGAACCGTTTTTGAAGACGTTTTTTATTTACTAACTTATGCTCCCTAAAAATTGTACTCGGTCCACCAAAAATCGCACCGGGGCTCATAAAAATCACTTGGGGGCCCCCAAACGTAGCGCAGGGGCCCCGATAATGACGCTGGGGCCTCAAAAGTTTGCACCTGGGCCCCTGAAAATCACGTTGGGGCCGCAAACAAGTCGTGCTGGGATTCAAGAAAATCACGACGGGGGCCACAAACGGTCGGGCCGGGGCCTCCTGAAAATCACGCCGAGACTGGGGTACTAAGAATTATCACCCGGGCCCCTGAAAATCACGCCAGAGGCCTGACAGGTCCCACCGGGGCTCTAAAAGTCTCGTTGAGATCACCCAACAAATGAAGCCGGGTAAATGAAAAACAGTCCGGACACGGAAAATCAATCTGGGATCTCAACAATAGCTCCAAAAGCCCACAAAACTTGTTGGGCCCCCACAAACGTGTCGTAGCCACCGCAAGGGATCCCAACAAGTGACGACGGGGCCCCAAAAAATCGCACTTAGACAAAAAAAAATCACGCCGCTTCTCTTGAAAATCTCACTGGGGCCAAAACGTCGTGCCGGAGCCCCACAAGTTGTAGCTGGCTTCCCAAGTACCAATATATATACCCGGAATGTCACCTTGCGGACGGAAAAATTGCGTCAAAGATCCACAAAATAAGAAGTCGTCGGACGCCGGAAAAGAAACCTGTTTGGGCACCGGAAAAAACGCACCGAGAGCCAGAAGAATCGTACCGGGTTCCAAAAATAGCCTGCAGGGGGCTTATAAAAATAGACTGCACCACACAAACCACAAGGAGACTCCATCGAATCGACCAGAGCACCGGAAGATTAAGAATGGGTGCCGAAAGAAAATTATCCGAAGGGCCTTTCTACTCTCGATCGTGCAATCTGCGGAAAAAATACGTTGAGCAGCCGCAGTGGCGTACTGAAGGGAAAAATTCCCCTCCCTAACGTTAGGCACCAAGGAAATACTTTCACCCATCGTCATCACCGTTCAGGTCTGCTGTGCTCTGATGCTTCAACAATGCCGGTGTGTTTTAGCCTGCATCTGATCGCTGAAGTATTTTTATTTGAGCCGGTGTGTGTTTGTTGGTGTGTGGAATGAGGAGGAGGGTAACAGTGACGGTGACGGTGACGATAGATCCGAGCCTACTATATGGCACTGCAGTCGCATGCTATTACTCAGAGTTGTTATATTGGTGAGCTCGAGTCTCACCTGTCGCTACTCTTCGCCCGCGACCAATCGGCGTGAGAGATTGGCGACGCTATATGACGCAACGGTCGACGTGTCGTAGAACCAATAACCAACCAAGAGTTATTATGTTGACATGTACTGAACACTGCTCTTTTAATTATGTGACTTCACCAGTTATTGGACGATTTTCCCCGTTGGTGAGGATGCTTAATAAACATACACATACGCATGGTCGAATAAAAATCAGAATTTCTGAGATCTGAAAATATAGTGGGCTAAATCCGATGAGGTTTTTTTTGTGTGGGGGGGGGGGGTCTAGTGCGTTGGCACTTCGGCCCCCCCAATGTTTTTAAAAAATCGACACCCCTGGTATCTTCCCCAGGAGCATGTACACGGAGGACATTAGGGGCACCCTCCCCCCATGAAAAGGTGGTGCTCATTTTACCGGGAAAGTCGCCCCTCCGGGCAGGCCACCGTGAAACCCGCCTCGCTCAAAGGATATTTGAACGAAAGGGCTTCTCTGAGAGGAAACGGCACCCTCATGAAGGTAAAAGACGTCGGTAAAACAAAAGAAGTTGAAGTACGTCCGAGTGCACCCCTCCCGCGCGCTCCATACATTTTCAACTGAAAGCGAACCTCCGAGGACTTTCGCAGTCGCGCAATTCGAAGGAAATGATGCCCCCCCAGAAGAGTGCTCACTGCCATGAAAATCCTAGATCCACCCTTGGCCTGCCCTTGTGCGCAATGCTGAGATCCTCCGGTCGAAGTTGAGTTCGGAAAGCTCGTAATCCATGCATAGTACGGTAGTTTCAGTTCTGAAATTGCATTGTTTGGTTGGGAAATTACACTCAGATAGAGGTGCAGCCAGAATTTTCTTAAGAGGAGGGGTGACCACAAAAATATGACGAAACAAAGACCATCTTCAGCGCGCGAAGCGAATTGAACAATTCTGGTTTTGCGTGGTGAAAATATCAAAATGTATTGCGTGATCAGTGTATTTTGGATGCTAAGGGGAGCAGGCGGGCCACCGGCCCCCTCCCCTTGGCTACGCCTCTTCACCAAGGCAGGAATAATTTTGCAACCTGTTATGTTCTGCTTTTGGACAATTAATATTCCTCTCCCACCTGTATTCCAGACCATGAAGAAATGTAAGTGATCAGGCAAAAAAGAGCATACTAGAATGAAATAAGAAAGGAACAAAAAAGGAGTGCCATGCATTATGCACGAAGCATTACACCAGCCGCCGGGGACACCAGGTACACGATTCAGATCACATCACACGACGATGTACAGGTCTCATCAGTGACGGCTCCAGGGGGCCAAGGGAGCTATGCCTCCTTCCACCCCCACCCCCAGGTTGGTTGAAGACAAGGCGCCTTCCATACAAAGCACCACCAGGGGCCAAGTCCTTCAGCTGAGCCACCAGCAAGGCGGTATAATCTATCATAAAGTGTGCTCCAGGGGCTGATGCAGGATGGGGACTTGGGGCATATGCCCCCCCCCATGGAAAGGTGCCCATCTTGACCGAGAAAAAGCACCGGTGGAAGGTCTGAGTCCACCCATTCCTCTACCTCTCTCAGCTGACTTTTCAGCCCAAGGTGCCCCTCTAACAGGATAAGGCGCCCCTTTGAGAAGGAACAAAGGGGCACCTTAAGTGTATTTGGTTATTGTTGTGACGCCAGTTCCCCTCTAGCTATATGATGCTGTGAAAAAGAACATCACCCCTTTGGATGCCATACTTCCAAAATAGCTCATGGTAAGCGCAACGTTAATGTTGTAGCTTTCATTTGGTGTTCTGGTGTTCCTGTGCTATCACGTTGATAAGGCCTTCATTTCCCACACGTCCTGATTTATTACTTGTAGCAGCATGAGTCAGAAACGGTCGGTTGCCCTGTTTCCTGACGACCGCTCTGGCGTTAAAGCTACATAATATTGGATGGTGATGCGATCTCCGTGTCTGCAACATGCCTGGTGGATTGCGTATGCCAGCATTAACCTGAAACAGCCGCCTTGCTTCCAGACGATTTGCGTCACTTCGAAGTTAAAGAAGAAGTGATACAATTCGCCGATGAAAGCGGATCTTCGAACATCACCCAAGATACTGTTCAAGGTACGACCTTTGATTTCCTAGCAACCGCGGGCTAAAGGGGAGGGACTCTGGAGGTCCCACCTCATATTTTTCCGTGATTGCAACCGAATTAGGAGACACAAATACACGAAGCTTCTCAGCGCCTTCTTATGCGTCGGTGTTGTGTATCGTACAAATTTCAGGTCATGACCATGACAAATCATGGACATGGACCGGGCCAAAGATATTAACGTTAACAAATATTCAAAGTACCGACATTCGGAGTAGTAGCACCATATCAACACGAAGCACAGATCCTGCAGTTATTTTATCAAGACATACAGGCCATCTCCCGCATTGCTTTTTCCTGTAGTTCCGATGGTAACCTACGGATTTCAAAGCTGATTTTGTTTGCGATGCACTACTCAATTTGCTACGAAGTGGGAAGATTTATTTGCCTGATCCAAGCATGGTCCTGGTTTAGTTTCGAAAAAACGTGGTGAATGGCGAGTCCGCCTTCCCCGTCCAATGCGCGTGTTGAAGAAGTCCGGGCCATTTCTATTCATATTTTTCAGACCGTTTCACAAGATGAAAGTCTTGCCACTGGATTGACCTATTATCCACAGGGCAGTGTCCTAAGTGTTGCCCTTTTTGCTGTCCTCAAATGGTATTGGGGATGCACCATAGCAAAGCATCCGATATTCGCTATTCGTCACTTAGCGACACGGTCATCTGGCTCCAACACACAATCGCCAACACGACAATCACATCTTCCGATGAACCACCTCCAAACATGGCGTATTAGAAACGGACTGCGTTTTTCCACCAACAGAACGGTTCCCTACACTTTTTCCGCGCGCGATGCTGTCAATGACTGAACACGGATTCATGTGGTGCGTCTATCCCTGTGCACCCAATCGCGAATTTCCTATGGGTGCAGTCCGATAGTAGTTTGACGTACAAATAGCATTTCAAAGCACTGAGACAAAATGCTTTGAATTACTAATCTTCTTGAAGTGTATATAACGAACCTCATATGGTTCCCACCGAAAGACATAAATGATGCTATGTCGGTCACTCATTCGATCTAAGTTGGACTACGCATTCTATGAGTATGATGGTGACTGCAAAAGCAGTAGGCACACTTGACGCGGTACTGCATGTAACTCTGCGGACCGTCACCGAGGCGTTTAGAACAACAGCGATTCATAGCCTGCTGGTAGAGTCGAACCAACCTCCCCTGTCGTTAAGACGTAAAATGCTTGACCTACGGTACGCATGCAGATTGCAGCAGTTCCCCACCCACCCCTCCTAAGGTCCTAAATTCGGGCTCTCTTTGCAGAGAGTGGCATGAGAGTACGCCGAGTGATGTGTATGCCGACATTAGCCTTGGAATCTGCTCTCCCCTGTAGTTGGCCTGTCGCTCAAGGTGATGCGTAAGGACGATTCATCTGAACTGTTACACTTGAAAACCCTGTCTCACTTAGAGACATCTCAATGATATACATCAATATTTACTGATGTATCCATGTCCAACGCTGGAGCAGAATGTGTTTTCGTGTGTGGTACTTCCGATATATATTTTTACCCTGCGTGTGTATGCTTCAGTGTACGTCTGTGATCTAATTGCAATAATTAAAGCCCTTTCTTTCATCGAAGTATCACAAGATGTTTCATTTGTCATCGTGACAACCCTTCGACATTTACCACATGCTATCCTACAGAGACTCTGCTGATTTTATTCTGACCGGTCCCACTACTCTGGAATGAGATGGAAAAGTGTTTGTTTGTGCTGGGTACCGAGGCATGTAGGAAGTTATGGAAATGAATGAGCCGATTTGTCACTTAAATGGGCAGCACAGAGACCCCCAGCACTATCCTTCCATTTCCAGCTGGGGACCACATCTCTGGAATCGCATCGCACGTGAAAGGTGAGTAGCAGGGGAATTGAAACGCACAGCACAACAATAAGTCGCCTTCAATCAAACGACCCTTGGGGTGCCTCGGTAGTCCAGTTCGTAGTGTGTTGGACTGTTCATCGCCAGAGTGTGGGTTCGAATCCCGCAACCAGCGGCTTTACCTAGTCCACCCGCGACCAATCGGTGTGGGAGGCTGTCGACGCTACATGGCCTAGCAGTTGAATGCGCCGTAAAAGAGGCCAAGGATAAAGAACCACACCTCACACATTGGAGGCTGGTCATCATACTATATCAGGTCCAGGGGTGACGAGGTGACCCTGTGTAGACTGGCCACGCACACGCTACTCATCAATACCTCCTCTGTGGCAAAGGGAGACCCAAGCTGTATGGAAACCTTCACGGAGCGACATGTGCGCTTCTCGTGCCAACACTTGTCATGGGAGTGAATGCTGTTCTATGGAAATAGGGTCCGACATGTAACATGTTGCGACGTGATAGCAGACGACTCGGAAATAATTAATTCGGATATCATATTCAGGTACCTGATGGCGATAGGATTTCAGGCCATATACTCACTTCATCATAAAGACATAAAAGACATAAAAGATCAGTGCAACTATGAGCCACAAGGGCCCTTCTTGGTTGCACTCTGGACACTGAACCAGTTGTCCACCAAATGCGTCGATCAACCATCCCTGGAATACAGAAAAACAAACCCCCTATTCTTATAATGATTGTCTATGCTGTTTTTAAAGATGTTCAGTGTGTTGCTACTGACAATGGTTCTGGCAGCTGGTTGCAGTGTTCTACGACCCTGTTGGTGAAGAAAGACTGTCTTAACCTTGTTTTGCTGTGATTAACTTTAATTTTGAATTGATGACTTCTAATTGCATCATTTCCGTTATATTCAAACATTTCTCTGAGATATCCCTGTTCCTGACCATGAACAAATTTAAAGACCTCGTTGAGATCTCCTCTCAGCCTTCTATATCTAAGTGAAAACATTCAATTTCTTTAATCTTTCCTCATATGCCAGGTTGCCTAAGCCATTAACCATTTGTGTTGCCCTCTTTTATACTATCTCTAAAAGCCAACAATCTTTGTCATAACTAGGGGACCAAGCTTGGACACAGCATTCCAAATATGGCCTGACATGCACAGGAAAGCTTCCTGATGACTTCATCACTTTTGTATGATACATTCCTATTTATTGCTCCAAGCATTCTTAATGCCTTCTTCCTGGCTTCTTTGGTCTGTTCTGATGCCCGCAATTTTGTGTTCAAAATAACACCTAAGTCCTTCTCCTGCTGAGTCACAGATGGTACTTGGCCATCCATCAAGTACGGAGCCTTGATTTTCATCATTTTATTTTCATTTCACCATTAGAATTTCATTTTGTGAAACTGATCTACAAAATATTATACTAAGTGGAATTGCCAGTTCCTTTTCAGCTTCCCGCAATACCCTAGCATATATTCCATCCGGTCCTGCTGCCTTGTTTGGCTTTATTTTCCAGATATAATTCAAAACAACATCACTATCAATGAAATCAACATCGTGTAACTGATCACCTGTCACTGAACTGTGGTTCACGGTTGGCAGATTAGTCACATCCTCCAACGTAAACACTGATTAAACCGCCTGGTCAGTTCCTCAACCATCTCACCATCCTCACTCAACATTGTCCCATTTACTTCCAGTGGACCAATTGTGCTTGAAACTTTGCTTAGCTTGTAGAAACTAAATAACTTTTTACTGTCCCCATTACAATTCCTAGCCAAATCCAATTCTTTTGCTCACTTTGCTGCTCTGGTTTTCTGCTTCACAGCGTCTCTAACTTTTTGATACAACCTTAGATTTACGATGTTTGAAGCTACCTTAAATACTCTAAATGCATCTTTCTTAGCCTTAATTGCTTTTGTCAAATCTGGTGTAAGCCATGCTGGCTTTCCTACCCTTCTTTTGCGCCTTTGCTTTTGGGGATATGTCTAACCTGAATTTCCCTCAAGTAAGATTTGAACTTTTCCCACATTTCACAGGCATTTAAATTGGAGAATTCCTCTTCCCATTGTATGGCACTTAAAGCCGCTCTCATGCAGTCAAAGTCTGCCCTGTTAAAATTTGGAACCTTTGCCAAATTATCCTTGATTGTCCCTCCTACTTGTGCCTTGAATCTCACTATGTTATGGTCACTTCTTCCCAGAGTTTCTCCTACAGTCAAGTCTTGATCATCAATAATCCATAGGATTATGGTATGGTAAATTAACGTGATGGGACTACATAATCATATATTTTGTTCGAGGCGTCCTAAAATGCAAACAAATAGCAACACAATCCCTATGTCTAAATTGGTGTTCAAATATGGACACAAGACTTAACAATTCGAGAGCTGGCTCCAGAAGGTGGATGTTCAGTATGTTTAAGGACAGACTGATGCATCCAAATTTTACTGGGTGGAGGTGGGAAGTGTGCACTGGAGCCTTCCCCAGCTTTCCAGGTCGGGGGCACACCACATTTCCATGGGGAATGTGCCCCCACCCCGTGTCCGCCCGTGGGTAAGGGCAATGGTTACTTTTATTTTGTTTCGCAAATACATTTTGATTCCGCTAACCAGGCAGTGTTGCCGTCATGGTACGATCGTACCAGATCTGGTACGTTTTCGACTTTTCTGGTACGCAGGTACGCCGGAGGGAAATCTGGTACTTTTTCCCCGAAATACATTTCTTTCGTGTTTTTATTCATTTTTAGTTCACGTTTTCTTCGGAAATGGACAGGTCATTTTCTTTCTAAACTATACTTGTATTCAGAGGGATGAAGTTAGGCCATACAATTACATCGAAATCTATCGTGCCTACTTTCACTTATCTCGCCGCGCGGTGGCGTTAGCTGATACACATATACGGGGCAACTGAGGGTCACAATAAGAACGCAACCGGCTCTGCAGACTGTGGTAAGCTACCCGCGTTTGTTGCCGCCGCAGAAAGGAACCATGGCCACGATAAACAGCAGGATAATGTGGCCCAGGGCGAGCTACTGCTGTCGGGGTTCATCGCTGAACATCTTCTGCCATTATCGGTAAGCGACCATCTCGTACCCTAGTCAAAAAGATATGCCCAGAATCAGAAGTGGCAACAACCCTAAGTCGGCCAGAACGAGGACTACTAAGACTATTAATGATGTCATAGGAGTAGAGGACAGGGTAACAGCGAGTGCACACATGCGCAATAACCCATTCTCACTGATCGTGGATAAGACGACCGACAGGTCTACTATCAAATATCTGACCATTGTGGCGCGTTTTTGACGACCGAGACGGCAAAACCAGGGACCTGTTCTTGGACCTGGGGAAGGTCAAGGGTGCGACCGCCCATGGCCTGCATGACGCCACCTGGCGTGCTGTCAGTTAACGATGTGCCCCTGAAGAACATGATTGGATTTGCGGCCGACAATACTAACGTCATGATGGGGTGTCACCAGAGTGTGCAGGCACTGTTTAGGAGAGAACCCCCGCACATCTTGATCACCGGTTGCATATGCCACTCCCTGCACCTGTGCGCCCCCGCAGCGTGCGTGAAGCTGCCTTCATCCATAGAGGATCTAGCCCGGGATGTGTACAGCTATCTCAATAACAGCCCGAAGAGACTCCTCGAGTACCAGGCTGTCCTAAATCTGGCTGACGTCCCAGTCCACAGGCTGCTGCGCCCCTCGGTAGGACGAGGTGGCTCTCTCTCGGGGCGGTGGTGAAGAGGATGTACGAGCATTGGGCAGGCCTACTCCTCTTCTTCCAGCACGCGGTGGACGAGGATCACGTCCACTCTGCTCGAACCATCCTGAACGCCCTCCGCGACCCAATATACAAGATGTACATCGCTTTCCTTAACTACGCTCTCCCACTGACCACTAGGCCGAACGAGGTGTTCCAGTCAGAGTCATTCAAGGTCCAGTATGCACGATCTATGTTCCTGAAGCTCTACCTCTCCGTGGCCAGCAACTTCCTGCGTGCTGAGCCAGGTGAGATGGTCAGTCCTGATCATCCCAGGAACGTCCTCCCTCTGGAGCAGAAGCACTGTGGTACCAACGTCGAGGCCATCATCCTCTCAGAGTCTGTTCCCCAGGAGGTCGCCAAAGCCTTCCGACTCAAATGGTCTACATCGGTCAAATAGTAATGGTACAAATGGTCTACACCGAGCTCCGCAAGCAGATCCGGCGATGATTCGACTTCAGCGACAAGACCAGGGTGCTTCTGGAGCTGCTGAACCCGACCTCGCAAGCGCCCTCCATTGTGTCGCTGGCTCTGAGATTTACTAATCTCATCGAAGAGACCGAGTACGGGCCCTGAGTTAAGAATGGCGAGGACTCCAGCAGGCAGCGAATGACAGCTCCCGAATAAAGAGAAGCCGACGTGCGAGTACTGGGCGGAGGTGAAAAGGCTGAGGGATGGCAGTGGCGAGCCAGCATTTTCAAAGGTAGTCCAGCTGATGCAAGATCCCTGTCGCACTCCAGTGCGGCCGCCGTGAGAGTATCCTCCAGCCTGAACCTCATGAAGACACAACAGCGGAATCGCCTCCAGATGGGAATGGTGCCTTCCCTGATCGTCCCCAAGCAGCAAGTCACGCCCTCATGCCACAAGTAGACGCCCACGGCTTCCATGAAATCAAAAATGAATCATCAATAACAAATGAAAATGACTGACCAACAACAACGCACATTCCACTGCAGGTTCGTTACACTCTTTACTCCTGTAGCGGGCCAAAGCTATGCGCCTGCGCAGAGACAACTGGCCGCTTGCCAGTATCGCCCGTGACCTCGCTGAGATCATTGCGCGTGCTTACGGGCCGCTGCTGCCGAACCGCACTCGGACACGTCTGTTACTGTGTATAACGTGTCATGCAAACTGTTCTCTCTCTCTCACTTGGATCTACTCTGAAAATACAAGCCGTATTCTACACGCACAAGTTTCTGGCAACATGCCATGGAGACAGTGTGGAGTGTGCATTCTACACACTCCACAATTGGTGACCCCGACGTGATTCAAGCCGTCCCGACATGATTCAAGCCGTCACGACGCGATTCAAGCCGTCCCGACGCGATTAAAGCCGTCCCGACGTGATTCAAGCCGTCCCGACGCGATTCAAGCCGTCCCGACGCGATTCAAGCCGTCCCGACGCGATTCAAGCCGTCCCGACGTGATTCAAGCCGTCCCGACGCGATTCAAGCCGTCCTGACGTGATTCAAGCCGTCCCGACGTGATGTGGGGAGCCAACGCGCAACTCTCTCCGCTTTCCGCACGCCCCCACCCGGTCCTGTCCCTCTTTCTGCCTCTCTCCCTCTCGCCGGAGGCCTAATGGCGCCGCCCGGACACCAAGGGACCACCGACGTTCGTCTCGCCGCTGCGTCGCCGCATCTGCGCACGCCCAGCCGGCCTTCGCCACCCTGCGGTGTCAGCCGACTCGCTGCTGACGCCGCATCATCCGCCAGCACGCCGTCTGACGTCACAGCCGACCCACAGGCTGACGTCACGGTATCAGCCGGTACGCCAGCTGACGTCACAGCCGACTCACTGGCTGACGTCACAGCACCTACCGGCTCACCGTCCGACGTCCTGGCTGACGTCACGGCATCTGCCGGCTCACCAACGTCGACTTCGCGGCGTTAGCCGACTCACTGGCTGACGTCACATCCGCCTGCTCACCGAAGTCGACGCCGCATCATCCGCCAGCACACCGTCTAACGTCCTGGCTGACGTTACATCAACCTCAGCAACCTCAGCCGACCCACTGGCTGACTGCAACTTCCGCCGACCCACTGGCTGACGTCTCATCGTCTAACGTCCTGGCTGACGTCACAACATCTGCCGACCCACTGGCTGCCTCAGCAACCTCAGCCGACCCACTGGCTGCCTCAGCAACCTCAGCCGACCCACTGGCTGACTGCAACTTCAGCCGACCCACTGACTGACGCCTCACCTGCCGACCCACTGGCTGCCTCAGCAACCTCAGCCGACCCACTGGCTGACTGCAACTTCAGCCGACCCACTGGCTGACGTCTCATCGTCTAACGTCCTGGCTGACGTCACAACATCTGTCGACCCACTGGCTGCCTCAGCAACCTCAGCCGACCCACTGGCTGCCTCAGCAACCTCAGCCGACCCACTGGCTGACTGCAACTTCAGCCGACCCACTGGCTGACGCCTCATCTGCCGACCCACTGGCTACCTCAGCAACCTCAGCCGACCCACTGGCTGACTGCAACTTCAGCCGACCCACTGACTGACGTCTCATCATCTAACGTCCTGGCTGACGTTACATCAACTTCCGCCGACCCACTGGCTGCCGCAGCAACCTCAGCCGACCCACTGGCTTCCTCAGCAACCTCAGCCGACCCACTGGCTGCCTCAGCAACCTCAGCCGACCCACGGGCTGACTGCGACTTCAGCCGACCCACTGGCTGACGTCTCATCTGCCGACCCACTGGCTGCCTCAGCAACCTCAGCCGACCCACTGGCTGACGGCAACCTCAGCCAACTCACTGGCTGACATCTGGTCAAACCAGTCTACTTGGATCCGCCGCCCGCACCAACGCCGCCACCGCCGTCATCACCGTCGGGCCAGCGCTGCGGCCCGCCCTTCGCACTCGCTCCGGCCGTGCAGTGATCACCCCTGCGCGGTATGTCGTTCGCCACGTCACCTTTGCCGGCGCCGTGTCTGGGCGGGGGGTACCTGTAGCGGGCCAAAGCTATGCGCCTGCGCAGAGACAACTGGCCGCTTGCCAGTATCGCCCGTGACCTCGCTGAGATCATTGCGCGTGCGTACGGGCCGCTGCTGCCGAACCGCACTCGGACACGTCGTCTGTTATTGTGTATAACGTGTCATGCAAACTGTTCTCTCTCTCTCACTTGGATCTACTCTGAAAATAGAAGCCGTATTCTACACGCACAAGTTTCTGGCAACATGCCATCGAGACAGTGTGGAGTGTGCGTTCAGCCACTCCACACTCCTCTGTCCCGTCCTCATGTCCTGCGATATTACATACCTTGAGCATCCCGAATCTACTGGTGGTAAAAAACTTATTAAGCAATGACTGACTTCTTATTTTCATGTGATACCGAGAATAACTGTTTTGCGCATTGCATGCGTATTTTCCTTTTTCGTCACAATTGAAAACTGCTTTCACTAGGCGGCATCAGGAGTCTAAGATTGAACCTGTCCTGATTTCTGACAATTTATATCAACGTATCTAGCGAGTACTTAAAGCACGAAGAAAATGATATAAATTACTTGTTAAGCCACACAATTGCAGAAATTATGCCTACTTTTTATGGTACGAAATAGGTACATTTTGGCTTATGATCTGGTACGAAACATAGCCAATCGGGTACGATTTGGGTGCGATCCTGGTACGCTGTAAAATTGGACCGCGGCAACACTGTAAAGGTATCTTGTCTTGGCGCGTCTTGGTGCGTTGGGTAGGGCGAGGCTTGCCGTGCTATTTTGAAAAATTCAAAAAGTTTTTGTTGCGTCATTTTGGTTGCTGTTGCCAGCCATTCAAAGGCATTCCCTTTTCCAAGCAGGATTGCACCAAACTTGTGTTGCTGCTGCTCGTCGCGTTTACCGGGGTAAGCGACCGTATACCTACCCATAGGATGTTCCTACTGCGGTCAATTTGTGTTTTAAGGTAATTTTTGAATTCGTCGAATATATTTCGTAATGCAACGCTTGGCAGCATGGTTAACATGGTGTGACAACTTATTTCCTCTGCAAACGCATGCTTTTTCAGTTGGCAGGCAAAATAGGTAGGACCAGAAAAGGTGGGTACATTTTTCTTAAACGGTGTTTTAGGAATTTTTGGATTTTTTTTCGGAATACTATGTTTATGAACGTGATTCGGAAGATGCGATCATTCGTTTTCTCCGTAAATGCTTACTTTTCAATTTGAACGATGACGTCATAGTCACGTCGGTACGGTATGATGACGTCATAGGCATGGGACTGAGGCTTCGATTGGCTAACGCTACAAACGTTCACATACCTTAATGAGATGGTCCTGGCTTTATCTAACCACAGATTAATAAAATGCACAACTTGCCACGGTTCCAGGCGGGTTCCGTCGAGAAAAGTTCCTTTGTAGTCGCTTGTGACGAACCCACACCTCTTCTCCCTTCTGGCGACACAAAACGTCTCGGTGCACTCCCACCGATGCCTACTCTCCTGCAACCTGCAGGCCTTGGAACACTTAGAGCAGACAACTCCGGCAGGAAGAACTCGGTGGCATCTAAGGAAGTCTAAGCTCGCTTGGTTGGTAATCTTTACCTTTTGGCCGACACATACTGCCAAGGTTAGTGATTTGTGAAGAGGTGTACAGTGGGGAACAGTGACGTCACAGGAGTCAGGGAAGTGACGTCACAGGAGTCGGGTGTTGGTAAAGATTACCACCTAACCTAGACTGAGATAATGTAGCATAATATACAAAATGTACCATTGCATAATATAATCTAACCTAACCTAACCGGAAAACGAGAATCCTCTGAAGCAAATTTTTTGGCCATGACGTCATGAAATATATGCGACATTGTATTCGACACCTCTTTCCAAATCACTAACCTTGGCGGTATGTGTCGGCCGAAAGGTAAAGATTACCGCTTGGTTGTCCTTATAGCAAAGTTTGATGATATCATATGGCACTGGATCACAACCTACACACACTGAAGCCATTTTCGAACTGTTGACCTCAAAGTGACCCCTGTGACCCCGGTCTCGTCTATCCTCACGGCTTCCAACAAATAGTATGATAATTCATAATTAAATAGGAAAATCTAACCTAACATAACATAATACAATCTACTCTTATCTAAACTAATATAAACTCATATATTTTAACTTAAAAACAAGCGTAATGTTTATCGTGACGGACCGCGAAGTGGTATTTAAAAGAGTCGGCTTCTGCTCGGTCTCGTCGCCTTTCCTCACGACTTCCAACAAGCAGTATGATAATTAATAATTAAATAGGAAAACCCAACCTAACCTAACCTAACCTAACATAATACAATCTACTCTTATCTAAACTAATATAAACTCATATATTATAATTTAAAAACAAGCATAATATTTATTGTGACGTCATCCATACATCACGGCCGCAAGCCGTGCTCTGCTTAGTTTTTTTGGAGTTGCGGTGAAATAGTGGTGGCGTCATCTATGTGGCAAAGAGGTGGAAATTAAGCATTTTTTATGTGAAAAAGTGTTGAATCAACTGCGTGAAGTGTTGAATGTCCCTTTAATCATGTCTGAGAAGTGCCAGGTGAGGGATGGATAAATTATGCAACAAACAACCGGTGTAGCATATATGGTGCATTATAGATATTATCGCTAAGATTAACCGAGACGTAAGCATTTACGGAGAAAACGAATGATGGCATTTTCCGAATCACGTTAATAAACGTGATATTCCGGGAGAAAAATCCAAAAATTCCCAAAACACCTTTTAAGACATAAATACCAAAAGGTGCTTTGAGTTACCTAGGTTAAGGGGTAAATATTTTGATCTAGGTAAAATTTGATTTTTTAAAATTTGTTTAAATACAGGGTATTTCAACGTAAGAATGATGATGCTACCATTAATTTTCTGCACAAGTGATTACTTTTCATTTGGAAAACATACACGATCATAATCTTCACTGCAAATGTAGCAAATCTCATATAATTATCCATACCTGGTGTGTCACAGACATTATAAAGAAGAAATTAAACACTTCATGCACTCAATTTAATACTCTGCCATGAAAAACCTTATGCTTCTGCCTTAATTGGACATTTATTTCCGAGAATGAATGCTCGCAACGTCATTCGTCTGCAGCCAAGTTCGGAAGTTCCTGGCGATACTGTATTATTTTATTTTTGATGTATTTGACGCAGTGTCTTAAAATTACTTTTTCAATACCTGTGCGGATGAAAAACAAAATCACTCTGAGATAGTGAAAGATGAAAAATGCTGAATAGATGCATCATGATGAAAACCCAGATTGCGCCATCATACTAATAAAATAAACACATGGCCAGAGTGGCAAACATAATCATACAAATTTGGACAAATTGTATGTTGCGTCCACTTTTCCTGAACCACATTTTTGGGGTCAGTACCTTCACATGCTTCTCATTTTGCTTCTTCCTTTCTTTATTGAGTTCATGAATGTAGTGCGGTGCTTGAAATGAAACAGGCAATTCCATTCTTTGGTACTTCTTCACATTAATCTGGCCACACATGGCGGAAGGACACTTGTGCACCGCCCTATCAAAGACCTACATTGCATGTTATACTTGGACGTGTTTGTTTCAGCTGTGCATGCCGGGTACTTGATGGCTGTGGTTTTCCTCAATGTGTATGATGGCAGACAGTGATGTGTGCAAAGGTACAAAGGTAAATACGAAGTAATTGACTGTTCCGTCCCTTGGAGAAGACAAATGTCGCACATCTAGCACCTGCCACTTAAACCTGCATGTACAATGTGCATGATGGCCTCACCCAAATGCTATGAACTGCATGTGGGTGTATTTGATTGGTTGGTATTGTGTTACAGGTACCATCCACCTTGGCCACTGCCTCGCTGACCAGTCCTCATCATGCAGACCTGATCACGAAGCCTACATCCCTGGGTGGCGGTGCTGACCTATGCAATCCAGATAACTGTCATCATACCTGTGACCTGTCACGTCCTCAAATGCTGAACCAGTGCCTGCAGAACGACCGTATCACCAGTTCAGTGTCGGTGTCTGACAGCACTTTCGAATCATCTGCCTGCATATTTCTACGTCTGCTTTTCGGCTGTAACTGGAGCGTAACTACGGCAATGTTACTAATACTGACACTGCTTTTGTTTTGATTTTTGTGATGTGTTTATGTCTTTAGTCATTTGGTCTCAAGGGAGCATCATCTCTGGTGAAGGCCATGCCGCAACTCGATCAAACAGCTGGGCTTTGTAAATAAATAATACAGCACACCATCAACATTTAATATAAAAGTGAAATGAGGCATCTGAACAGTCAGCACCGACGCCATCAACGGAAGCACTAACCAAGCCAATAACAACTTTTAATTGTGCATGGCTGAACTTCGAATCGATATGATCGCGAGTGTGACTGGAAATGTGGATAGTTTCTACGAATACCAGTCAACAGCGAAACCAAAATCGTACTATCTCACGGAGATAACTATTTTGCATATCCCCAACGCGACTTGGATTCGTTGAACTGAAGCAACAGCTTCTCTTGTCTTTGTCCATCGTTCCACGTGCTTTCAACGCCAATGATGTAGTACACACTCGGAACATAAAATATGAGTTTTATTGCATCAACAACCATAACCGTTCAAGTCTGAGTAATATAATCGCTATAATCGCATCGTCTGTGTCCATGACCGCTGTCCTTGTCGGTCTCGTCTCGTCCATGGGGTCACTGTTGGCCTCGTCATTCATTTCCGGCTCTGCAGCAGCTGGGCTGGGATCGTCTACATCACTGTCAGAGTCGATGGAGGCAGAGTCAGTGGTTGCTGCTGGTGCAGTTGGCGTGGCATCGTCTCCAGACGTCCCCACAGCAGTGCTACATCCGATCGGGTCTGGACGGACATCTCGATCCCGCCTCTTCCGTCGCATTGTCTCTCACACATGCCTTGCTAAAGTCCTGAAGTTTTTTCACCCCACCCTGTGCACGTTTTGCGCATGTCGCTTAGCATTACTTTTTCTGATATTTCTAAGACATATATAGCATACGACAGCTTCATCAGATTTAATTTTCACCATGCCTGATACCCACGGATCCAAGCAGCAAGTCAACGACGTAAGAACACAGGACAGGATGTAGGTGAAAAAAAACAACCTCAGAAGGATGGCAGGAAGGTCTGATGTAGGTGATGGACGGACGATGCGGCCAAACCAAACCAGGATAGCAGGATCCCGGCACACAGGATTGAGGCAGCAGCGGCGTTACTGTCAAAGAACGGATACGGATTAGTGTGGGTGAGTGGTAGAGGTGCGACAATTGTTTTGCAGTTAATACCGCGGGCAAGGCGCCGCGATCTCTACTAGATCACGGCATGATTGAGGAAGCGTCTAGTCGGGACAATGCGGGGACCACACCATTTTGAATGAAGTTATGTAAATGCAGGACCAACATCCTTAGGATATACGCTGCTTAAACCAATTATTACGGATATAATGGTTGTTTTCTGGAAGGGAACATATTGATTCGAGACACCCAGCATGTGTTTAGAAAAGGTTGATCTCGCCGACAAATATCTTGAACTTTTTTGATTTTGCTACAGACAAGTGTGAAAAGACATCATATTGATTTAATCCTGATATGAAAATCAGTTTGAGCTATGGCTTTCAGATGGACAGTAGAGAGTGGTGCTAGGTGTCGGTGGTGGTTGTGGTTATTGGTTTTACGACACGGCGACCGTCAAGTCATATAGCGTCGCCAATCTCTCACGCCGATTGGTCGCGGGCGAAGAGTAGCGACAGGTGAGATTCGAACCCACAATCTTTCGATTGTGAGACGAGCATCTTACCCCTAGACTACTCGTCCCCGGTGCTAGGTGGCATGAAGATTTCATGACAAGATGCTCTTAGTGAAGTACTGCAATGGTCAGTACTGGAACCACTATTGGTCACAATATTCGTAAATAGTATTGAAAAGGTATAAAAAGTGCCAAATTAAATTTAGCTTTGATAAGTGTCGAATAATGCATGTAGGTAGACATCATATCAGGAATCCATACTTGATGGGTAGCCAAGTACTAGCTGTGACTCAACAGAAGGACTTAGGTGTTATTGTTAACACAAAATTGTGTACATCATATTGTGTCCACAAATTATGGACAACATACAAAAGAAGCAATAACAAAATTTCAGGACACATTTTAAATAATGGAGCTTGATCCCCTATAGCTATGGAAAAAGTTGGTAATATTTAGAGAGAGTGCAAACGAGGATTAGTAATTTGAGCAACCTACCATATGAGACAAGATTAAAGAAGATATGAATGTGTGTACACTTAGATACAGAAAAATAAGGGGAGAAGGTCTCGTCAAGGTATTTAAATTTATTCATGGTCAGCAACAGATCCATCTCTAGGATAATACAAATTATACAATTAGTTATTAGAGACCATCAATTCAAAATCAAAGTTAACCATATCAGGATAAAGACAAGACAGTCTTTCTTTACCAGCAGGGTAGTTAACATTGGAACCAGCTATCACGCACAATTGGCATTGTCAGTATGCATAGCAGTCTATAAAAATACCATAGACTGGTATTAAAAGGAGAAAAGAATTTCCTTTCATTATTTCATGGATAACTAATTGACATATGTTGTGGACAACTAGTTCTTAGTGTCCACAAAGTGTAACCAAGATGGCCCCTGTCAGGGCCATAAGGAACATTTTTTTATGTGGGGGGGGGGTGAGGCAGCAGGATGTGCTATGAGACTGAAATGTTTTCTACTGGGGGGGGAGATCTGGGTGCTCAGACCATGAAAAGATGGCAGGTAATGCCCACCAGCTTCAAAGCTGGAGGGGGGGGAACTGCCCTGTTCCTATTCCATTGGCCCCTGTGGCTCATAGTTTCATTATCTTTCATGCTTCTTTAGCTACTTCTTTTAGCTACTTCTTTTGTAAATTCATAGTTTCTTTTAAACTTGTCCTCATGCCAATATAATTGGGTGCTGGATCCATAATTCCTGCCCTGTCCACACCTTGCAACATTTTAAGGCTCCTCCCCTGTAGGAATATTCAGCATCACATAATTCAGTCTCAAATAGGGTCGGATACAGGAATTTAAGCTGTGGGGCTGGTGGAAGCTAAAGATGTGCTGGGGTGGCACTAACTTGCCTTCCTAGGAAGCAGGGACCAGAGGGGGAGGGAGGGGGGTGCACTCTGACCTCCCGGATGGATGGCACTTCAACAGTAGGGGATGGAAAGGAGGCTAGAGGGGTAGCATTCTAGCAGATGAGGTGGCGTTCCCCTTTGGGCATGGGGGCGGCCCATTCGGCCTCCTTAGATCCAATACTGTCTCTCCCCTACAATATCTATTTCAGCCTCATTCAGCTCTGAATCTGCCCCTCCCAACAAAGCAGAACAACCTTAGAATCCACTCGCCCTACCTCGACCATATGCTTTCCTTCGAACAGCACACGCAGATATGCCACTAATATATCACCAATCTAGATTGAGATATTAATCATCTACATTGTACCACACATCTGTGCAATGTAGGATGAGGTGGTTTAAGGTTAACAACGCTCAAGGCAGTACACATAGAACTTACGCTACACTGTATGCACGTATATGCCAAATGCAAGGCTATGAAAACAATGGAATGTAAACAAAATTCAGCGCAGCGATGTTTTGCGCTTTCGTGACAAATTATAGTGCCACAGGAGACAATGCACACTTCGCAATTTATTTCTTCATATTTAACCTGCACGGCTGGGAGGCTATTATACTGGAAAGGACTTGGAACAATATAAAGAATGCCATGAAAAAAACTAGGATCAAATATTTCCACTACAAGGGAGAATTATGGCATTCAGGTTGTTACCTGTGACGAAGGAAAAAGCCAGTGAGCTATCGACAAATGGCGATTGAAAAACACCATAATTTTCACTTAAATGTGCACATGTCGAGTATTTTGTGTGCTCAAATCAGAAAATGAACTTGAAATCATTCGATTTTTGTCCACTTATAGTATTCCCTTGCCATATCACCAAGGAACTTGTCTCCATTTGCAGCATACTTTCCAAGCATCCACACGTCAGGAGCTCTTGCGTTGTAAAAAATATGGCACGTAAGGAAGACCTTCGGAAGTGTTTTTGTGCTAATTTTCACTCACTAAAATGAACGGAGAGTTGGAAAATCCCAGTTGTTGTGCGATTTATTCGTAGCACTTCCGTATATCAAGCCCCGCGTTTACCTGGATTTTTCATCCTTCAGACTGGCCGAAAAAGCCCACAGATGAACATATGAATAATTCCTTGTACCGCGCGCGGCAGAGCGTTATTGTCCTTTTATAATGTGTAGAAAATGATGAGACGTTCAAATATTTGCTTTGATCTTTGATTTATCCAACATGCTCGCCAGTATTCATCCACAAATTCACCTGTATTTTCATGTGTTTTTCATCCTCCTGGAATGTGCCAGCTTAAGGATGAAATTTTTCATCCCATGTTCTTGATAAACAATGTTTGCTAATATTTGCAGTATTTGTGAAATTTATTAGTGTAAGGTTAAGATAAATGAAGAAACAATTCTAACTTTATTTCTCTGTTTACATCTGAAGAGAATCATATATTAATATCGGAACATTTTATCAATTCTATTTTTCTTCAAAATACATGCCTACAATTGTGACGCACACAAGACTTCGAAAAACCAAGCTGAGCCCTCCTAAGTCGCTGAATAGGATCGAGGTTTGGGAATTTCTGTATTTATTAATGTAGATTTGTATACCTGCATTCTTTGTCTGTAATCAGTGCTGAGATACTACTCAGTCATGAGATTTAACGCTGTTAAGGGTTCAGCTCATGGGTGGATCCAGCCAGCCCGTTGTCAGTCAGCTTGGGTTGTGTAAGGTTTAATAAATCGCTGACGAAAAATACCTGATTTGTATGGTTTAGGTGCAAGCTCTAGTTTAAAACAATACTTTTTCTTCACATAAAATGTTCCGTTTTTCTGAAGAGCATGAATAAAGGATAATTTTAGTTCAAATCAGGCTATCTAGGCTGGTGATGCCCCCACCCCCTTGCTCCAAATCCCCCCTGCATTAGCTGACAATTACTTGGGTTTGGCCAATGTCATGATTCAGCCCTTAAGTGTGTCAGCTCGGCCGAGTTTCTGGTTATGCTACAGCTTCACATGTTTTTTTTTAAAGACGCATGGTATGAGTGTGTATTTCATGGATTCATGCATATTCATAGATTGCTGCACTTATGTTCATCATGCTATATAATCCTCTGATGTGAGGATACACTGTGAACTTCATGCCTACCTTCATGAAGATAGACACATCTAGTTCATTATACAATAATTTTCAGCCTGCCAGGAACATCTTCACTACAGGTCCCTTAGGTTTTGTGATTATATGCATTTGTCTCAAAGCTCATTCTATATTCACCTGAGAGTGAGACTATTGATACCTGCTGGAAAAACAAAAGACAAGGATAAAAACATTGCAAACATGCACTTTATTTCCATCACAACAATGACCATCTGTGTTTGTAATATGTTTATGAAAAGATGAAAGTCATCACGAAGGATGAAAACCTAAAACTTTCATTAACTGTGATTTTCCATGCAAAATGGTTAATTTTTTTTCACTGGGGGACAGGCAGACCAAATTTTCGGAGAAGAGTGCTCAGTTGGTCCATGAGGTCACTCGTTCTGATGTCGGGGTGTATTGTGGGGTTGAGAGTTTCTAGCTTTTGTTGCATATGATATTTTTTTGTGCGCCTGGTCATAAGTATCTCTAGCCTCTCGAAACGTCACTTTTTGGGTGTACTTTATTGATATTATCTCCCTTTCTTTCAAATAGCATGAACATGTTCGGTCATATGAAGTGTGGGGATCTTGTCCCCTGCCACAGCTCGTGCAAAATGTCGTCTCCGAAGTGCAGCATTCACTAGCATGGTCATAGGAGGCACTTCTGCCACATACAGGACGGTTTCGAGAATATTGGTTCGTGTGACCAAATCTCTGACACTTAAAAACATCTCATCGGATTAGGGAGAAATACTCTGACCTTGACTCGGACGTAGCCCGACCGGATTTCAGTGGGGAGATCTGTGGTGTTAAATGTTAAGATGATGTTAGTTGAAATTAATTCGGCTCCTCTCCTCACCTTCATTTTCCCAGCTCCAGTCACACCAAACTCAAGACAGTCCATCCACAATCTCCTCCTCCGGCACATCTCGTAGGTCGAAGCAGTTTATCACGCCTCGTGAGGCATTCTTTGTTTTGTGGGGCTCCGATAATTTGGATGGTCCCATCAACCCTCCTATCACCCTTCCGAATACTATATATGAACTCGGACATATGTAGTGCTGTCTCTGCCTCTCCTGCCAGCGAGA
Source organism: Ashinkailepas kermadecensis (assembly GCA_034440615.1). NCBI lineage: Eukaryota > Metazoa > Arthropoda > Thecostraca > Neolepadidae > Ashinkailepas > Ashinkailepas kermadecensis. The sequence goes on from JAOTOM010004939.1 coordinate 245,113, forward strand.
ACTCCACCTCCAAGGAACCGTCCCTCAACTTCTCACAGCGCAAAACCTTCCCGAATCGGTCGCACCCGTCTCGCCTTTGGAAGGGCGACAACGAAGCGAGGCACCTCGTCTGATCTCTAAAGATAAGAATGCGGGGGGGGGGGCAGACGAACTATTTATCTGGCCCCTTCAAGAGGAACCAGGAGAGTTTTTATTGTTGGTTGATGCCGTGCAGTGTGTCTTTGTTTCAACTTCTCGGGCGGCCTACCACATAGGGGCCCTACTGGGGGGACGCCTGGGTCCCGCGGACGGGAGGACGCCAGGCGCCCGCCCGAGGAGCTATACGGGGCAGGCGACACCAGGCGGTTTCACGCGTGCACTAGCGGGAAGTAATCGTCATGACATCCCAATGGCGGAGTCAGGGCATAATAATTACGTTGATCTGAAAGCTTTTAGTCTGTAGGTTGGACAAATTTATGATATCAAGAAACAAACAGAGTAGGCTCAGTTACCTAATACAACAAGTTTTTGGACTAGCAACAGCTTGTTTATGCACAAACCCTGAAAATGTACACCTACATCCGCGCCAGGGACGTCATCTAGTCGGAAATCTGGAAGTCAGACCAAGCGAGCCTGACTTCGGAGGTAAACTCGATGACAACAGCTGTTTGTCGAATTCAGCGGTTTTCAAATGCCAAATTTTCCGAGCACTCGACCACTCTGATCAATATCGCCAGCCAGCTTCAACTGTGGTAAGTGATTGGCCCTTTATGATAGCTATGACGAATCATAATCCATCTTTAAAAAATGACGTCATCATTTGTGCTCTGATTGCATCATTTACGGCTGAAATATGTCAGGCGAGCCAACAAGCAAGTATGTCTCAGATGCGAACATTTTGGACGTGTTGCGGTCTTTTGGGGGCTGTAAACAATTCGTGCTTTGTTCTTTCTTGCGAGTATTATATTCAAAGACAAGAATCAATTCCCCCCCCCCTCCCAGTAGGGGTTATTCAGGTAGAAGTACAGCGACATTTAAAAACGGAGCCTCGTATGGTGCGGTACAGCGGATGCCATTACAACTGTAAACTCTCTCCACTTTAGTGGAGATAATTTAATATTTTCGGGAGCGTCAAGATGGAATCGTAGCATCTGGAATTGATGTATTTCAATATTTATTCATAATACAGGTACTTCACAGCCATAAAATGAAACGTAAATGGAAAAATATTCATCAGCAGGATACATACTACCATTTCCTCCCCAATATTGTATATCTGCTGGTAATCCAACGGCAAATTTATGTTCTATCCGACAACTCCTACCTCCCGGCCATGGTGCCAAATGCGGCCAGATTGGCTAGTTGTTTCTGTGAATTGAGCGTTTTTTTTTTCTCAAACATTGCCACAATTTGAATATGTTGGTTTAGTTTAATATTGAATTTATTACTTCATAGTTAAAACTTCTGGAACATTTCATATCTACAGATGCAGTACATACATTTCAATGATATGCCCTTCATACTAGACGAAGTCATCGACATTGCATCCTGGTGCTTATTGGCCGTCGTCAAACGGGCTACCGTCACCCGGCCGGGAGAGAGAGACTCACCACCACGACTGGGATATAGCGCCGCCCACCCCTTGATCCGGGCCGGCGGGCACTGGGAAAGGACCCAGGCGACCAGCTACTTGACCCGTATGGGGCCCTACGGCCCCGCCCGCCCATCCGGGATATCGGGACCAAAGAGGCGTGTTGGTTCCCCGTCACAACCAGCACCGTGCGACGGGGTACCTCAGCCTCCAGGACTCCGTCAACCCGCGGGACGGGCCGAGGGGGCGCTACTACCCCGCAAAAAACGGAGCTGGTGGGCAGGGCCGGGGAAGTTGTCCTGCCCTGGGAGGGTTGGTGTTGCAGGGCCAGGTGAAGGAATTGGATGTCGAGTTGAGATGTGCATTGGAATGGGAGCTTATGGATGGAAGGACGAGTGAGGCACTCTTAGTCTGACCCCTCGCCGGCTCACCGGTGGACTGGGACCCCGGATCATTGGGGCACGCAATCCCCCCACCACGGAAAGGTGGTGCCTCGTCGGGGGATTGATGTGTGTGGGGGGGGGGGTGCATACTCGAGCTTCCCCCGGGTAGGGGCTTTCCCGTCAGAGGGTCGCCAGCTTTCCATGGGTGGGGAGGAAGTTGCCCCCAACGTTATTTGTGGTTGGTCTTTGTGGTCGGCCGGCTTGCCTGGTATTCTATTTTGTTCAAATTCGCAATTTTAAGCTTTCAGGCCAGGATGTAAAAGCAATTTCATATTGATATCCCATCCCAGTCCTGAGGAATATAGTAATAAAAATAGGAAGTTGAGCCTATTTCGAGGTAATGAATCAGTTGAATATGGTTCCATTTCAATTCCCCATGTTCCATTCCCTTCCATACTCCCAGGGGATAATTTATGTGATTACGTCGTGATACCTAACTGAGCGAATTTGGACACCCTGAGGAATTCCACTATAGCCTCATTGATCATTGTTTTCCAGAAAAAATGGGCTTCCATAATAAAATTAAATACATATGCCAGAAACCAACTCATACCGAACTTCAACTCATTCTGTGTACAAAAATAACAACACCTCCCCTTCATAGTTTTCCTGCATGACAAGTATGCATTCACTCAATTGTGGCACAGCATGATGGAAGGTGGGAACTACTTTAGCTTAATGGTTTGGTTGGTGAGACAGGATTTAATCACAGTCGAGCAGAGTAGTGAGGTTAAATTTTTACATTGCATATGTTTTCCGGGAGTGGTGAAACAGAAATGCATAGTTTCGCAAATAGTCCAAGTACATGCATTCTTTTTTATTGTGAGTACTTTTACGAAACAAGCTACTGTGCATACTTTATCCATATTTGTACCTGGTGTTTCTCAAACATAACAAGAGGTGAAATTGAAGACTCCTCACCGACGAATTAACACTCCTTTATGTTGAAAATGTTTAGTTACCCCTTCATTCCACAATGATTCCATGTGGGTGCAGCATAGCCAAAGAAGCTGACACACCCACAAAAGCCAAACTGCACACATTGTTTCCATACACAGACGATTGAAGATATAGTTGACAAAAGTGATTCAACATTTGGATGGATTGGTGTGCTGGGAATGCTCCTTGTTCTGGGTGATATTTCTTCATCTGGTTTGGTTAGTTTAGGTTTTTTCCATTGATGTACTGTTATTTGATGTAGTTCTTGAAATTCTTAATGGTTCTGATTAGGCTGGTGTAAATGGTGAGACAAATATGCTCCTGATTGATAATTGGCATCCAAAACATTATCGGGGACGAGTGGTCTAAGGGTAAGATGCTCGTCTTACAATCGAAAGGTTGTGGGTTCGAGTCTCACCTGTCGCTACTCTTCGCCCGCGACCAATCGGCGTGAGAGATTGGCCACGCTACATGACTCAACGGTCGACGTGTCGTAAAACCAATAACCAACCAACCAACCAAAACATTATCCTATTGTTTTTATCATTTGGAGGTTGAATGGTGATGTTTGACAATGAACTGCTCCGTTGTGAGGTGCTCAAGATTCACTGTAAAGTGAAAGCTGAGATTCTGTTGCAGGTTTGAATAAAAATAAATAAAATAACGAAAATCGGCCCCTGTCGGTTTGCCCTGTTGCGCACTGTGCTCAGGCGGGGCCCGGTCAAAATGTTGGCTGGGTTTTCTCCACGGTGAATTGCGAAATCTGGCTGTACTCGTTTCGACATTTCACACCTAATGGAAAACCATTATTTCAATACTGTTACATCATCGTAATCACATTCATAAATGTATTCAGAAAAGAGAAAAATTCATCAGACACCTTAAAGCACAAATTTACTGAAAAGGTAGGTAAGCTGGAATGCAGCTGCCTTTTGATTTCTGTATTATTTCTAAGTAATGTTATTTTGTTATTATAAATATTTATGAAGGTATGAATAACATAAAAATGATGAAAATTATGAAAACAAATACAATTTATTTATCACATGAATCTCTGCTGTCGACCATACTTACCCATGATCGTTGCCATCAGATTCTGAAAACCTTTGGGTGCTGAATGCCTATTACCTACATGCAGACAATGGGAGCATAAAATGGGTAAATCTGTGTTTCAATGTCTTTTTGAATTGTTTGACTTGTAATAATATGTATATTATTATAAGTGAATTATATTATAATTATAATTATATTATTTTATAAGTGAAAAGTCCAACGGGAGCTGCCCAGGGTTGGATTTGTGCTTTGTAATTCTGGATGTGGAGGGGAACATTTTGGGGTAATCAAAATGGACAGGATATTTTTTCTTAAAACTCATGACATTAGAATCTCAGCTGGCAATTTTTAGTGAATCTTGAGCATGTTATCACAGCAGTTCACAGCTAAATTGTGTGTGTGTGTGTGTGTGTGCGTGTGTGCGTGCGTGCGTGCGTGCGTGCGTGCGTGCGTGCGTGCGTGCGTGCGTGCGTGCGTGCGTGTGTGTGTGTGTGTGTGCGTGTATATGTGTGTGTATATGTGCATATTTATGTGTGTATATGTCTATGTATATTCGTCTGCTTGTGTGCATGCATGCATGCATGTTCTTACAAGTTTTTACAGGCTAATTTTCCTCAGATTATAATTATATGACTGCTCATTCTGTTGTGTCGCTGAGCCCTCCCATATGTTCAGTGCCACATTGTCCTTTGCCATGTCACTGTACATTGGCCCTCCCATCTGCTCAATCTGATCATAATATTTTGTAATGATAACCTCATTTGGAGCCCAATTTTGTTTTGCTTGTTCAAAAAATGTCTGGCTATCACTGACACTCTAACTTGTGTGTCATCACTTATTAATATATCTCGCTCAATGCCCACTCGGTTGCCAGCACTCTCTC
>JAOTOM010004939.1:257500-606730 GCA_034440615.1 Ashinkailepas kermadecensis
TGCCTAGTCGTACTACGCTGCTTATCTTGCACACTTGTGTTCCTCTTGCCCGGGCTGAGCCGCTCATTCGACTTGACCATATCTGCTCTACTGTAGGCTGACCTCTGGTCTGGCTCTGGCGCTGGCCTGACGGGAGCCTGTGGCCTGTGGCAGGTACATGGGTGCCAGGCAGCAGACGTCGGCGCTGTGGACAAACGAGGCCGATAACACGCCCCTGCAGGGACTCGAGGGTGCGTTCCTGCCCAACCAGGAGGCCATCATCGACATGAAATACGCTGCCTACAGGTGTGTGGCCCCATCCCAGCTGAAACATGCTGCCTACAGGTGTTTGGGCTTCGTCCCAGCTGAAACACGCTGCCTACAGGTGCGTGTCCCCAATTCCACCATGGCACGACAATGGTGAAGCATTGCCCCTGCACCCACACCATTACAACCTCTTGGCTTTCGCCTGTAATTGAGCTTTGGTGGGGTGCATCTGTGCGCTACTGTAACTTACCGGAATTCATTGTCATGTTTATTGAATATTGATCTAGGTGTGCGTGCATGCATGTCTGCATTTTAATCCATACTCATTGGATGGGCTAAAAGTACTCTTGGTGAGTTTGAATCCTTGGAGTTCATTGTCAGATATTGGTGTGTCAAATATTTGCAGTCATCAATCACGGCTTACCGCAGTCTCGGTAGGGTCTGCTGAATATGTTACTCTGACCTCTCCCCTCAGAGCCGTCGTCTCGGTAGGGTCTGCTGAGTGTGTCTTACTCTGACCTCTCCAATCCGCCAGCTACTCAGAGTCGTCGTCTCAGTGGGGCCTGCTGAAGGTGTCTGGCTCCGAGCGGCAGCTGTTCATCTGTGAGATCCGCAGGGCCGACCTGAACTTTATCGAACGTGGCGAGCGGGATCACTCGTACGGCCGACAGGTGAGGGCCACGGTGTGCTAATACGGCTGACGGATGAAGACCACGCACCGCTGGTGCATCTGGCAGGTGAGACTATGTGGTCTGTGAAGCAGGTCACAGACTACTGATACAGCTGGCAGATCAGGGTCGCATACCACTGGTACGGCTCGCAGGTGAGAGCTGCAAACCACTGCCGTACTGAGACTGGCTGTGCTGGCATCCTGACCAATGTGCTATATCGTACTGTGGATGGCTGCGCTGGCATCCTCACCAATGTACTGTATCATGCTGAGGATGGGATGGCTGTGCTAGCAGCCTCATCCTTGTGTTGACAGTGCTGAGGATGGCTGTGCTAGCAGCCTCATCCTTGTGTTGACAGTGCTGAGAATGGCTGTGCTAGCATCCTCATCATTGTGTTGACAGTGCTGAGGATGGCTGTGCTAGTGCTAGCATCCTCATCATTGTGTTGACAGTGCTGAGGATGGCTGTGCTAGTAGCCTTCATCATTGTGTTGACAGTGCTGAGGCTGGCTGTGCTGGCACGCGCACCAATGTGCTGTGCAGTGCTGAGGCTGGCTGTGCTGGCATACGTACCAATGTCCTGTACCGTGCTGACGCTGGCTGTGCTGGCATACTCACCAATGTGCTGTACCGTGCTGAGGCTGGCTGTACTGGCATACTCACCAATGTGCTGTACCGTGCTGAGGCTGGCTGTGTTGGCATACTCACCAATGTGCTGTACCGTGCTGAGGCTGGCTGTGTTGGCATACTCACCAATGTGCTGTACCGTGCTGAGGATGACTGTGCTGGCATACTCACCAATGTGCTGTACCGTGCTGAGGCTGACTGTGCTGGCATACTCACCAATGTGCTGTACCGTGCTGAGGCTGACTGTGCTGGCATACTCACCAATGTGCTGTACCGTGCTGAGGCTGGCTGTGCTGGCATACTCACCAATGTGCTGTACCGTGCTGAGGCGGGCTGTATTGGCATACTCACCAATGTCCTGTACCGTGCTGAGGCTGGCTGTGCTGGCATACTCACCAATGTGCTGTACCGTGCTGAGGCTGGCTGTATTGACATACTCACCAATGTGCTGTACCGTGCTGAGGCTGGCTGTATTGGCATACTCACCAATGTGCTGTACCGTGCTGAGGCTGGCTGTATTGGCATACTCACCAATGTGCTGTACCGTGCTGAGGCTGACTGTGCTGGCATACTCACCAATGTGCTGTACCGTGCTGATGATTGGGTCTGTGTTAACGGCTCTCCGAATGGCTAGGTGACTGAGAAGCGTCTGGTGCCGCGCGGACCCACCATGGTGCTGCAGCCTCAGCCAGCCGTCTTCGACATCAGCACGCGCAGCACCGTCAATGATGTCACCATCAAGTCAGTGGCCATGTCGTGCCGGCAGCATCCATAGTCCGACGTCCGTTGACAACAGGCTGACACTCGCCGACAGACACAGGACGACCCCCACCGACAACAGGCTGATGCTCACTAACAGACACAGGACGACCCCCACCGACAACAGGCTGATGCTCACTAACAGACACAGGACGACCCCCACCAACAACAGGCTGATGCTCACTAACAGACACAGGACGACCCCCACCGACAACAGGCTGATGCTCACTAACAGACACAGGACGACCCCCACCAACAACAGGCTGATGCTCACTAACAGACACAGGACGACCCCCACCAACAACAGGCTGATGCTCACTAACAGACACAGGACGACCCCCACCAACAACAGGCTGATGCTCACTAACAGACACAGGATGACCCCCGCCGACAACAGGCTGATGCTCACTAACAGACACAGGACGACCCCCACCAACAACAGGCTGATGCTCACTAACAGACACAGGACGACCCCCACCAACAACAGGCTGATGCTCACTAACAGACACAGGACGACCCCCACCAACAACAGGCTGTTGCTCACTAACAGACACAGGACGACCCCCACCGACAACAGGCTGATGCTCACTAACAGACACAGGACGACCCGCACCGATAACAGGCTGTTGCTCACTAACAGACACAGGACGACCCCCGCCGACAACATGCTGATGCTCACTAACAGACACAGGACGACCCCCCGCCGACAACAGGCTGTTGCTCACTAACAGACACAGGACGACCCCCACCAACAACTGGCTGATGCTCACTAACAGACACAGGACGACCCCCACCAACAACGGGCTGATGCTCACTAACAGACACAGGACGACCTCCACCAACAACAGGCTGATGCTCACTAACAGACACAGGACGACCCCCACCGACAACAGGCTGATGCTCACTAACAGACACAGGACGACCCCCACCAACAACAGGCTGATGCTCACTAACAGACACAGGACGACCCCCACCAACAACAGGCTGATGCTCACTAACAGACACAGGACGACCCCCACCGATAACAGGCTGATGCTCACCAACAGACAGAACAACCCCCACCGACAACAGGCTGATGCTCACCAACAGACACAGGACGACCACCACCAACAACAGGCTGATGCTCACCAGCAGACACAGGACGATCCCCACCGACAACAGGCTGATGCTCACCAACAGACACAGGACGACCCCCATCAACAACAGGCTGATGCTCACTAACAGACACAGGACGACCCCCACCGACAACAGGCTGATGCTCACCAGCAGACACAGGACGACCCCCACCAACAACAGGCTGATGCTCACTAACAGACACAGGACGACCCCCACCAACAACAGGCTGATGCTCACTAACAGACACAAGACAACACCCACCGACAAACAGGACAATATCTACCGACAAACACAGGCTGATGCCCCTACTAACAGACAGGCTGACGCCCACGGACAAACACAGAACGACACCAACGGACAAACGCACAACGACACCCACGGACAAACACAGACTTGAACCCATTGAAAGACACAGGACGACACCCAATGATGCCCACTGATGAACACTGGACGGCATCCACTGACAAACATGCTGATGCCTGATGAACTAATCGAGATAACTATATCAACCTGCGCCTCTTCTGAACCGTCTCGATAAGTGAAGGCGCTTAAAGTCGAAATTAAGCAACGTCCACCCGCGGCTTAAAAGTTGTACTCCTTTTGAAGCTACGTATGCCGGCCTTTCTCAGCCTATGGGCATTGACGTGCCTTGCAGCCCTTTACCCAAGTTCATAAATACTGGCATGACAAGTCAGTCACATTGTGTACAATTTTCGGTTCTTAAGTTCATAACTTCATCATCGCGATCATCATATAACAGTAACAACACTTTACCCAACCATTGGAGAAAGTAAGCTCCCGCCGCAAAGCGGGTATTGCGAATTGTTTTTTTTTATAGATACCAAAGCATCAAGCAAGGAAGAAGCAATGGAAGCGACTATGCAAGATGCTTAGTGTTTCTGGTACACGACCCGTATCAAGACTGACACGATGGTATTGTGGACAAAGCTCGGTATGTTGTGGAATGAATTGGGAATTAATTAATAATAATTAAAAAAAAACTGTGATGTAGTTAACTTGGCTCCCATCTTTAGCGACATGTGCAAACTATGCTTGTATTATACATTTACGTTCATACAATGTCATACAATACCTATGATACATCAAATTACAATGCTGACCGAGAACCGTGCTCAATTTACCGTCATTAGGCAGATTTGAAACATGACTATCGCGTTCATATTGTATTTCTTTCGCTACCCAGCATGATCACAGCATCGGGTGATCGCACTGTCTATGAAAGGTTAACGTGTCGTGCACGCTTGTTTGTCAACTCTGGCAAAGGAACGTAAGGTGCATCAATGCCTATAGGCCAAGAAAGGCTAGCATGCCCAGTTTTAAAATGAACGTAGCTCTTTCAAACTACTGGTCATATTTCACTTAATTTTGAAAGCACGACTTCTCCGGTCGGAATGATTCATAATAGGTGCAAGTTCGCATAGTTACCTTCACTAGTCCTCGAGGTACCAAAATAGCCCGAATTGTACAGAAACTGAAATTTAAGCTTCGTGCGTGACCTCTGGAAAATTTCAAGTTTGAAAACGTTGGTACCAATGTGCTCCAAGTTGTTCAAATAATGGGATGAAGATGTTGAAACTATAACTTTTCACACTGTTGGCAAAATGAACATACCTAGATGCTGGCATGCTGAACGACTAATCTCCAATTGTACATACTGGTAAGCTTTTTTCACTTTCTTTCAGAAATAGGATTCGGGGCCATTTAAATGACAAGATCAAAGGAATACCCGATGGTATTATTCCTGAACATGCCCCGAGAATTTAGTAAGACTTATATTTGCATGGGCGCAATATTACATGTCAACGATATGGTCGACGCCCCCAGCAATCTCAATAACCAACCAACCATTGTCCTCACGCACATTTACAGACAGACAACCCCAAGCATACATGGACTAATACGTACCTTGAAAAATATCTTATCAAATGTACACTTGTGGCTTAGCCTCTTCCCTCTCCTCCCTCCATCTCTTCCTCTCCTGCTCTCTCTCTCTCTCTCTCTCTCTCTCTCTCTCTCTCTCTCTCTCTCTCTCTCTCTCTCTCTCTCTCTCTCTCTCTCTCTCTCTCTCTCTCTCTCTCTCTCTCTCTCTCTCTCTCTCTCTCTCTCTCTCTCTCTCTCTCTCTCTCTCTCTCTCTCTCTCTCTCTCTCTCTCTCTCTCTCTCTCTCTCTCTCTCTCTCTCTCTCTCTCTCTCTCTCTCTCTCTCTCTCTCTCTCTCTCTCTCTCTCTCTCTCTCTCTCTCTCTCTCTCTCTCTCTCTCTCTTCTCTCTGTCTCTCTGTCTCTCTGTCTCTCTGTCTCTCTGTCTCTCTGTCTCTCTGTCTCTCTGTCTCTCTGTCTCTCTGTCTCTCTGTCTCTCTGTCTCTCTGTCTCTGTCTGTCTCTGTTTGTCTCTCTCTCTGTCTCTATCTCTCTTATAATTTTATCTGTTCCTTTTATCTTTTGATCTCCTTTCGTTTTTCCTTCATCCTTTTCTTTTTTCCTCTGTTCTTCACCTTTCCCTTTTTTCGTCTCTGTCCTGTTCTTTTTCCTTCGTTCTATTTCCTTGTTTCTTTTTCTCCCTGTCTCCTTCCCTCTTTCTCTTTTCCTCTTTTTGTTTGTTTCGCTCTCTCGCTATATCTCTCCTTGCCCTCCTACGAAGTGTAACACTGGTCACACGAGCTTGCGCCTCCCCAGTATGTGTTGTGCACAATCTCATGGACCCAGTGTTGCATAATCAGTGTTGGAGACGTGTAGGTGATTACTCCAACGCTCGTGGTGGGTTGTCCCGCAGAGCGGGTGTTGGCTCACTGCGCTATCCACTTCAGGTGTCTGGCGGACGCTTATCCGTACCCCACGTACGAATGGTACGAGGAGACTTACAAGGACGACAACATCGTCTACAACATAGTGGACCCGCTCTCCGATTCTCGTTTCACCATCACCGGCGGCGCGCTTATGATCCACGCCCCGGATCAGGTATGAGTCTGATCTACGTCCCGGACCAGGTATGGATCTGATCCACGTCCCGGACCAGGTATGGATCTGATCCACGCCCCGGATCAGGTATGGATCTGATCCACGTCCCGGACCAGGTATGGATCTGATCTACGTCCCGGACCAGGTATGGGTCTGATCTATGCCCCGGATCAGGTATGGGTTTGATCTACGCTCCGGGCCAAACATGGGTGTGATCTACGCCGCCGACCAGGTATGGGTCTGATCCACACCCCTGACCAGTTATGAGTCTGAGCTACGCCCCGGATCAGGTATGAGTATGATCCACACCCCGGACCTGGTGTGGGCCTGATCTACTCCCCAGACCAGGAATGGGCCTGATCTATTCCCCTGACAAGGTATGGGTCTGATCTACTCCCCAGACCAGGTATGGGCCTGATTTGCTCCCCATACCAGGTATGTGCATAATCTACTCCCCGGACCAAGTATGGGTCTAATCTACTTCTGATCTACGCCCCGAACCAGGTATGGGTCTTATCCACTCCTCGGACTAGGTATGGATCTGATCTATGCCTCTGACCCGGTATGGGCCTGATCGCCGCCCCGGACCAGGCATAGGCTTCATGAACTACCCCTGAAGCTGGTGCGGGTCTGGTCTACTCCCCGGACCAGTTAGCAGCTTCGTGAACTACTCCTGGGAACTGGCGCAAGCCTGATGTTCTACAGTCCCGACCTGGGCCAACTAGAATACTTCCTATGTGGTCATTTGAAGGGACGCATACCAGAAGGATCATCGGATCCTACGGCAGCTGGATCCGTTCGGTCTCAATTAACCCGCCCGTCTTTCCGGTCAGATCCTCACACCCCCGTCTCAAGGGGGATCCTTACCCCCTCGAATTCCCAAACTAAGCGTAGCACAACGAAAGTGGTCTCATCGGAAAGCGCTTGACGAGTAGGGCCCGAAACCACCGCGAAAAGTGTAGCATCAAAATGGAGTCACTAGGGGTCCTATGTGATCACAACTGACTGATGTTTTTTTTGCTCTGGGGAGTTCATCTTGGAGGAAATTTTAAAAACAATCATTTGGAATGAGATAAGGAAGGTGAAATCGACCATGGATTAAAAACAAATTACCGACCCGAAATCAACATTTAAATTCTTAGAAATGTTGAAAATTTCGAGTTTTCAATTTTCCTTTATTTTTATTTTTCTAATGGGTAATTATTTCTAATTTATGATTCTAACGGACCGCAAAACGTTGTTTTAAGGCAACTTGCCCTCATAGAAAATGCTTACTTTAGCCAGGTTCTTTGATTTTGGCGCTAATGGGCAAATATGCAAAATTAATGTCACCAAAAATGGAGAAAAAAAATCCGGTGCGTTTCGTTGCATGCCTAAATATGAGCAAACGCTGAAACTCATTCAAATATCCTTATCCGTTAAAGTGTGATGACTGGTAAAGCCTTTTTGAAGGTGACCTCACTTGACCTTGAATAACTCGTTGGCCATAGATGACCTGACCTTGGAATTTTCACACAACATATCAAATTTAGGTGGGTAAAGGTGTGCAAAATATCGGCGAGCTACCGTTTTTTCAATATCCGCGGAAAACCTTGGGGGAGGGGATCGCTCCGCCCCCCCCCCCCGAGGATTAACACGTGCCGGAAATCATTCGGATGTCTGAAGAAAAGGGCTGGACTGTGCCTCCGCAGGAACCGAGTACACCTGGAACCGTGGGCACAAGGATGGTCCGATGCGACGTGAATGTTCTGTGATTGATTTTCCATAAATTCCTGCACATTTTATCATGTGTCATGCTGTTCATTGAATTTCTTCGTGGGTTTTCGTGAGATAGAATGTGTTGCAGTTTTTTTGTCGGCCTCTGAACGAAGTGCAGCAAGGTTTTTCTTATATTTACATTCATTTGATGGAAATACAATGGAGTAGGCGTAATGAGGAGAACATTTCCTTCAGAAATTCATATATTTGTGTATATTTCAAGTCATTTTCGTTTCAAGCATGTGTTATAAATATGGCACTGCTTCCACGGATGGGCAAACAACGTTTACCTTGTTGACTCTTGAACGCGAACAGTGCCAACTGTGTCGGTTTCGTAGGTTCAGCAGCGAGGAAAGTACCACTGCCGCGCGACCAACAAGTTCGGCACCATCGTATCCGAATCGGTCCAGCTCTCGTTTGGCCACATTGGCGAGTTTAACCAGAAACGTTCCCGCGAGGTGGGCAACATGAACTTCGGCAAGGCCATCTACTGCGATCCTCCGCAACATTTCCCAGGTGAGCTCACTTTAGAAAAGGTGGATGCTGCCCCCTGAATCCTTGCAATACCCATTGCTGTATCACCGGCGCTCTTGTGTCTGTGCGTGATAAGATTGACCACTGTCTGAGTTTCGTATTGTGACACGTCGTGCTTCTGTGTTGCCTCTAGATATCACCAGCCTTATCTGAAAAGTCCCTACCATGCCGTGATAGCACTGTAGGGACGGGGTGACCTCTGTGCATTGTCGAAGAGCCAGTGTCCATTGTGGGCTGCATTATTGATAATTTTCGCCCTCGTCATTTTCTGATTTGACAATTGTAATTACGAGTGAACGTGACACCTGAGCGATTCTCCTGTCGTATGTGTGAGAGAAGTTGGTATGAACTACCTGTGACCCCACCCGGCTGACCTGTGACCATCATGGTTTTGAAACAGTGCTAGGTTGTCTTTGTTGCCATGTTTCAAGTGCTGCTTTCATCGATCAAAATTTACCTACTCTTAACATTTTTGGTTCTAAATCAGCCTTTCTCACAACTTTTCCGCCCAATTACTGGAATAATTCCTTCCTTCAAATTCAAGTTTTTATGTGATGTTGCTTCCAGCGCCAAACGGTGCGGTGAGCCATCTTGATACGTGACTCGGTATTGTCTCCATTGGCTGCCAAACGAGAGCAGTTACGGCCGTTTCACAGGTGTCCGGCCAACAACCGTACGATGTCATCTCTGGTACCTGTGGCACATAATCAGCGCCACTTTTTCTCCACTGTGATGTAAGGGGTGGGACTAGGATAGAGTAAGGGTGGTAAGGACTAGGGGACATCATCACCCGGATTGACACACAGCCATATCTACATCAATGTGTTAGGCATGCGACGTTTTGCGTACACCGATGCCTATTCTGCACAGGCAGCCCCTACTTAGAATAATATATAGATATGCTAGAAAGAGTGCAGTGCAAAGCCACTAGACTCATCAGTGGTCTAGGTAATTTATAATATGGGGAAAGGCTTGTGGCATTAGATATGTACTCACTTAAGTATAGGCGATTAAGAGGTGATATGATTGAAATGTATAAAATCGTTAATGGGCTAGATCCGATCAATCTTAATGATTCCCTTCTATTTAGACTATCACATAGGGGTCATCAATTCAGGTTAGACAAACCAATGCGTAAGACAGTTAAGCGAGAACAGGTTTTCAGTAAAAGGATTGTTCATTAGTGGAATAGGCTGCCTGCTAATGTTGTCATTGAATGCATACAAAAATATGGTGAACAGTCTTTTAGGCTGCAAAATCTGGTGCAAAATTTGGTACTTGCAAATGCAAGTAGTGGTGGATGGGGTGAGATTTATGCTAAGTAGGTGTGCACTGCACAAGCCCCTTCAAGTAGGCATGGATGGAGTTTGAAAATTATTGGTAGGACACTTAAGCCACATGTGTTATGCGGGATCGAGTAAATAAGGCGGATAGTTAAGGTAGATAGGCATTGATGGGTGTGTGGGATGTTGGTGGATGGATTCTTTGGAATTAGGGGCGTGGTGTTGGTTGGGGTGAGTGTCTTTTTGCTTGGGTTATGGTGTCTCCCCTTTGCAAACTTCACCTGGATGGGCTCTTGTTAAGTCTGAACACTTTATAATTTTATGCCTGGACAGCATGCAGGCAGGAGGGAACCGCCGATCTCCGCGTCCAGTATATGTCTTATTTCGTGATCCCAGTGGTTATTTCAAGAAGCAAAAGCACCTCGAAGAATTACTTGCCAGCGCCATCAGTGAGCACTTGTTTGGTAATTTCGTGACTGACTACCAGCGGCTATGTGCATTGCGCAGCACAGGAGCGAACAAATTTTGGCTTGCCACAATGGTCAGGAATGGCGAATTCCTTTCATCAACTAACCAGTCCAGTTAAAGCCCATTGGCTCCATGTTAAATTTGTATATTCAACAAGCATGTCAAACAAATGTGACTATGCTTCAAAATATCGATGCAAATGTGTTCCTAACCAACCCTTATTTCTGTACTGCATAGCACGAGCTTAAAGAGTGAAAATGATAATTATATACACCATAATCATTGTTCCCTTTCCATCGTTGATGGAATTGGAAATGTATTCTATGCAAACGCCATTTTACCTCTTAATAGATGTGTATTTCTGCATCATTGGTTTTGAAGTAAGGAATTTTCTTCTCACGGTCATATAAATAATATTGATACAGTGACTGAAGATAAATGATGATATAAGTAAGATAACTTATATTTGGTAATAATATTGATGGCAGATTTAGTTGCAAAGTGCCTTATTAGTGTTTAATGACAAATGCATCGTCTCGTCAACAATTCTTGTGTGGGTGCCAAATTGTGAAAGTATTTATGTGCCAATTTCCAGTATTCTTTTGAAGATGTTTTTAGTTTAGAATTAGGTCACGGCCAGATGAGAATATAATCGGTATTTCCTCCTGTTGTCAGCTGCCGGTGATATTTTGCTGGTAATGTTGAATGGTGCTCGCTCATGAAGCGATGTTCCTGGAAAGAAAAGCCATGCTTCTGAGACGAAGAGAACGTGGCTTGTGGTTGCTCTTCGTGTACAGCGATTCAAATCTGACAGTTGCATCGTCTCAGGTTTCGAGGAGCCACGTCCTCTCAGTGTGAGTTGTAGCTGATTGCAGTGGTCGCTAACAGGCATTGGCACGGTATGATCACACACAACTGGTATGCAGCTTAGTTGTATTCGTGTAACTGTCGAAGGTGTAGTATTTGCTTTGTATTGTTTGCGTCTTTTGCTTGGTTTGCGATTGGTTGTTCGAAAGGCTGGCCTAAAAGCACATCCAAGGCTAGGGGACGAGTGGTCTAGGGGTAAGATGCTCGTCTCACAATCGAAAGGTTGTGGGTTCGAGTCTCACCTGTCGCTACTCTTCGCCCGCGACCAATCGGCGTGAGGGATTGGCGACGCTACATGACTCAACGGTCGACGTGTCGTAAAACCAATAACCAACCACATCCAAGGCTAACACTGCATACCCATTGCCTACTCGTCGTAGTGATGGAAACTTAGCATTATTTCGCAGTAATTGATTTAATGTTGGATTTTCGCATTTGATTTCCGGGGTCAGGGTATAAAATTGATTCCAAAACGTTGAGCAAAATGCACTTATATGGTGCATGTTTACAATAAAACTCAATTGATTTCCATAACTGGTACATGTAAGTTGGTAACTGGTAAATTGCAGCAATGAAATATGCGGCACCGACCATAGCGCCATTGGCGCTAGCTTCAGAAATTATGTCTGCGCATGGACAATGTGAGATTGGCTAACAGCTTTGCGTCACCAGAATCAGACATATTGCATGCTGGCCGCCAGGAGAGGCAGGTGAATATTCGTAATTACGTCACCAGAGCGAGACATGTTGCATGCTGGCCGCCAGGAGAGGAAGGTGAATATTCGTAATTACGTCACCAGAGCGAGACATGTTGCATGCTGGCCGTCAGGAGAGGCGGGTGAATGTCCGTAATTACATCACCAGAGCGAGACATATTGCATGCTGGCCGCCAGGAGAGGCGGGTGAATGTCCGTAATTTCATCAGGTTGTGTTGTCCTTCCAGTCTTGAACTGTGCCCATATCGGGGGTGTCAGAGACGCCTCAGTCGCCTCAGGAACGATACCACTGCGTCTGCGTCAGCGAAGTCCTCCCCTAGACACGGGTCGTGGCGGCCGAAGATGTCGTGTCGGAGTCTCGCCGTGGCTGGGCATTTCGTCATGTGGTCGACGTTCTCCGGCTCCCCGTCGTCGCATACAGTGTAGGCAGGGTCGTCCTCCATCGGATGCCGGCATGCCCCGGGACCCACTGAATGTCTATTCGATGTCTGCGGCCGACTCTCCTCATGCGCGTCCAGATCTCGTCCGGTAGCAGGTCCGTCTGGCTTGCTGAACCTGCCTTCAGGCGCATGGGCGGACTGGGAGTCGGTACAGATGCGAATGTTTTTGGGGTCTCGAAGGCAGGCTGTCGCTGCTTCACGTGTTTCAGTGCTTCGTTGAGGGCGTTGAGGCGTTGAGTTATGTGATATAGCTGGAGGTGTATTTGCCGGCAGGAGTCCGTATCCTGCGAGTTTCCTCCGGTCCCTCCCACTCGACCATTCCGGCTCCGCCTTCCCCTGATGTTGGTTGGTTCTGCAGTGGCCGAGCCGCCCGTGAAAACCAGGACGTCGGCATCCGGGAGCCGGCGTAGGGTTTCCTCGTCGGCCGTGCGTCGCTCTTCTGCCGGTCGGTTCCGAGACGTGGCCCTGGTCAGGCTGGTGTGGATGGTGACGTTCGCTGGTGTAGACTCCCACGGGGGGGGGCTGGCCGCGATCATCAGCGGTTCCGTGGGGAGGGTGTCGAGGCACTGCGGTCGTCTCCAGGCCCGTCCTCGCCCAGCCTCGATCATGACGGAGGCAGCTCCGTGGCCTGTGCTCGAGCCGGAGGAGGTCCTGGATCGGATCCCCCGGTAAATTGCGCGAGTGTTTCTCTACTGCGATCGCGGCCAGTAGTTTACGCCGGCAGGTGAAGGGTTCCAGGCCGGCTTCTCTGGAGAGCGCGCCCGTGGGGGCGGACCTTGTACATCCTCTTATCGTGCGTCAGGCCTGTCGCTGGATGATCTCCAGCTCATTGCTGTTGGCATTGCTGACGCCCAGCATCCAGGCTCCTGCCATATAGTCGGCGCACGCTCTGGAGAAGGCCACGTAGACGCTGCGCAGATTTGACGGCACGCATCCCCACGTGGTCCCGCTAATAGCCTTCAGGATGTTATTTCGCTGCTTCATCCGCCCCCTGATGGTCTGGATGTGGTGGCTGAAGGTCATGGTGCGATCTAGAGTGACTTTCAGAAAGGTGGGCGAGGGTGTATGGCTAATCGGTCGCTGTTGGAAGAAGATGTTCGCTTCCTTGGCCTCGCTTGGGTCCAGCGTGAATACGGTGGAAGCAGTCTTGTCTAGGCTAACCGTCATCTTCCATCTTGACGTCCACCGCTCCAGCGCCTCCTGCAGTTTACCGCCGGCCACGCTGATGTCTTGGTGGCGACTGTAAATCGCCAGGTCGTCGGCGAAGAGTGACGTGTCCACCTCTGCTGGGAATTCCTCGGTGATGCCATTTATCATAATGTTAAACAGCGCTGGGGATGTTACTGCGCTTTGTGGTGCACCGTCCCGGAGTAGTCGGAATTTGCTCCGCGCGCCATTGAGTCGAACGCATGCGTGGCGGTCGGTTAGGAACGCCTTGATCCAGGCGGTGTAGCAGCGGGGGAGGCCAATCTTCATCATCTTGTATAAGATGCCGGTCCTCCATGCCTTGTCGTAGGCTCGCGAAAAATCCACGAGCACTAACACCGTCCTCTTCTTCTCCTGCATGCTGTCCGTGATAGCCTGCGTCAGCCGCAAGATCTGGTCTTCCGTGGATCGCTTTCTCCAGCAGGTACTTTTCTTCCAGAAGATACATGAGTCGTCGGATGATCAGACGCTCGCAAAGCTTCCCGATGCAGCTGAGCAGGCTAATCGGCCTGTACAACTTCACATTGTCCGGCGGCTTCCCCCTTTTCAGGATCGGTACAATCTCCGCTTTGGTCCAGGCGGATGGCACTTCCCCTGATCCACGAGAGGTTGATTAAATCGATGAGCCGCTGGCGGCCGCGCTCCCCCAGGCGCACGAGCATCTCGTTTGATACCTTGTCTAGGCCAGCTTCCCTCTTAGCGGGCAGGCAACTCAGCTCCTGTTGTAATCCAGTGCTGGTGAAAGGGGTGCAGCAACCGCCGCGGCGGTGTCCGCACTGGTGACAGTGTGCGCAGGTGGTCGGTGGGGAGGTGTCTGATGGGCGGTCTTATTTGACTTTGGGTTGGAGGTGGCTTGTTTTGCTGTATACTGTAATGAAGGCGTCGGCCTTGGCGCTGTCCTTGGCTCGCGAAAGGAAGAGCGGGCATCGCGGGGAATCGAACCCCGTACCTCTAGCGTTCCAGACTCAGCTTAACCACTGAGCTACCGACGCCCGGTCGTCCGAAGAGGACCAATATAAAAGCTAAAGTACAGTGCCTTGTACTGCGCAAGAGGTCTTTAATGATTTGTCAAACTGAAATCCCACATTAGCCCTTCAGTCAACTGCTTCCATGCTGAACTACAGGTCAGTGGTGCTAGGAGCGTTGGCGGACGTACCCCAACCCTGATGTGTCTCGGCGACAGGGGACTTGTCGCCGTGCTGTAGCCAATGGTCACTTCGGATTGTACTGGATCTAGAGCAATGATTTCTCATGGAGTTGTAAATGAATGAAGAGGTCAGGAATGCGGTGCAACCGATAACCTGGCTTTATTGGCTGTAAATAAACTGAACTTCAAACTTATGCTGAGCTTGGCTGAACTTGTGAACTCATAAAAGTATAGACTGGATGATATGCTTGAAGCTACCCACATTTGTGCCTTCCTGCATATGTTTGTTTCCTTTTGTTTCCGGAATTGGTGTGTTTTCAGACAATGCACTGCGTGCGACTAACATCAGTTATTTTCCCTCGAATATACCGTGCTGCGTATCTCACGCTCCGTGGCAATGCCTTTGGCTGTTTGGCTGGCTGGACATTTTGCGAACTATTTGATGTTGACTACGTGCTTGACTACCTGACTACATGCGTGAGTGATTGACTCTACTATGGAATACACCATGGATTCCTGTAGTTGATGGCGCTCGTGCGTTGCGATTTTTGTGGATATTTATTTGGATGTCCGAAAGAGTGTACGCTGCACGACGCATATATTTCTGTTTGCACATTTAAATCGATGATCGTTGTGGGTTTCGTCTTACCGACTGCCTTAGTCTGGGCCTGGCTGGCCTTCGCCTCTCCGCTCGGAAACGTGGGTCTAATTTATGGGGATGTGATGTGTTCAAGTTCAGGCACACATTTCCTGCGCTATATCTGCCTGCTCCGATACACCACTCCTCGGCCGCCATATAACTGTCTATCGGATACTGCGTCCAAATTCATGTTCACCTGAAGGTCAGATGTAAACTAATTTTGCTATTAAAGATGCGACTAAGATGGCGGATAGTTCATAATGCATATTATCTGCAACTGCATAACATGGTTATAGGTCTGCGTGCAGTCCAGCATCACGACAAAACCTGTAAGCGGCAACTGAAAATTAGTCATGCCAACTGTGTTTCATTAACATGTACCCATTTCTTAGGTAAACTGATACAGACCTATGGTAGATACAAACAAAAATCTGCATATCTGCCTTTAAATGTTAAGAGTTGTCCTTTAAGTGTTGTTTTCTGCCCGAATTTCCGAATTTGAGCACACTGTTCTACAAGATGTTCGTGCAATTGTTCTCGAACACTGATTACGCACGCTGATTATCATGCACTGCGTGCGGCATACCACACCATCCATGTGTTTGTACCTGACCCCTGTAGCACTTAACAGTGGCTCATAAATTGGACTTGCCAATCTGACTTACGCCTGTACCCCTTGGACACTATTAGTTCAATGCACACCTGTACCCCTTCTTAGTTCAATGCATGTGCATCACCCACCACTTGGTTAAACAAAATATCCTTGAATACCTTTGCCTTTGGGCGGGACGCCCACCCATAGGGTATTCTCCCACTGCCCATCAGTGTGGCACTCATCTCTATGACATTCCTTCACCATCGTTGGATCCAACGCTTACCACTGAGGCACTCCTCCACTGCCGAGGGAGTGACACTCACCACTGGGGCACTACCTACCACCCGCAAGTCCTTGCGCGACTCTGCGACACCTGCAGACGTTTGACGTGGCCGTGGTGAACCGTATGCGACTGACTTACGGCCCGCACTTTCTACGCGGCAGACGTGCATTTTCTATGGGTGCGCGACTACTTCCCCAACTTCGTGGAGGAGGACCAGCGGGTGTTCGTGTCGCACGACGGCCACCTGTACTTCTCGTCGCTGGAGACGATCGACAATGCCGACTACATGTGCAACGTCAAGTCGACAATCTCCGAAAACGGCAAGATCGGGCCGAAGTTTCGGCTGAATGTCACGCCCCATTGTGAGTGATATCTGTTTGTCCCTCCCAGACCGGGAGGGGGATGCATTATGGTGTCTGCTAGTCCCTCCAAGACCCGGGGCTGGGGACTTGATGGTGTCTGAGTCCCTCTCAGGCCCGGGGCGGGAACAGCATGGTGTCTGAGTCCCTCCAAGACCCGGGACGGGCGACAGGATGATGTCCGAAGAGTCTCAGTCATTTTGTCTGCGTGCTCTGCTCGTGGCGGTGTCTTGTACACCGCTTTGACTTATCACGTGACGACCCGACGGGCAGACGGGCGCCGTCAGGCCGAGCGGTAGTGGGGGTCAGCAGCAGACTCCGCAGCCACGGGCACAGGGAGCAGTGCGACTTCATTTATCAATGTCGCAGTCAGCGCGCACCCCGACACGAAGAGGAAAGCATGAGATATTTGAACAAGCAAACCGTGAAGTTGACCAGACACCACTTTGTGGCTAACAAACAAGGTCAGTACTTCACTTACGTAAAGGCCAAGGAGGGCGAAGCGATTTCCTAGTACGATTTCGCCGAAAATTATTAATTTATGGTGTAGGATGTTGCTGGAGGCTTCCACTGGGATTCGTCCCTGTGCACGGGGCACCCGTTTGTAGTGTACTGGCGTGAGAACGAGGTACTGTGCCATCAGAGCTACTGCTGTATCTCTGACGGCACAAAGCACAACGCCGACATGGTGCATGCGTTCCTGCAACGGCTTATCCCAGAAACTCGGACCGCAGTACCTGACCTCCAAAAATATTTATTTCAGAGACGGCAGTGCTGCACAGTATACGAATAAGCATAACGGCATCAATGTGTATTACCGTCAGACAGATGCTGGGGTACACTGTGTGGCATTTTTTTTTGTCGCATCTCATGGCAAGAGCGTTTACGACGGTATCGGGGACACAGCCAAGTGTGCCGCCACTCAACAGAGCATCAAGCACCCGCTTAACAACCAGGTACTGACTGAGGAGGACATATTTGAGTATGGGCGCTGTATAACCTAGGCAGTTGATGCGCCCCTGAACCCCAATAACAGCAACATATTTGAGTAGCTGTCGCACAAGCTAGTCAGCGGCATCAAGTTCATAGGTGTATCAAAGCAGGAGGCAATGAACGTCACGACCCACCTCATCGAGCGCTTCTCGAAAGCCGTCACGGTGAATGGAACACAGGGGTACCACAAGTTCGCACCAGTGACCCACAGAACCGAAATAGCTCATTAACTGTCTACCGATACGCCCCCGTGTGTTAATGGTAGCTGGGTGAAGTGAGGCGAGTTAGTGAGCGCTCTGATACAGATTTCGTTGATTGGCATTATCGCAGTGGCAGATCATCAGTCTGAACTGGGATTCTGACAAGGTATGGGATGATCTGCAGATCTGTAGATCATCACATTGCATTACATTATAATACTGTACTGCAACACGTTATTGTGTTACATCGCATTGTGTAATTATGCTACTTTATTTTAGTGCACTGATGTTCACGATCCAATTCGATTCATTTCAGGCTCAACATGTTTCAATGAATGCGTCCGCGCCAAATTTGTTCTCAAACAGTTCACCATGAATGCGCTTACTCAGTCAGTGACGTTCATCTTTTCGTTACCAGAATGTGGGGTTTGAAACACCAGAAAGTTGATATTACAGTGGTTGGCGGAGTTGTAATCCATTCAGTGTTGTCGGTGAAATATGATCGTACATTTTTTATATGCTGGCATTGGTGCTGAAACATATTGTATAAGGTGAAAACATTGATGTTCCTTTTCTCCCTACAAGTGACGATCTAGGATTTCACAAATCACCCTTCGTTGCTTCTGCATTTCCAAAATAGCATTGCGACTGTCTCGAAGGGTAAAGTAGGTCACGTTATCTTTGGTCACAAGTTCACGGTGTCAAAAAAACGCGTAAACATAAATTTCGAAATGGATACAAGATGCAGTGGATCATGACGAGTTCAGCGGTATGTAGCTTTGTGCAATTCGTGTTCCTCTTCATTGAGTTCCAGACCTCCAAAGAGTTCGGTGACCACTCAAATATGTCCGAGGCTATAACTCCTTAACCGTTGCTCCGATCTTTCTCAAAATTGCATAGCAGCTGGATTACAGTGACAATCTATATAAGTATTATCCCTGAAATATGAAGTGTAGGCTGTTATTCTGGCCCCTTCACTTGTCGAGTTGTCGTGGAATGGGCCACCTACTACAATTCAGAGGCATTTCTGCCATTTCTGCTTGGTCCTTGACCACACAACGAGTTAGAACACTTGTGCAACACATCACTCAATATCAGATGACTAACATTCTCATCCCCTCACGTGCCTCGAACGTCAAAATGCTTGTATTTCAGTAACATGCCGTTCTAAGCACATATAATAACAGTCCACGATAAACTAGCACAAAAACAACCATGCATGCCTAATTTAGAACAAGCATGTAGAGTGTTAGGGGCAAAACACAATTTGTATGTTTTACTTCAAAGGATAAAATATCTAACTTCATTTCTGCACTTTTTCAAATCGCAATGTGACTGTCCCAAAGGTTAAATTAGTTCATGTGACTTTAGGTCACGCTGTCACGATTTCAAAGAACCCGTAAGCGAAAATTCAGCAATAGCCAAAATATGCAGTGGATTGTTGTGAGTTCACCGATATATGCTTTTGCATAATTCGGATTGTTCTTCATTGTGTTAAGGACCTTAAAAAAACACCATTGTTAGGTGGCATCTCAGAAATGCCAGAAGCTATAGCTCCTTGACCGTTGACCTGATCTTTTTCTTAAAATGATAGCTGGATTCAGTGCATCAGATAACCCACACGATGATTTTAATCAAAATATAAAATATTGGGTGTTATGCTCTTGTCGATTTGTTGTGGATGGGCCTGCTGTAGATTCAGCCATGTCCAATCAAAAAGTTGACATTATGACACCATATGTACATGAAAGCTATGAACAGCCGCGCCAAGTTCGTGGAGCTACTCCTAATAGCTATTGAGATTGAAAAGCATGAAAAGGGAAGTGGGACTGAATCAGCATCATAAAGAATGAGGGTAAGACTAGGCAAAGGATATACTTTCGTTAGCACGGGAGCAATATGGTAAACATTAATATTCGAGTGCACACTCGAAGAGGGGTGTTTTGAGCTGCAATGACATCTTGCGCACCGTGCATGCGATGCATGGGATCCCCAGGAATGAAATGGAATAGTGCAGTGGAATACCACCAAGTTAATTATCACATATATGTAAATCTTACCATGTCCATCCTTGTACAGAAAACCACTGAAGCACAACATCCATTATAGGTGAATGAGGCTAGTTTCTCATAAAATTTCCCGCTCTTTCTAAGCAGCACTGGTTTTGGTGTTGCAAGTGGGAACGGCTTGCAATAGTGGTGAAATACGTTTGTACGATTTCTTGTGTTATTGCTGTTGATATTGCACAAGTCTCGTGCTCACACTCCAACCCATAAGTGTTCTCTCATACAGTGCATAAGTACTAAAGGTAATCTGGTCCGAACATTTTCAGATTGATAAGTGTAAATGAGAAATTGGCATTAGCAGACACCAACCAAGGGGTCTGAACCATCACAACCCACCCCGGATCTGCAGCCATATGCAGTGGACATCAGGTTGTCTGCATTTTCTCTCTAGGCCCATTCCACGACAAATCGGCAACACCCAATATTTTATATTTTGTGAAAATATTTGTGTGGGGTTATCTGATGCATCGAATCCAGCTGTGCTATTTTTACAAAGATCAGGTCAACGGCCAAGGAGTTATAGCTTCGGACATTTCTGAGATGTCACCAAACAAGGGTGTCTTCGGAGGTCCTTAATACAATGAAGAACAGTCTGAATTGTGCAAAAGTATATATCGTTGAACTCACAATAACCCACTGCATCTTTTGGCCCTTTCGAAATTTTCGTTTACGGGCCATTTTAAATCGTGATATCGTGACCTAAGGTAACGTGACCTACTATCGGGACAGTCACAATGCGATTTGAAAAAGTGCAGAAATGTAGTCCGATATATTATCCTTCGAAACAAAAAAAAGTTTGGCCCCTAAAAATCTACATATCCGTTCAAAATTAGGCATGCATGGTTGCTTTTGCGCTGGTTTATCGTGGCCTCTTTTAATATTGGTTTAGAACAATATATTACTAAAATACAAGCCTTTTGATGTTCGTGGCACGTGATGGGATGAGTAATCACATTCATCTCGAACTGCTTGAATATAAATTTGGCGCAGACCCATCCATTGACACATGCTGAGCCTGAAATGAATCGCATTGGATCATGAGCCGTCTACATCGGTGTAACAAGAAAGTAACAGCATTACACAATGCAATACAATACAATAATTTGTTACAGCACAGCATTATAATGCAATGCAATGCAATGATCTACAGATGTGCAGATCATCCCATACATTGTCAGAATCCCAGTTCAGACTGACGATCTGTCACTGCGATAATATTCATCAACACAATCTGTATCAGCGCGCACACCAACACGTCTCACTTCACCCAACTTCCATCAACACACGCCCCGCATCGGTAGGCAGTTCATGAACTATTACGGTGCTGTGGGTCACTGGTGCGAACTTGTGGTACCCGTGTTCCTTTCACCGTGATGGATTTCGGGATGCGCTCGGTGAGGTGGGTCGTGACGTGCATTGCCTCCTGCTTTGATACAAATATGAATTTGATGCAGCTGGCTAGCTTGTGCGACGGATACTAAAACATATCCTCCGCCGTCAGTATCTGGTTGTTAAGCGGGCGCTTGAGGCTCTTTTGAGCCGCGGCACGCTTGGCTGTGCCCCCGATGCTGTCGCAAGCGTTGTTTGTCAGCTGGCCTTGTTTGTCAGCCACACAGTGGTGTCTGATCAGCTTCACAGTTTGCTGGCTGAAATATCGCATGCTTTCGTCTTTGGTCTAAACTATTTCTGCGAGTGTACAGCGATGCGTGTTCATCCACTGTTTGTACCTAATGTAATTATCCATGTCACCATCTGGGGATAAATCACCTTTACTCTCTTTTCCTGATTTGTCCGCGGGGAGAATCCTTAGAAAGTTAATTACCTCGTCTTCACCAGTCTTCATCACCAGTCCTCACAGTTGTGC
This sequence comes from Ashinkailepas kermadecensis, assembly GCA_034440615.1. Lineage (NCBI taxonomy): Eukaryota > Metazoa > Arthropoda > Thecostraca > Neolepadidae > Ashinkailepas > Ashinkailepas kermadecensis. The sequence goes on from JAOTOM010004939.1 coordinate 279,312, forward strand.
ATCATGCAATCACGGTTTTCAGTGTGCCGCATACACATACTTGCCACATACAGCGTGATTGAGGAGGTTTCGGTATTTGGGACCGGGAAGGCGGAGAGCGGATATGAGCAGTTTTGTGTTTTGATAAGTGCACATGCACACCGAGTGCGTCCCACTGCTGCCTGCCAAGACGCAATGCTTCGGATGAAGGGCAGCAAAGGTTAAGAGGCCGGTGTGAGGGTTTTAGAGTTTTGCTTGTATAGATCATATGTCTCACACACATTTTCCAAACCAAGCCTTTTCTGAACTCTACTTTTGGTTCTATCAACCTGTCGCACCGTGACACGGTCGGTCTTGTCAAGACACATCCGGCTGATCTGATCCGGACTCATAAAATAGCTTTACTTTCACCTTGACTGCGTCCGACGCCCTCAGAAATTTCCTCGCTTCACAGGCAGCATGTTCAGCGAGAGTGAGCAGTGAGTACTAGGCACCCAAACACGGTGCCACTCGTTTGTGTCCCTCCTGATATTTCACTATATTCGTATATTTTTATTTTCGCGATGCAATAAATGGTTGTGCAAATGGTTTCTCGGTTATCGGAATGTGATTGCTATATTGTTGATGCTTCTCTCTCCTTGTAATTCATGGTAACTCATAAATCATCTACTACCACAATTTGGAGACATTTCTGCCCTTGACTTCACGAGTTAGAACACTTGTGCAAGACAACATTCAAGATCAGATGACTAACATTATCATCCCATCACGTGCCTCGAGTGCCAAAAGCCTTGTATTTCAGCAAGATACCGTTCTAAATACATATGTATGCAGGTCACGTTAAGCTAGCGCAAAAACAACCACGCATGCCTAGTTTTAAACGAACATGTAGTTTTAAGAACAATACCCAATTTTTTATTTTTTGCTTCGAAAGATTCTATCGAATTTCACTTCTGCGCTTCTTTAAATCGCATTGTGACTGTCCCGAAAGGTAAAATAGGTCACGTGACCTTAAGTCACGAGTTCAAATATCCCGTAAACGAAAATTTTTTAATAGCCAAAAGATACAGTGGGTCATTGTAAGTTCGCCGATATATACTTTTGCGCAATTCAGATTGTCGTTCATATAGTTAACGACCTGAAAAGACACCCTTGTTAGGTGACATCTTACAAATTTCCGAGGCTATAACTCCTTGACCGTTGACCTGATCCTTCTAAAAATGGCACGGCTGGATTCAGCGTATTAGATAACCCCACACAAATATTTTCATCAAAATGTAAAATGTTGGATGCTATTTTGGCCCTTTCAATGGACAAGTTTCACGTAATGGGTTTTTGATTGCAAAAAAAGCGGTAATAATACTTCGTAGACAAAACTGAAATGTTTGTATCACAGGAGAAGCAATGATAGCATAATTTAACAATTTCACTTAGGGGTTGCCATCGATTTAAAAACCTCCGTAGCAATGACGTCACATATGTGGGGTCTCGAAGCGGCCAAGCATGGAGCACACGGAACCATACGTAGGATTGTTTCATGTAAGTTTTCAACCGACTCCTGTCATGGATACTAAGGCGAGGGCTTGTGATGCTGAAATGTTACCAATTTTTACGAAAATATGAAGCTTGAAAGGGTAGGCAATCTATTATGGTGGTAATACAGCAACTAACATTTTTGTTTCAAATCCGGCGCAATGCGGTGCGTACAAACAGGAAAAGCGTGCACTATGTTTATGTTAAAATTAGCATAATAATTGAAAAGACGATGACAAAAATTATGTGTGGCTTAGCTGAACAAACACCATGAACACCTCAGCAAAACAGAAGCTGATTATACCTAGTTCCATAATTGGCATTCCATAGTGGGGTAAGCTGCATCCCAATGTAAGTACTTGATAAATTATCAATGAATAGCATGCAAGTTTATTTTAATTTGTGAATATTGCACATTTCACATCACATGATTGGTAAAATATTTGGGCAAATATATAGAGATGCAGTTGATATGCATATGTGTATTGTGATAGTTTGGCAGATTGTTGGCTTAATTTTTACATGGAACGTCAGGCATATTGTGGAATTTCGCTGAGCTTGAAAAAAAAACATTACAGGTATACTACTGCTGGGGTTTCGGCAGTTTTTGCAAAACGTAATGGCCATCTGGCATTATTGTGCCTTAAGGTATTCACGGGATAAATTTTGCATTTTTACCTGCATGAAGCGAAGGTTAGGTTTGGTTAGGTTTTTATCCTGAATTTTGTTTAATTTTTTTTCTTACAGAAAGCTTAGGTCATGCTACATTAGGTTTGGTTTTTCGAGTAATTTTTTTACAGCAAAACTTGATTGAATTTTGTGCACTTTTTATTACTTTTTTCATGGGAGGTTAGGTTATATTAGGTTCGGCTATGCTACACTTTTTTCTTTTTTTGCATTATTTTTCTGCTATATTACCCATCTCCAAGCCCATTTTTGGTTTGGTTTTGCCAGCCAACTGAAAAGTATGCATTTGCAGAGAAAACGAGTAGCCACATCATGTTGACCACATTCGTGAACATTGCGCTGGAAAGAGAACTTCCATGAATTCAAAAATTACCTTGAAGCACAAATTTCCCAACTGTCTTGCCATCTTCAGCATGCTGCAGTCAGTTAGAAAATGTCAATTCTCTTCGCTTAATGCTAATATGAAATGGTTGTGGACATCCACGTTTCTAACAAGATGTATACTAACAGGTTCCCATCTTTGTAAAAAGTATACTTCTATTTTGTGGGAGTTTTCACAAAATGGGAGATAAAATCACCGTTTTCAAGTTCAACCTTGTGAAAAACATAAATGTTTACACTTCTGAATAAAGTACTCTGGTTCTAGCCTTCCCCTCATCCTTAGGCGTGCCCACGCCTATCAAAATACTCGTACCCTTGTCTACCAGTGGTCATATACTTAGAAATGTTCGTCACAGCAAGCGGGACCACTAGCAGAGATCAACGGACTGTCTCGGCGTGCAGAATCGTCGACAACGTCTTCATCTTGTCGGCCGTCGGGAGGCCGATGAACATTGCTTCTGGCTTACTTGAAGTTGCATTTGTATACATTGACATCAACAAGAGTAATAAGTCTGAGGTGCTTCTTTGAATTGTTTAAGCAATTTAGGGATTTAAAAAATGAATGCCACCATCGCTTTTAAAATAAAAATAAAATACTAGTGAAACTTGAAAAAATACGGTCTGTCCCGACATGAAACTTGTTAATTGACGATTTGTCGTGGAATGGCCCATTCCATATGGCGGTCTTGACCAATTTCATTCGGTTTGGTTTAAAGAGCACACTCAAGAAGAGCTTGAGTGGATTTCACATGGACGTATTGTGACGTACTGGTGCAATCTGCTCAAATTTGCTCATCATATAAAACTGGTAACAATGGCTACGCGGCCGGTCCTCTGCACGGACCCGGCTGGTCGGCCGGTCAACAGTCCGCGGCATTTTTGCGGCCAGTCGGCCGGCCGACCAGAGACGCTTCCCCGGCGCGCTTATCGATGGGGTGTGGGTTATCAGCGATAGATAACACACATGCCAAATCGGACGTACCGGGGTGTGCGATGGAGAAGGTAGGCTTCAGCAGGGGAATTGATGGACGGAATTATAATGTGTACCTCACGCCACGTTTGCCACTGCCATCTGTTTACAGAAAACGGAGGCACAGCCTCACGATTTCACCGCCAGTGCTTCGCTGGCTCCTCTAGCGGACAACTAAGGAACTATTTTGGACGTTATGAACTTTGGTACTAAATTAACCTAGGGCGTTATGAACGCTCCCTCTGAAGCCAGTTTTGGAGGTTGTGACGTTGGACGTTATGAACTCTGGACGTTGTGAACGCACCCTATCCGAGAAATGTTGGGACTTTTTAAAAACTTTATTTCGCATTTTGGACGTTATGATCCTTGGACGTTTATGATATAGCCCCTCCGTAGACTCGAGTGCTTCCTCTGGAATGCCACTTATATTCAGGCATGCATACTGCTTCAGATCGTTGTGCTCGTTTATTTGCCTGCTGACCGTCCGATATAGGTAGTGTTTGACTGCTGACGCTGACTCCGATACTTCGCCGGCAGCCAACTTCCAGCAGCTGCGGTTTGCGAACAACTTCCCCAAGTCGTTCCCGGAGGCGCCACGAGAGGGCTCGCCCGTGCGGCTCGAGTGTGTGGCGTACGGCTACCCGGTACCTCGCTACAACTGGACACGTCGCGGCGGCGAACTGCCGCGCTCCGCTCAGCTCTCGAACTTCGAGCGCGTGCTCACGCTGAACAATGTCAAAGTGGAGGACGAGGGCGAGTACGTGTGCCGCGCCAGCAACAGCAAGGTCTCGTTCGAGTCGTCCGTCACACTGTCCATTCAGGGTGAGATGATGACGTCACACTCGCCAGTGCGGGTCACACAAATGTATGAGCAGTGTTGGATTTTCACTTCTCAGTCTTGGACTCAGAGTGTATAATTTTTGGGCTAGCCAAAATATGGAGTGTATAACCTTGAGAAGCACCAAATAATGGAGGGTATAATTTTGGGATTTGCCAAAATATGGTGTATACCCTAGAAACACTAAGTAATGGAGAGTACACATTTCCTAAAATTTAGTGGCTGTTTACTGGGATGAAGAATAAAACACCCTCCAATTATTTTATACTATGTTGCCTAACTCAAAGCCTTTTGGGCATTATTTTGCTCACAACCTGAAAAGTAAGCATTTGCACAGAAAACAAGTGGTTCCATCATCTAAGTCACCTTCATAAACATGGTACTCCAAAAAACCTACCAGCCCATAATTTTGCTGTGGTGCTGTTAGCAGCAGTGCTAAGAATCTTGGCAAGATTTGTCCACAGCATAGCTGAGAAGTTTGGGTATTATTGCAGTATAAACTAACAACAAGGCAAGTTTTATACACATTTTATTCGTATTATTATGCTTTAAGGTGGCAACAAGACAAGTTTGTATACACATTTTCCTCCATGAAGCAAGCAAATGAGTTAGGTTTCGTTAGGTTAGGTTAGTTCAGTTTTTTAAGTTGGAAAATTTTTGGATTCTTTTAAGAATTGAAGTTATTTTTTTCCTTCAAAAGCAGCTAATTTTAGGTCAGGTTAGGTTTGGTTAGGTTTTTAAATTGTGAGAATTTTTCAAAGAACAAATTTCTTCGCAGTTTTCTTTTTTATATTTTTTACTCCAAGGGGAGGTTATGTTAGGTTATGTTGCATATATTTTATTTTTTAAACATTTATTTGTGTGCTATGCTACATAACTCATAGCCCATTCTTGGTGTTATTTTACTCACAATCTGAAAAGTAAGCATTTGCACTAAAATAGTGCTCCCATCATCTTAGTCACATTGGTAAACATTGCATTTCAATGAAAATGCCGAGATTTCATAAAGCACCTTAAAACACAAATTTACATATTTTACCTCCGTGAAGCATACAAAGAATGGGTAAAGTTTGGTTAGGTTATGTTGGGTTAGGCTTTGATAGGTTTGATAAAAATGTGGGTAGATTTGTTTTAAAAAAGTTATTTTTTTCTTCAAAAACATTTCAGGCTATCATATGTTGGGTCTTTCCTTTTTGAAATTTGAGAAACAAAATTGTTTGGAAATTTTTAGAAAGAATATGTCATGCATGGAAGGTTACGGGAGGTGAAGCTGGCTATGCCCCATCTTCTTTTGTTATTGTGAACACTACTTTTTAAGGTATATTGGTAATTACCCAACTTCAAGCCCTTTTTTGGGTGTTATTTTCCCTCGCAAGTGAAAAGCATGCATTTGCAGAGGAGACGAGTGGTCAAATCATTTTCAGCACATTCATAAACATTGCATTAAAAAACAAAGTCCAAGGAATGAGAAACTACAGCACCAGATTTTCTTATACTTCGCAACCAGACAAAAACCGAAAGAATGGGCCCAACCTTACCTCACCTGATCGAAACGCAATGGAAGGAAGAAGTAAACACCACGCGGCGGATAAATACGCAATTGTGGTTAATGGTATTTAGTGCGGCGGATATGGACAATTTGCATAGCCGGCGAGGAACTATGACCCAAGGCTATTGAACAGCTATGACCTACAGAAAAGGCTAAAAAATAAATTAAATCCCCCCGAAAAATTCAAGGAATAATTATTTTCTTCAATTATCTTAAATCTGTACTTTAGTATCTTAACTCTGGGCCACCCAGATTAAATCCACACAGTCAAATTTTATTTTTGCGGAGTTGTAGAATATCTGTGTCCGAGCGGCATAAACAGTATTTGTGTCACGAATATGTGGCGCTCTGAAACAATGTATGTCATGAAATCAAAAGACACCGAAATTTCTGGTTATCTGGTGGTCTATTTTGCCACAAAGTCTTAACAGCTTTGGAGAATGTCTTGGACGGATCTGGCTAATTTTCACGCGTAAATTTTACCTGATATCTTTTATTTAGATCGGCTGCGATTGCTTCGAAAACCCAGAAATACACCTTTTCTCTTCCGTAAGCTGATGTAGAACATCCCAATCTTTCAGGAAGCATTCAAAGGCTAATTATTAATTGCCTTTCTTCGGAGTGGTTTAAAAAGCTCCCGAAAGAGTCGGAGCTGGAGAGGCATGATTCACCCCCGGCCAAGAGCCTCTAAATTTCCAATCCGTCCCAGAGAGTGGTAGTTTTCTTTACTAGCCAGGCGACGCATGCAAGCTTCCTTCATTGGAAGAGGGATTACTTCATGTTTTGAATTTGGAAGTCCAGAGATTATATCGTGTGGCAAATATAAGTAGTTGTGCAGTGCGCTGGTGTTAGGATGTAGGTATTTGGATGATTGATGGACCGGTAGGCGGGAAGTGAGACTCAAGGCCCTTAAGTGAGAGTAGTAATTGCTGTGGTGTGGTGTCGACCCGTCGGTGGGTGTCGTCCTACGTAAGAAATTAGGCTCAATTGAATTGTTCAAATTGAATGCCTCTCATTGCCATTGGTGTGGAAGGGTGAACTATGATAATATTGCGATGCCTTACCTATAGATAGATGGCATGGATGTAGGTAGGCTACCTAGTACGTACCTACCTACTAGGTAGGTACTTGGTGCAAATCTAGGTAGGTAAGTTTTACCTAGGTGCATCCGCATCCACATCAACATGCAAGTGCATATGCACCCAGTGGCATACCTACCTAGGGTCTTCATTTATGGGTCCCTGTAATGGATGAAGCTTTCTGACTTTGTTCTTGTTTGGACAGAATTGTTTGATTTTTTTAATCTTGAAGGCTGCTGAAAACAATCATTTTCAGCAGACAAATGCTTTGGCGTCAAGGGCTAGTCTGCTTATTTTGGTGTCGGAATACATTATTTTTTACTCCTATGGGTTTGGTGTCACTCCAGTGCACCTAAGCATGTATTCATGCACATTGATTGTGCACTTATGAAGTGTTTCAGGATATTGTTGGGTGCACCTATCCCATTTGACACTGAATATATTTTTTTTGTTTTGCCTCCCACCTCATAAAAAACTGACATGCCAAAGCATGACTTGCACCTACTGAGATATTCGGAAAATCATTCCCTTTATGCCTATCTAGTTGCGAGTTGTGTACTGCCTACTCCAGTTCTCTTTCTAGTTTTGGTCTTGCATTCTTCTGAGCACTTCTGGTCAGGGCATTTTTGTGAATGGAAAGTAAGTGAATGAAGGCATGTATGTTTGTTTATTCACTTGTACTAGGCAAGTACACTTGAACCAGTATACACTTGACTTGCACCATTATATTTGTATATATTCACTGTTATGGTCATATGCATAGTGATCCCAACTTTTGCTTCCATTCTGCTGGTATCCCGTCATTCTTCAACTCTAACAGGCATCTCATCTTTTGTTCTTTTCCTTGCATTCTCTTTGAATGTTTCTGCAGCCCTGGTGATGAGCTGAAATAACAAATGGACATTATTATCAATAATGTTGCCAAGTTGATGTGTCAAGGACCCAAAATGATTGCACAAGATGAAGATTATTAGAACTGGTGGATCTCATTCTCACTACTAGTCAAAGATCACCATATAGTCTGCTGCTCTGTCAGAGCGGTCAAGTCAAAAATCACCATATAGTCAGAGCGTGCTGCTCTGTGGGCTATGTTAACAATTATCATAATTTGATAGTGACAGAACTAGTTGGGATTTCTCGTTATGCATTAGCTCTTCATCTGGTAGTTTGGCAGCCCAAGGAGTGGATATTTTTGGGAGTATATAATTCTTTGGACAGCCAAATGTCCAAAAAATGGCCATTTTTCCAACACTGTGTATGAGTGTTGTCAGACTGACTGGAAAGCTGTTATGTTCCATGCAACACTTTGCGCTTCACAGTATTTTGTTGGCAGTAGTTACCGGCAGTATTATTAGTGGCAAGACTACAACAAGTCTAATGGATGTACAATCACTGCAACACGAAGCCTACAGCAGATTCCACTCTGGTCAGACTGGTATGAGTCTCTGCTCATACAGTGTTAGTGGATGATATATTATAGCGAGATGTGCAGGGCGTGTCTAGGCGCCATGTTCAGCGTGATCCTGACATAGTGTCAATGTGCATGGCGAGTCTGGACGTCATGTTCAGCGTGATCCTGACATGGTGCCAATGCAAATGGCGAGTCTGTATGTCATGCTCAGCGTGATCCTGACATAGTGCCGATGACAAAACAACTAGCATGGTTCTCGGCCTTCCTCAGAGTCGATAGGGATGTGTACAGTGGTGGGAAGTGCCAGTGGTGCTGCAATATCTGTGTTGTCATCGTATCCTGCCAACAGTTAACTGGTGTATTTTCTGACAGCCAAGCCACGCTTCACAATTCCACTGGAAGACCAGCACCTCAACGAGGGCAGTGACCTGGCTTGGACGTGCGAGGCGTTCGGCATACCCGAAGTCACATACGCCTGGCTCAGAAATGGTGTCGAACTTAAACCCAAGGTAGGTGACCGGCTCCAGTTGGGGTGTCATGTATAGTGCAGTCTCGGCGCCACCTCTGGAGGAAGGTGGCCGGCTATGGATGTAGTAGCTAGTACTGTGTATAGTGCAGTCTCGGCGCCACCTCTGGAGGAAGGTGGCCGGCTATGGATGTAATGGCTAGTACTGTGTATAGCGCAGTCTCGGCTCTGCATCTAGAGGTGTGTGGGCGGCTATGGATGTAATGGCTAGTACTGTGTATAACGCAGTCTCAGCGCCGCCCCTAGAGGAAGGTGGCCGGCTATGGATGTGGTGGCTAGTACTGTGTATAACGCAGTCTCAGCGCCGCCTCTAGAGGAAGGTGGCCCTTGAATTGTTCAGCGCGACCATCGGGACGCGCTGAACGTGCCGGCTGGCGCTTCTATCGCCAGTGGCAGGGCATCGGTGAAGCGCACGACTGCAAGTGTCTCACCTGGTCCCGGTATCTAGTTTGGAGGGCGGTTCTGACCACCGAAACTCTTGCTCTCCCTGGCTTATATGTTGACGTGTGCGTCTAAAGTTTTTCATTTATTAAGGCGGCCTATCAGGTATGTGAGACACTCCTCATTTGTACGTCTGTTTCCTTCAAGAGCAAATCAAAATCACCCCCCTGGTTGTTTAACCCGGCCGAAAATTTACGCGATTGTGGAAAAAAATCGCACGCTAGATGCCTTTTTTGTTCAATGGCACACTTCTCATGGATCATTCACGAAAAACGGTATGCTATTTCTAAGGGACTTTAAGGCTGGACCAAATAGTCACTCCCTCTTAGTCAAATATATTTAACTAAGTGCAGTGTGCGAATACATCCAGGCGCGTAACTGGTATGCATAGTTCTGAAAATGAACATCCAGATGTGAAGTGCTGACTAAATTACAAAACAATCTGACCCGAAATGGCCTCTGATGTATTCCTAAAATAAATGCGGAATGTTACATCTTTCGAAGTATATTATCTGACGCATGTGACAACGTAAAACTACGGCGAGTATGTTTCCTAAACTTGGCCAGTGTAAGTAAATAAATAGTGACAGTAAATGCAGGGTAAAATTTGTGTGTTCCGGCTCGGGTTAGTTGGATTTACTGCGCTCATTTCATGCCATGGCTGTTCTATTATTATCGAGTATGCCAGTGTTGATCGGTAAACGACCCGGTTGCCATGTGGCGTCCGCCAGACGCACGTGGTTGCTACGTGCTGTATCTGGTTGCTAGGTGCCCCTCGCACGCCTGTCGCTGCCTGGCGTCCGCCGACCCGGTGGCACCGGTCCTGCCTGAGGCGCCGCGGTCACCCGGCCAACCACAGCGCTGGGTGAGCGGCGCCCCGGCTCCTGTCGGGCCACCACCACCCATGGCCGCTCTGCTCCGGCAGGACTTCGAGGTAGACCCACGCATCGAGATCCAAGACAGCCTGCTGAGCTTCAAGAACGTTACTGACACAGACCAGGCCATGTACCAGTGCCGCGCCACCAACCAGCTGGGCAGCACCTACTCGTCGGCCCAGTTGCGCGTGCTCGCCTTTGGTCCGTCGTTCTCCAAGCGACCGCTAGAGGAGCTCATGTTCACCGGCCAGGGCCTCAACTACACCATCGCTTGCGACCCGGAGGCGGCGCCACGACCAGAAATCCAGTGGCGGCTCAACGGGCAGAGAGTAGGTGGGTGATTGATGCTACAGATATGTGGTGAGTGGTGGCGGATCCCGGCGCACGCATTCGCTCGCTTCGGAACCACTGTACGTTGCTGTTTCTAAGCTTGGAACCAGATTTTTGTGTGGATGAAACTCCAAGCACCCGTATCTGCCAATAAGCTGATCATTGTCGTCGCAGATGTCACTCTTCAACATAATTTTCGTTCAAACATTAAATTCCCTGAACTCCCCCCTCAGTATCCCCCTTACATACAACAGCTTGCGCTAATTGATCGTTAGCCCTCAGGGCGACCAACGGTCAGCAACTGTGCTAGACATGCACGATGTCAATGGGTCTTGGTCGTGTTCATGTAGTCGCGTTTGCAAGGTATGTCAGTTATCTGCGTGCTATTTCCAAAATAGCCCCTGGCAACCTAGTGATCGAGACAGTTCTAAGGTATAATATCGAAGTAATTTAAGCACATTTTAATGGGCGATGCACAGCCGGCGCAGTCGATGCGCCCTCAGCTCCAGTAACCGACCCGAGTGCGTTTGGATTGATGTCGCACGACATCGGGCGTGTTCCCCTTCCCACGTGTCCTATGGCATCCCTTCACCGTTCCATGTTCTGCTGTGCACACATCTAATTCGTAATCTATTTCAGACCCAGTCCGATCCGACCCGTGCACCAAATCCTAGCAATGCGGGTGGGTGCTGTGGCCGGCGCCGGGCTGGCTGGATGACATGGCCGTGCCGCAGGTACGGGCAGCCGACGTCGGGTGCTGCCTAACGGCTACCTGCAGCTGGACCCGGTCGGCCTGGATGACGAAGGCGCCTATACGTGCGTGGCCACCAACCGATACGGCTCCGACTCCAGCTCGGGCACACTGCGCGTGCTTGGTGAGTGTGCCGGCGCTCTGGAGGCTTGGAGCTGCGGACGGTGTCCGGTGACCGGCTGGACACGGGTCAGGGAGGCTGACGGTGTCCGGTGACCGCCCCGACACGGGTCAATGAGGCTGACCCGTGTCCGGTGACCGGCCGGACACGGGTCAGGGAGGCTGACGGTGTCCGGTGACCGCCCCGACACGGGTCAGGGAGGCTGACGGTGTCCGGTGACCGGCCGGACACGGGTCAATGAGGCTGACCCGTGTCCGGTGACCGGCCGGACACGGGTCAGGGAGGCTGACGGTGTCCGGTGACCGCCCCGACACGGGTCAGGGAGGCTGACGGTGTCCGGTGACCGGCCGGACACGGGTCAATGAGGCTGACCCGTGTCCGGTGACCGGCCGGACACGGGTCAGGGAGGCTGACGGTGTCCGGTGACCGCCCCGACACGGGTCAGGAGGCTGACCCGTGTCCGGTGACCGGCCGGACACGGGTCAATGAGGCTGACCCGTGTCCGGTGACCGGCCGGACACGGGTCAGGGAGGCTGACGGTGTCCGGTGACCGCCCCGACACGGGTCAGGGAGGCTGACCCGTGTCCGGTGACCGGCCGGACACGGGTCAATGAGGCTGACCCGTGTCCGGTGACCGGCCGGACACGGGTCAGGGAGGCTGACGGTGTCCGGTGACCGCCCCGACACGGGTCAGGGAGGCTGACCCGTGTCCGGTGACCGGCCGGACACGGGTCAGGGAGGCTGACGGTGTCCGGTGATCGCCCGGACTCAGCATATTTGCCTATGCAAGCGGAACCACAAGTAAGCGAGCAATAGGTATGTCGCGAATTGCTGACTGCCCGACTCGGAAAATACATATTTCCAAGGGAACTTCAGACTGCCGTCAGAAAACCTCGCTTGCGAATTGGTGACCACAATGGTACGTACTGCATAATTATTGTGTAAGCATGTTGCGTAAGCATATTGCAGAAGCATATTGTGTAAGCAAACAGTAATATAATAATGCATACAGAAGTTGTGAATACCATGTGATTGCCAGCAGGACTGGACGTGAAGCGTTTGTCTGTCGTGACCGGTTGTGCTAGGGGACGAGTGGTCTAGCGGTAAGATGCTCGTCTCACAATCGAAAGGTTGTGGGTTCGAGTCTCACCTGTCGCTACTCTTCGCCCGCGACCAATCGGCGCGAGAGATTGGCGACGCTACATGACTCAACGGTCGACGTGTCGTAAAACCAATAACCAACCAACCGGTTGTGCTACCCTCGTGTGACTGGGTGTGGATGCGACAGAGGCGCCGATAATAGTGGAGCGACCCAGTGAAGAGGTGGTCAAGGTGGTTGACGACATTTTCAATCTGCCGTGTCGTGCCGTGGCCCACCCCAGCCTAGATCTGGCGTATGTGTGGACTCACAACGGCCTCACCATCGACTACGACGAGGTTGACACGCCCTACCACCGGGTGAGTGTCCCGGGTCTTGGTCGGACACGTCCTACCGCCGGGTGAGTGTCCCGAGATTTGGTCGGACACGTCCTACCGCCGGGTGAGTGTCCCGGGTCTTGGTCGGACACGTCCTACCGCCGGGTGAGTGTCCCGAGATTTGGTCGGACACGTCCTTCCACCGGGTGAGTCCCCTAAAACTTGGCCAGAGACGTCCTACCACACAGTGAGCGCCCGGATACGTCGCGAAACACGCTCTGCTACCGAGTGAGACGGCTTACTGTGGAGAGACGTGGAACAGACTCTTAAAGGTCTCACTCTCTCCTCTCCCTCACTCTCGCTTTTGTTCTATCTCTATTTCACTCTTTCTCTCTATTTCACTCTTCCTCTCTATGTCACCATTTCTCTCTATATTTCTTTCTACATTTCTCTATTTCTCTGTCTATGTCCATATCCATCTCCATCTCCATCTCCATCTCTCTCTCTCTCTCCGTCTCTCCGTCTCTCCGTCTCTCCGTCTCTCCGTCTCTCCGTCTCTCCGTCTCTCCGTCTCTCCGTCTCTCCGTCTCTCCGTCTCTCCGTCTCTCCGTCTCCCTCTCTCTCTCTCTCTCTCTCTCTCTCTCTCTCTCTCTCTCTCTCTCTCTCTCTCTCTCTCTCTCTCTCTCTCTCTCTCTCTCTCTCTCTCTCTCTCTCTCCCCGTCTCTCCGTCTCCGTCTCCGTCTCCGTCTCCGTCTCCGTCTCCGTCTCCGTCTCCGTCTCCGTCTCCGTCTCCGTCTCCGTCTCCGTCTCCGTCTCCGTCTCCGTCTCCGTCTCCGTCTCCGTCTCCGTCTCCGTCTCTCTCTCTCTCTCTCTCTCTCTCTCTCTCTCTCTCTCTCTCTCTCTCTCTCTCTCTCTCTCTCTCTCTCTCCATTCCTCTCCATTTCTCTCTCTCCATTCTTCTCTATCCCTCTGCATCTATGCCTCTATGCCTCTGTCTCTATTAGGGTTTTATTTTGTCCTGTAAAAAAATAACTAGTTTTGGCATGGCAAATGGTAAAAACTGGTAAAACATGCAAAAATTGGTGCCATGTTTATACTTCCTGTGACATTTTCAGCTCCCATTTTGCCTATTTTTATGTATTATGCACGTTATATGATACATGACACTCTGCTAGATATTCAAGCAGGATGCCTCAGATATCTGAAAAAGATTAAGCAAAGTATATGCAGGACACTTAACGGTAAAAATGATCTAACAGTTTTTGGCATGTTGGTTTTCACCAGTGTTGTAACAGTAAGAACCAGTAAAAAGCAGGTTTTGTGACAAAAACTGCCAACCCTGGTCTCTACTACTTCCTCTGTTTCTGCCTACGTCTGTCTCGGACATTGTGGGGTGACGTAGCGAATGGACTGTGTGACTGCGTGCATTGTGTGCGTCTGCGTGTACTGTGTGGCGTTGTGTAGTTGCGTTGTGCCTGTTTTAAGGATGGAAGCAGGTACGATTGTGTTGCTACATTATCTGCGTCGCAATGCCTCGGAAATCAAAAAATTTCGTGGAAAACGACACCTGTCAGGGACTTGTTTGAGCTCCTGCGGACAGAGACTTTGCTTCCTGAAGTTATTTCCGTTAAACTTAACAATATACAACCGTGGCAACTGTTGCTTTTTGACCATGCTTCAACTCCTGGCACCTGTGCCGTCAAAATTTTGCCAGCAGGTGTGGGGTTAATCTGTCAATAGCATCTTTTGCTCACACTTTCCTGTCATTGCTGAATTGTTTCGGCTCATCAGGGATTTGACATCCTTGCCTGCTACTCTAGGTCCCGGGTTCAACACTCGCGCCACTCGGGATATTTCCCAATCCCGCGGCCCACCGACGAAGCCGTGTGGGCGGCGCCATTAGCTGTGGTCATGCATGAAGTGCGTCGGGAGCCACTCAATAAACTAGATGCACACCAACCCCACTACTATGTTGATGTGTTCAAAATCGATTCAAGCCATTACGCTCTCCATCGGGTTTTAACTGAGTTCACCCAAAATTGGCAAATCTACACTAACCTAACCTAGCCTAGCCTAGCCTAGCCTAGCCTAACCTAGCCTAACCTAGCCTAACCTAGCCTAACCTAGCCTAACCTAGCCTAACCTAACCAAACCTAAGCCGATTCGGCGCAACCCGTTCTCCCATCACATCGATGTCGCTCACGTGCAGCACATTGACTCGATCGCACCGAAATTGTGCCTAATAGGTAGCCAACACTGTGGGCTTTCACGTAGTGTGACACATCCCTCATTCCCTACGATGTGAGCCGAGCCGGGCGCCAATATAAAGACGGTCGCGTTTTTCGTCGGGATAAGTCGCAGCCCCATATTAAAATGGAGTACAGGTGTTGCTCGAATATGAGCGCATGGCACGCGCTACGCTTCGCCCGCCCCTACAAATTGTACATTGCCTGATAGCCCATGTGACGGGCAAATTTGATAGCCCACGTCCACCAAATTTGATAGCTCTAGTGTGCGGCGCTCTCGGCTTGGAGGTGCCCAACTCAAAACAGATGCACGCGCCTGGCGGTCGCACGGTACGGCGCACGCGACCGCCGACCCAAAAGCACGCAGTTCCCTATGGGGCGCATGTTTCCACAAAGTTTCACATTCGTGCGACCTGTGGTATATGCTGTGGCCCTGGCTAACTGATCTCTACATGACCCCAGTTGACGGCACGTGGTACGTGCCCACGTGACACGCGCAACCCGAAACCACCCCCATAGTCTGTCCCCCGTACCGGCGCATCTCGTGTGAAAATTTGAGCGAAATCCGCCCGGCCGTTTTGGCTCAGCATGCGTCGAAGCGGCACACACCGGCACACACACACACACACACACAAACACACACGCGCGCGCGCACACACACACACACACACACACACACACACACACACACACACACACACACATACACACACACACACACACACATACGCGCACGCACACACACGCGTGCACACACACACACACACACACACACACACACACACACACACACACACACACATTTCTCGACAACTTTAGACAACCGACCGCCATGTATTAAATCTTCGATAGAGATTTCTCGTGACGTAGTCACTCGAAATCCCATCTACGATTTTGAACAATAAATAAACTGAGACTACGACTAAAATAAATTTCAGGACACTGCTGGGTCGTTGTCCATGTATATATGCTGCACACACTATTCTATGTGTAACCGTCCGTGACATGTGACTAGGCATCGCAGCATCGGCTGGCATCACATGTGACACGCACTGTGATGGCAGGTGCGACACCCGGGCTACCTACAGATCCGCAATGTGACGCTGGAGGAGCGCGGAACGTACCGCTGTATCGCCAAAACTGCCGTCGGGGAAATATCGACCGACACGCAGCTGATCGTCAGCGGACCGCCAGAGGCGCCCGGTCAGATGGGATAGTCAGCGGACCGCCAGAGGCGCCCGGTCAGATGGGGTAGTCATCCAGGGGGCCGGAGCCGCCCGGTCAGATGGGGTAGTCATCCAGGGGGCCGGAGCCGCCCGGTCAGATGGGATAGTCATCCAGGAGGCCGGAGCCGCCTGGTCAGATGGGGTAGTCATCCAGGAGGCCGGAGCCGCCCGGTCAGATGGGATAGTCATCCAGGAGGCCGGAGCCGCCCGGTCAGATGGGGTAGTCATCCAGGAGGCCGGAGCCGCCCGGTCAGATGGGATAGTCATCGGACCGCCGGAGCCGCCCGGTCAGATGGGGTAGTCATCCAGGAGGCCGGAGCCGCCCGGTCAGATGGGGCAGTCGTCCAGGGGGCCGGAGCCGCCCGGTCAGATGGGGTAGTCATCCAGGGGGCCGGAGCCGCCCGGTCAGATGGGATAGTCATCCAGGAGGCCGGAGCCGCCCGGTCAGATGGGGTAGTCATCCAGGGGGCCGGAGCCGCCCGGTCAGATGGGGTAGTCATCCAGGAGGCCGGAGCCGCCCGGTCAGATGGGGTAGTCATCCAGGGGGCCGGAGCCGCCCGGTCAGATGGGGTAGTCATCCAGGAGGCCGGAGCCGCCCGGTCAGATGGGATAGTCAGCGGACCGCCGGAGCCGCCCGGTCAGATGGGGTAGTCATCCAGGAGGCCGGAGCCGCCCGGTCAGATGGGGTAGTCATCCAGGAGGCCGGAGCCGCCCGGTCAGATGGGATAGTCATCCAGGAGGCCGGAGCCGCCCGGTCAGATGGGGTAGACATCGGACCGCCGGAGCCGCCCGGTCAGATGGGGTAGTCATCCAGGAGGCCGGAGCCGCCCGGTCAGATGGGGTAGTCATCCAGGGGGCCGGAGCCGCCCGGTCAGATGGGGTAGTCATCCAGGAGGCCGTAGCCGCCCGGTCAGATGGGATAGTCATCCAGGAGGCCGGAGCCGCCCGGTCAGATGGGATAGTCAGCGGACCGCCGGAGCCGCCCGGTCAGATGGGATAGTCAGCGGACCGCCGGAGCCGCCCGGTCAGATGGGGTAGTCATCCAGGGGGCCGGAGCCGCCCGGTCAGATGGGATAGTCATCCAGGGGGCCGGAGCCGCCCGGTCAGATGGGATAGTCATCCAGGAGGCCGGAGCCGCCCGGTCAGATGGGGTAGTCATCCAGGAGGCCGGAATATGCACAGTTCTGGGGCCGCGTCAGACTCCGTTCGTCCGAAGGATCGGGTGGAATAGTCAGTTCGGATATTTAGAGGGGATAGTCGTCCTTAGGGATTAGGTAAGGTAGTCGGCCCAAGGGGTCAGGTGAGAGTCGGCCCGAGGGGTTAGGTAAGGCAGTCGTTCGGAGGGAGGGGGGGGTCAGGTGAGGTGGTCGGCCCGAGAGGTTAGGCGAGGTAGTTGGCCCGATAGGTCAGGTGATGTAGTCGGACGGGGAGAGGAGGTCAGGTGAGCTAGTCGGCCCGATGAGTTAGGTGAGGTAGTCGGCCGGAGGAGTCATGTAAGGTAGTCGGCCCGAGGGGGTTAGGTGAGGTAGTCGGCCCGAGGGGTTAGGTGAGGTAGTCGGCCCGATGAGTTAGGTGAGGTAGTCGGCCGGAGGAGTCATGTGAGGTAGTCGGGGACGAGTGGTCTAGAGGTAAGATGCTCGTCTCACATTCGAAAGGTTGTGGGTTCGAGTCTCACCTGTCGCTACTCTTCGCCCGCGACCAATCGGTGTGAGAGATTGGCGACGCTATATGATTCAACGGTCGACGTGTCGTAAAAACCAATAACCAATCATGTGAGGTAGTCAGCCCGAGGGGTTAGGTGAGGTAATCGGCCCGAGGGGTTAGGTGAGGTAGTCGGTCCGATGAGTTAGGTGAGGTAGTCGGCCGGAGGAGTCATGTGAGGTAGTCGGCCCGAGGGGTTAGGTGAGGTAGTCGGCCGGAGGAGTCATGTGAGGTAGTCGGCCCGAGGGGTCATGTGAGGTAGTCGGCCCGAGGAGTCAGGTGAGGTAGTCGGCCCGATGAGTTAGGTGAGGTAGTCGGCCGGAGGAGTCATGTGAGGTAGTCGGCCCGAGGGGTTAGGTGAGGTAGTCGGCCCGATGAGTTAGGTGAGGTAGTCGGCCGGAGGAGTCATGTGAGGTAGTCGGCCCGAGGGGTTAGGTGAGGTAGTCGGCCCGAGGGGTTAGGTGAGGTAGTCGGCCCGAGGGGTTAGGTGAGGTAGTCGGCCCGATGAATTAGGTGAGGTAGTCGGCCGGAGGAGTCATGTGAGGTAGTCGGCCCGAGGGGTTAGGTGAGGTAGTCGGCCGGAGGAGTCATGTGAGGTAGTCGGCCCGAGGGGTCATGTGAGGTAGTCGGCCCGAGGGGTCATGTGAGGTAGTCGGCCCGATGAGTTAGGTAAGGTAGTCGGCCCGAGAGGTCAGGTGATTTAGTCGGCCCGAGGGGTCAGGTGAGGTAGTCGGCTGTTTCAGTTTTGTTGGGTTGGGCACTTCGGCCTGCTCAGGCCATTTCGTGCCGTGAGTAGAATGGATGAAAATATTATGTTCTAAAAGTAAATTTACAAGTCCTGAAGTAAGTTGGTTTTTCGGAGAAAAATGAAAAGGAGATTGATGAGAAAAGGGTGGGTATCTCCGTATAGTGTGGGCAACGAAAAGGGGGTGTTGTGTGTACAGCAGTAGTTGGGAAGTTTTTTTCGATGTTCATGGTATTTTTGGCAGTGTAGGAGAATATGTGAAACGGTAAGATGAGTGTTGCATGATGGGCATGAAGGTCGTCGTGAAGCAGTGTAAATATAACGATGGGTGAGAAAAGTGTGACCTATGCGGAGCCGTGATATAACTTTTTCTTCTTGTCTGCTTTTTATATGATGTCGGCCCGAGGGGTTAGGTAAGGTAGTCGGCCCGAGGGGTTAGGTGGTGTAGTCGGCCCGAGGGGTCAGGTGGTGTAGTCGGCCAGAGGGTCAGGTGGTGTAGTCGGCGCGAGAGGTCAGGTGAGGTAGTCGGCCCGAGGGGTTAGGTGATGTAGTCGGCCAGAGGGTCAGGTGGTGTAGTCGGCCCGAGAGGTCAGGTGGTGTAGTCGGCCAGAGGGTCAGGTGGTGTAGTCGGCCAGAGGGTCAGGTGGTGTAGTCGGCCCGAGGGTTAGGTGGTGTAGTCGGGTCGAGGGGTTAGGTAAGGTAGTCGGCCCGAGAGGTCAGGTGAGGTAGTCGGCCCGAGGGGTCAGGTGGTGTAGTCGGTCAGAGGGTCCGGTGAGGTCGTCGGCCAGAGGGTCAGGTGGTGTAGTCGGCCAGAGGGTCAGGTGGTGTAGTCGGCCCGAGGGGTCAGGTGGTGTAGTCGGCCAGAGGGTCAGGTGGTGTAGTCGGCCAGAGGGTCAGGTGGTGTAGTCGGCCAGAGGGTCAGGTGGTGTAGTCGGCCCGAGGGTTAGGTGGTGTAGTCGGTTCGAGTGGTTAGGTAAGGTAGTCGGCCCGAGAGGTCAGGTGGTGTGGTCGGCCAGAGGGTCTGGTGGTGTAGTCGGCCAGAGGGTCAGGTGGTGTAGTCGGCCAGAGGGTCAGGTGGTGTGGTCGGTGTGAGGTAGTCGGCCCGAGGGGTTAGGTAAGGTAGTCGGCCCGAGGGTTAGGTAAAGTAGTTGGCCCGAGAGGTCAGATGGTGTGGTCGGCCAGAGGGTTAGGTGGTGTAGTCGGTTCGAAGGGCCAGGTAAGACGCGCATTACATTTGGTGTCTGAGTCATGCGGTAGTGGCTAAGATATACGGGCGCCGCGTGGGGGGCAGATGGCCGTCGCTAGATGGCGTCCGCTCTGTGTCTGACACCGACAGCCACGTGGTCGGTCGGCCGAACCGTGGGCCGGCTAGTGCTGCTGCTATGTCTCCCACATGTCGCATTGTTGCACTGGGGGCCATTAGGAGCCCGCCAGACATTGTATGGGTATGTTCCGCTTCATACGACGTGTATCTACCGACCTGAAGAGTAGAAACGGTTCATGTGTATTGACTCTCCGACACTGCAATGGTGTGCACGTGTGCGTCAGGTGTATCCACACCAATTAGTCACATCAACGTTGGAGTGTATGAGCTAAGACGCCGAATCCCCTCCATACCTAAAAAAAACCTCGGCAATATGGTGGTTATGCCAATGTGTTGAAACATGAAAGTGACAATTAACATTAAGTTAGCTTTTTAAACGTTAATTTGGCAGTTAACATGGCTTTAACATGAAGTCCTGTTAGCCTTCGCATTTCAATGTCACCATGTTTCGCAGAAGCGAATTTGGATATAAACATGTTTATGTTAGGCGGAGACTCCCACGTGACTTGGAATTATAGGTCGCCGTGCGTGCCACTCTATTATCTGAGTGTGTTGGGTGTCCACGTCTCCCATCCGGTGTGTTGGTGCTCGTACCTCCCATCGTCCTGTATGTGTTCCTCCGTGTCCCGGGTGTGTCGGGTTTTCACGTCTCCCATCCGGTGTGTTTGTGCTCGCACCTCCCATCGTCCTGTGTGTGTTCCTCCGTGTCCCCGATGTGTCGGGTGTTCACGTCTCTCATCGTCCCGTGTCTGTGCTCTTCCTGTGCTCCCCGGTGCGGGATATTCACATCTGGCGTTGTGACAGGTGGAGTGCAGGCCTTTGAGCTGAACGCCACCTCGGGCCTGCTAGAGTGGCAGGACTTTGCCGACAACGGGCGAACGATCAGCATGTATCGCATCCAGGCGCGCACCAACTGGAACAGCAGCTGGTTCACCATCGCCGAGAGTATGTGATGCCCAGCTGCACCACTCAGTATGGGTCCGTTGCCCAGCTGCACCACTCAGAGTGGGCCCGTCGCCCATCTGCACCACTCAGGGTGGGCCAGTTGCCCAGCTGCATCACTCAGTATGGGTCCGTTGCCCAGCTGCACCACTCAGAGTGGGCCCGTCGCCCATCTGCACCACTCAGGGTGGGCCAGTTGCCCAGCTGCATCACTCAGTATGGGCCCGTTGCCCAGCTGCACCACTCAGGGTGGACCCGTTGCTGAAGTGAAGGACTAAGTAAACCCATTGCAAAAGCGACAGACTGAAGCAACATGGCTAACATGTCTTGACGTATCTACTTAGCCTAGCATTAATGGGAATTGATTGCTGTTTACATTGACAGGATAACTCCTTAGTTTGTATTTGTGTTTTTCCCTGTTGGAAGACTATTGTGCAGTGAGCTGGCCGCGATATACTCTTCTTTGTTCTCGCTGTGCTCATCAGTGGTTGCAATTAAGTTGGCTGATGAAACCAGTGAAGGGCCGCATGTAATCGTGAGTCAAGATGGAGTTAATTGTCGGACTGCCAAGCCGAGGGCGGGTATTCCGTCATCTGGGAAGTATATCTGACGTAGTCATTTATAACCAGATGGTTGGCATGTGTAAATGTCACGCATGGTTTTGCTCTGACCTCATCCTTGTCGCCAATGTGAATCCTGCCCTCCTTTTCATGTAGACGTATACGTTCTCGCCTGATCTCAGCTGGCAAAGTGTCAAGTCCATTGGCATAAAATTGTAAAATATGTAATTATCCTAGTGATCGCACACGGAGTCTAAAAATGTCTGTTATTTATGCTTTAAGTTATTTCGTGTCTAGGAATTAATCAAGATAACTATCAGCCCGCACCTTTCCTGAACAGTCTTGATGAGTGAATTCGCTTGAAGTCGAAATTAAACAACTTACAACCTGTAGTTTAAATGTTGTGGTCATTTGGGAACTACGTATGTTGGCTTTTCTCGGACTTTGGCATTGCCATACCTTATAGCCCTTTAATGAAGTTCATAAAGATACTGACATGAAAAGTCAATCTTGGATACACTGTACACAATGTACAGCCATGAAGTGTTGTGCTCATCATATCAAGGTGAAGACAGAAACATGATGTGAATGTGTTTTTTTTTAAGTTCGGCTTCAGATTCTTACGTTCTTCAGTTTCTTCACTTATGTGGACGCAAGCCACACTTTCAACTGTATTTTCCATGTCAGATTTCGCATGTGAAAAGTACCTGAAGCACAGCAACGTTTGTTGTTAATCACTTATTCTTGGTCATCGGTGCTATATGATCAGCATGGTTGGTGCACCCTGAAGCCCAAGGAACTAACCAACCAACTTCTTACTGGCCTGTTTATTTGTGTAATGTCCATAAAAAGAATCGCTTCATTGTTCCTTTGCAGATTAATCATTGGCCATCGTGTGAAGAATCTGAACTGATGTATCTCCTCCAACTGCTAAGTCCACCAGCAATTGAGACAGGGCAAATGGCTGCATGTAGTGGTAAATCATTGGATACAGTCATCATGGCCACTGGGTTCACGTTCATTGACAGACACTTGCTTTATTGGCACACCTTTCCCCAACCATTGGAGGAAGCAAGCTCCCTACCGCCAGGCAGGTATTACAAAATGTGTCTGCATTAACACTAAAGCAACAAGCAAGAAAGGAGCAGTAAAAGTGACGGTACAGAAGATTTTGCTTCTAGGAAATGGCCCGTATCAAGACTGTGATACGATAGTACTGTGAAAAAATTCGATATGTTGTGGACTGATGAATTAATGAAAAACTGCAATGTTGTAGTTAACTTGGCTATCATCTTAACTGACACATGAAGCTATCCGTATGTTTACATTACATTTACATACATACATTTACATTCATAAGTTGGTATATCGTACCTATAATACATCAAATGGCAGTTCTGACCGAAAACCGTGTTCAATTTGCCATACATATGCAAATTTGAAACACGACTGTCGGGTTTATATTGCATTTATTTCGCCACCATTCATGATTACCGCAACACCGTGTGACCATACAGTCCATGTATGATTAGCTTTTCATGTACACTTTTTCGTGGACTTCGCTAAAGGGCCATAATGTACATAAATGCATACAGGCTGAAAAGGGCCAGCATACTTCGTTGTAAAACGAACATAGCTGTCAAACTATATGTCGTAGCTCACTTAAATTGATTGCAAACGACTTCTCTCGTTGAGACGATTCATAAAAGGTGGAGGTAGTTATCTTCATTTGTTCGGAGATACTGAAATAACCAAAATTATCAAACGAGTTCTTTAGGCTTCGTGCGCGACCCCTAGAACTTTTCACACTTGACAAAATGGGCATGCCTAGTCTACATCCTTCCTGAACCTGACCTACGGACTGGCAGCACAGCGATTTATCCCGTATGGTGTTGTTAACCGGTGGCGGCACACGCGTGACTTGACCTGATCTGACCCGACATCGGGCAGACATCACCGTGCCGCGGATCGGCCTGTCGATCGATGACACGCGCCACTACGTGTTCCCGTCCACTCTGGTGCCCTACTCGTGGTACGAGTTCCGGGTGGCGGCCGCCAATCCGCTGGGCTACGGGCCGCATTCGCCCGCCTCGCCGCGCTACAACACTCATCCGGCCGTGCCCTTCACGGCGCCCTCACAGATCCACGGCGGCGGCGGCAAGATCGGCGACCTCACCATCAGATGGAAGGTGGGCTGGACTGTGCCTCTCTGTCTGCCCGGTGTGACGTACTCTGGCCTCAGACTCGCGCGTCGACCATCAGGTCCGGCCGTGACCCGGATATGCTTTATGTCGGTAGTCAGCAGACTTCGCCCCACCCCATCCTGCCTAAAAATATCCGTCGAGTCTTTTTCAGAATCCCAGCAGCTCCCTGTTATAAGTCCCATGTTGTTAGAGAAAGCAGGAAAGTTAGCTGTGTGGTCAAACTGAGCACCGATGCGGTGTTTGACAGGCGTTAGCCCTCGCAGCGCTGCTAGTCCGCAAATAGTTTCATACACCTTGTAGTGCTGTGGGCCAATATGACCCCCACCACCTGGTCAAACTGAGCACTGCAGCAGAGTTTGATTGGCGTTAGCCCTCGCAGCGCAGCTAAGTTTCCTACACCTTGCATTGTTGGTCGCCAATATGGCCCTGACCTGGTTTTCTAAGCTAGATAGAGGTATGTGGTAAGCAACATTATTTATATTCATCTTTGAACTTTCAGTTGCTTGAAGCATTTATATGCACCTGTTTTCGGTGTCCTTCCACATCAGGTCAAATAGGTCAATGTCAGGGTGCAGTCAGCCACCTTGGTCTTGCCGTAGGGCTCGAACTCGGGTTGTAAAGCATGTGATTCGGTGCCTTCATGTCAAGGATATGCAAGCCGAAGACTAGTGTAACTTGACCCACACAAAGGTCGATGTTACCAGTTAGATAAAGGTGAAGTACCGGGAAATATGTGGTGACATGTTGAAGCTGACGATTTTCAAAAGATTGTGCTCCTAGAAATGTTCACTGACACCAACGCCAATCCAAGTGGCTTCTCTTTTGAGAATCATGAAACCCCACCAGATTTTTCCCTTCTTTTTAGTTTTGGCCCAAGTTTTCAAATAAAGTATTGTTATCATGATGCATCTGAAGCGAAATAGGTGTGCAGAATTATTGGTGTGTTGGACTTCTCGCGAGATCGTGGATCCGAATCCCACACCCGACAGAATTGCGTAGTACACCCGCGGCAAATCGTCGTAGGAGGTTGGCGACGCAATGTAGCCCAGCAGTCGAATGCGTCGTAAAAAACAAGGTTCTTCTTTCCAATCGAAAAGTTCCTGCCACGTCGTTACCTGCCATGGTTCTGACCCATGGTATTGATAGTACCTGTTTTGTTTTTCTCTTCACAGTGTACGCTCATGAATTGTCCAAAGGTACGCTAAATTTCAAGGCGATGTCTGATGGTTTAGGGGTTATTCCAGAAAATTTCAGGGGGTCAAGTTCGCCGCCACCCACGTATTGCAATGGTTCAATTCAGCCATATTTGAATGCACAATGAATGTTGAATGCAGAACTGAGAGGCAAAATATGACTGACAATTTTAGGTGGAGTGTCGTATTCTGCTCCGATGTATTAATTTAGAGACATATAAGCCTCTACAGTCTGTGCATGTTTCACTTATCACCAACTCCCTGAGCATGCCATAGGTAGCTGCTGACTGCTTCACCTCCCCCCTCTCACACACACATACACCCCACAGCCACCGTCGGACCGCTGCCAGTGCGTGCCGTGATGCACTGTGCATGTAATGATAAGGTGTTGCTTGAACCGTGACCCGTGGTGTGCCTCCCACAGCCGCTGACCGACCGATACCGCAATGCTCCCGGTGTGTACTACAAAGTGTTCTGGATGCGACACGAGATAGATCCGGAGATCGACTATAACGAGAAAACGCTCCAAGAGTATGGCAACATTGGCAAATTCGTGGTCGGCATTCAAAGGAAGTACTTTTACA
Organism: Ashinkailepas kermadecensis; assembly: GCA_034440615.1. Taxonomy (NCBI): domain Eukaryota; kingdom Metazoa; phylum Arthropoda; class Thecostraca; family Neolepadidae; genus Ashinkailepas; species Ashinkailepas kermadecensis. The sequence goes on from JAOTOM010004939.1 coordinate 304,924, forward strand.
GCCAGTATAAGGTCAAGGTTCAGGTGAGCAGCTGAATCTTGTACATCAGTCTTATTCAGAATTATGTGTCGTCTTGTACCGCTACGTCACCGTCTGTCCTGTGCCGTTACGTCACGATCTGTACTGTACCGCTACGTCACCGTCAGTCCTGTGCCGTTACGTCACGGTCTGTACTGTACCGCTACGTCACCGTCAGTCCTGTGCCGTTACGTCACGGTCTGTACTGTACCGCTACGTCACCGTCTGTCCTGTGGTGTTACGTCACGGTCTGTACTGTACCGCTACCTCACCGTCTGCCCTGTGCCGTTACGTCACGGTCTGTACTGTACCGCTACGTCACCGTCTGCCCTGTGCCGTTACGTCACGGTCTGTACTGTACCGCTACGTCACTGTCTGTCCGGTGCCGTTACGTCACGGTCTGTACTGTACCGCTACGTCACCGTCTGTCCTGTGGCGTTACGTCACGGTCTGTACCGTACCGCTACGTCACAGTCTGTTCTGTGCTTTTGCGCTTCGATCTGTCATGTGCCCATTATCCTCAGTCGTCTCGTGCGGGGGGCTGACGTTGCCGCCGCTTTCCAGGTGTTTAACTCGATGGGCGCCGGACCCGAGTCTGAGGAGTACATAATCTACAGTGCTGAGGGCATGCCCCAGGCCGTGCCCACTGAGGTGGCTGCCAGGGCCTACAACTCAACAGCGCTCAACGTCACCTGGAGGCCTATCGAGACAACGCGTGAGGAGTTGCGCGGTCGTCTGCTCGGCCACAGGGTCAGTGTGTACACGCGCTCCCCCAGTGCCCTCCAGAACGGTGTTGTCTGTAGCAGGCCACGCGTAAAGTGGGCACGGTTTTCTGCTATTACATTATCTGCTCTTCACGATAAGACGTATGCCTTCGCATACTGCACGCATTATTACTGCCGGCTGCACGATTAATTCCAGCCATATGTGATCACCATTGCAAGTAGCCAACTGTGGTGGACATTACAGCAGGTGACCGTATGTGTGGCCGGCAGCCAAGTAGCCAACTGTGGTGGACATTACAGCAGGTGACCATGTGTGGCAGGCAGCCAAGTAGCCAACTGTGGTGGACATTACAGCAGGTGACCATGTGTGGCAGGCAGCCAAGTAGCCAACTGTGGTGGACATTACAGCAGGTGACCGTATGTGTGGCCGGCAGCCAAGTAGCCAACTGTGGTGGACATTACAGCAGGTGACCGTATGTGTGGCCGGCAGCCAAGTAGCCAACTGTGGTGGACATTACAGCAGGTGACCGTATGTGCGGCAGGCAGCCAAGTAGCCAACTGTGGTGGACATTACAGCAGGTGACCGTATGTGCGGCAGGCAGCCAAGTAGCCAATTGTGGTGGACATTACAGCAGGTGACCGTATGTGTGGCCGGCAGCCAAGTAGCCAACTGTGGTGGACATTACAGCAGGTTACCGTATGTGTGTCCGGCAGCCAAGTAGTCGATGACCTGTGTGGCCGGCATTTCAGGTAGCTGTTGGCAGTTTGTGGCGGCCATTTGTAGCTGTGTGTGTGTGTGTGTGTGTGTTGCCGATAGGTGAAGTACTGGCGGCGCGACTCTGAGGAGACCACCGACTCACTGATCCTGCTCAAGTCGTCGCTGGAGCCGTGGGCGCTGGTGGTCGGCCTGCAGCCCTTCGTCGAGTACTACGTCCGAGTGATGGCTTACAATTCGGCCGGCTCTGGCCAGGAGAGCGAACGCTTCCTTGGTACGTCTCCCCTGCAATTGATCCGCCTTTAGCCAGCAGAGCGAGCGCTTCCTTGGTACTTCCATGAAACTGGGCCGGCTCTGGCCAGCACAGCGAGCGTGTGTGCCTTCCCGTCATCTGGGACGGTGAAACACATCTGGTCAATTTCTGGAAGTAGCTTTAGTACTGTCATTGAGGACATGTTTTGTAAGGTTGTGTGAAAGCATATACCTGCCTGTTGATAGTGTAGTGAAGCTGAGGCACGCCGAATGTATAAAGGGGACGACGACGGTTCGGTGAGCGCGTCAACATGTATTTCCTGTCAGCCCACTGCAAGTCTATTGGGGAGGGAAGTGGTGATGAGTGTTGTCTGTGGGGCACGTGAGTATATAATCACATATTAGGCATACGGCGCCCGCATAGAGACATGTTAAATTTGGAAGGCATTGAAGACCAAACAATATTCAGTGGGAAAGCATTTGAAGGCATTGGGAGACCAAACAACGTTCAGGAGAAGGCATTGGAAAGCATTGGAACCAAACGATATTCAGTGGGAAGGCATTGGACACCAAACAGCATTCAATGGGAAGGCATTGGAAACCAAACAACATCCAATGAGAAGGCATTGAAGATCAAACAGTATTCGTGGGCATACATTGGAGACCAAACAATATTCGGAGGAAGGCATTGGAATGCATTGGGTGACCAAACAACGTTCAGGAGAAGGCATTGGAACCGAACAATATTCAGGGGAAGGCATTGGAGACCAAACAACATTCAGTGGATAGGTATTGGAAGGCATTGAAGATTGGAGGACTGGGAGGGCGCGTGAACTCCATAGTGTCGCATGCAAAGCCCAGGAGACCGAGATAATTAACGTCTGAAACCCAGTGCTCCCACTGAAAGTAAGTATGTAAGTTGTGTAGAATGACACCACTGCTGCCGACTGATCTAAAGAGAGGTCAATCGGCCATGCTCTCCCCTCATTTTCAGCAGAAGCGGTTCTACAATACTACTTTGGGAAAGTGCGTCCATTGCTCCACCATCCAATACCGAAATGCTGGACTTGGTAGCGAATCACTATGAATAACTGAAACTAATTAGCTGCGATATTCATTTGCCTTCACGATGTCCCACGAATATCGACCCACACACTGAATGTGGCCTGTTCAGCCCCCAGTGTGACTGTGCATGACGTCGCATACCACCGATTGGTGTCAGCCAAAGCCAACGATTGTTGTAGACATACGAACCACAATCTGTAGTTTCGGAACGTTCGAGAAGCTGGGGAGTCCGCGGCCCTTCATGTGACATGCAGACTCGCCAGTTGCTTTGTGAATGTTGGTCCAGATTGGCGAAGACTACAGCAGGATGCAATAAAGGCAATGTTAGTTAGGCGTTTGAATAGTTGATTTGAAGAACATGTCTAGTTTGATAATGAAGCATTTTCTACCATAAAAATTGCCCATGCAATAAGCCTCCGTACCTCGTATCACAGATGATCTGTGACCGACCAATGGAGGTGCAGCGTAGGCAATGAATCTACAAGTAGAAGCAACCTCATTTTGCCTATATCGCGCATGGTAGCCGGTGTAGCTGTCTATTTATCGATACACCGCCAGTGAGCCGGTGTATCTTTATCGATGTACCGTCAGTGAGCTGGTGTTTCTGCATCGATGTACCGCCAGTGAGCCGGTGTATCTGTATCGATACACCGCCAGTGAGTCGGTGTATCTGTATCGATATGCCGTCAGTATGCCGGTGTATGTGTGCATCGATTTACCACCAATGAGTCGGTGTATCTGTGTATTGATTTGCCACCACTGAGCAGATGTAAGCAGGTGTGTGGCAGTGCTCGGTCGTTACGCCGTTGTGTATGTGTGTGCCGCAGAGAGGACCTACAAAAACGCTCCACTGAATCCACCAACGGCCGTACACGTGAATGGCATAAACCCACGCACGGTAGAGGTCACCTGGCGAATCGCATCGCCCGGCGTCAACGAAGAGCCGCTCAAGGGCTTCAAGGTACGACACCTGGTGCTGGTGTGGCACCGCTGTCACGTCAGGGTCGACAGGGTGGACACGTGGGTCGAGCCAGCTGCCGCGTCAGGGTCGGCAGAGTGGACACGTGCGAAGGACCCGCTGGCCGCTTCGGACCCTCATTTAGCGATCCAGTTTGACAAATATAACCTGTAGTACCCATAGCTGTTGATTTGGCCTGGTGTGATACAATGATAAATGACTGGTTCGTTTGCTTTGGATGGGGACATTTCCCGATCCTGCAGCCCGCAGGTGCAGTGTGGGCGGCGCCATTAGCCGCGATCGTGCATAAAGTGCGTTGTAGGCCACCCAATCAACCAATAATAAGTCCCAAAATACTGTATTAGTAGCAAAACACTCGACATTCGGGCGTTAGGTAATCACGGGGCGCGCAATTCCGTTGTAAACGTAAGCCAGCACATCGCAGTTTTGTGCAGATCAAGCCAGCTTGTTGACAGCGGTCACCCTCGGTGAATTTGAGGATATGTCGTACTTCAAAATCGGAGGTAGGCTCCTTGTGCATAGCGCGAAAAACCTATTCGGAGACTTAGACATGGTAGTCGCTTGGCGAAGTTGTTTGAAAATGTTCGCTTGTGTTTACTTGTGTTCACTTGTGTATGTTGAGCTTCGGTAGATACTGTGTTAAAACCGCTGGGCCGATTTCACTCGGGATTCCACACATGATGCGTTGAGTCGGGGCCGTGCGCTGACTGGGTGGACAGATTATGGCGTCCGGATTTCAGGTCGAACTCGTCACGTGGGTAGATGCCAAGGGTCATGCCGAAATAATTTAGCCGCAACAGTATACACCTGAAGTTGCGTGAAAACATGGGCCTCACCAGCCGCTTGTGAAACCAGCCGCTTTTCGAGGAGGCGACCAGTTAATGTGCATCTTGTGATCACCTCCAGACTCGTGCATCTGTTGTTGAGTGGGGTTTCTTGGAGTTGAGGGTAACAAGGTCTACAGCTATGGGATTTGGCGGGAGGATGACCCGTCACCGGGGCTACCTGGGCACACCCGGCTTTTTAGGAGCGTGTGCCGGTGTGCATTTGTCCGGCACGTGAGAACATTTCGCACCTCTGACGCTGCCAGGACCAGCAGTCTATCGAAAAGCACATCCCTGTAAATATGTAAAAATGAGAATGAGCGTCCCATGGGCAGCCAGAGCCTTTTGGGATAGTGGGTTAAGTCGGGCACACCATGTGACCTTCAGGCACGTTAATTTATTGTGACGGAGAATGGCACGCGAATCGCACTTCCAATGGCCACCAAATTGTGTGGACGGATAAGTTGCCGTGATAGCAATCTGTTTTTTTTAGATACGGCTTCCACATAAAATCAGCCGCTTTTGACGTTGGCGACCAGGTTGAGTGCACAGTGAGGCGCGTGCTTATGGTTTGACAGCAGAATCTCGAGTTTGTCAAATTTGGTGGGCCGATAGCAAGTTCCAGGGCCATCCGAGGATACGCAGTTTGTAGAGGTGGCGCCGACACGTTGGTGCAATGCATATGCCAGCATATTGCACTTCTTGTGCCATGACAGCCGATATTGAAAAGGATATGCCTCTGAAGTTCCTGGATATCTATGGACTCTGGCGCCAAAGTGTAACGAAGTTTTGCAACACCCCCTGGTGGGGCAAACTTCTTCTTCTAGCTCGTGAATAGAGTATGGACCTCGACCTCGATATTTAAAACCCCTGGTATAAATTCAACAACTCTAAGCAGCTACCTACAGCTATCTCAGCAGCTACCTCAGCTACAGCTATCTCAGAGTTCCATCTGCACATCTTGACACGCACCTCATATCCAGCACTTATGTATTGTGCTATTAGTCAACAGTCAATGGCCACAATGCTTGAGATGATAATGGTGCAAATTAAATGTTCGAGTTAATACCATAGCTTCAGATTGACAGAGACAGCGACTCTCAGGCAGAGTCGTCCGACGTACCTCAGTGTGGGGCCAGGGCGACTAGCCAGGGCGGCCAGCCGCCCTGGAGAGCCCTCACGGCACCGTCCGTGGTAACTCACAGTCTACGACACGTCACTGGTCACGTGACTCAGTCCACGTCACAACTGCGTCGTATGCTAGGGCGTCGGCCCGGCTAGAACTCTGAACTTTACTGCAAGCGGGCGCGCTGTCTCTCCGAGGCATCAGAGACAGACTACCTCAGCTCAGAATCGCCTCTGGCAACATCCAGAGTTCCGGCCTCGCGCGGGAATCGGTGCTGTCTCAGCACATAGGCGGCTTCGTGTCGGCCCGGTATCGAACGATCGAGCTGTCTCAGCGTTTCACCGGACACTGATGATCCACAACAATCGGTTCGGTGAGTCGTGCTGTTCACAGACAGCCGACGGTTCGGGGCGCTGCAGCCCAACTGACGGTCACATCACCTCATTGGCATCCACATTCACTCACCCCAGACATTTCACAGCGGCAGCGGTGGGGCGTGCCGGCCGGATATCGAGGTCACAGCACAGCGGCGGGATGTCTGCCGGTGAGGGAGGGGTAGGTACAGGGTCCACTGATCGGCCTCGATCGGGCGGTGACTTGCCTGTCAGCCGACGGGCCGGCGCCAGGTATCCGTCGGATGGACGCCAGATAGGTGCCGGAAACTTGCGACATGAACGGTGGGGGTAGGGGTCTGAATGTCTGGAATTAAGATGCCCCGAGAACCAACTTTGTTACAAAAGATGCTCTTGCTCAATCAACTACTTCGTCTTCATGGTATGGTTCGATGCTCTGGCCTTATGGGTCTACCCCCGTGACCTGACATGTGCTGAGCTGTCCATTGTGACGCTACCAATTAACCTGCATCGGCCGCTGTCAGGTGCGGGTGTGGGAGCGTGACCAGGACATCTCCGACGCCAACGACACACTGGTAGCGTTGGGCAGCGCTCTCGAGGCACGGATCACCAACCTGGAGCCGGGCGAGACCTACAAACTGCGGGTGCTCGCGTTCAGCGCTGGAGGCGACGGCAAGATGAGTTCGCCGGCCTGGGAGTTCCAGATGGGTGAGTGGAAGCTGTTCACTTAGACGCGCAGGGATGAGTGGAAGTGCGGTGGTCCACAAGTCATGTTTCGCATCGACATGAGCGCCAATCCTTTGCCTACAGCCTGGGAACCTGCAGCCGTCGCCTTGTTCGTCCAGTGCCCCCTGCGGCGTGGCCTGTACTGATTGTATACAATCATGGAAGGTTCATTGTAATGAAGTATAAAGAATGTAGTTCTGTATACTACCCAAATAGTGGGATGATAATTAAGTCTGTGTTTTGGTCGCATATTCACGGATGTCTCGTCCGATATCACCATATTGATTCGCGTGGAGATTTTGGCCAACACTGAGCCGAAGCATCGCCATGCACTCCGTCCGGCACATATCCCTCCTATCACTGCTCCTGTACTCTAGCATACACACACACATACACATCTCACGCTGGTACCTCTTCGCCAGGTAACCCGGAAGACCTGCGCGGAGAGGACTGGTCTCCATTCTCTGGTGGCTCTCATATGGCGCTGCACGTGCTGGCGCCTGTGGCCGCCTACTTGGTCTGGCTGCTCGCCACGTCCGCTATCTAGGCCGACGCCAATCCCCAGATGTCGCACGGCTCCACCGTGGCGCAGACTAGGGTTCGTGTGGCACGCTCGGGACCCTTCGGCTGACGTGCCGCGTCGGCCAGCCGACCCGGGTCGTTCGGTCCCACCGCTCCGAAGTCTGCCTCGCTCAATGTGCTACAAAATGACCGGGTGGACGAAGGGCGGCCAGTAGCTACAAACGTGTCTGTGCATAACAGCGTATTGCTGTGTATCCATCTCCGTCCAGGCTGCCTCAGCTGGCGCTGATGTGGCAGACCGCGCTGTCGCTGGCTAATGGCGACATTCCACTGGTCTTGTTGCCAGATTCGCTCTCAGTGTTGCGTTTCATGTGCGTGCTGGTCAGCCGGTGGCACAGCCGTGGCCAGCGTTGGAAGGCCCCGTCCGGCGTCCCGGGCCCCTTGGTCCGGTCCGTGCTGGTCAGCCGGTGGCACAGCCGTGGCCAGCGTTGGAAGGCCCCGTCCGGCGTCCCGGGCCCCTTGGTCCGGTCCGCATCCGGCCACGTCGCAGTGGCTGGTGTTCGACTGGTTCAGTTTGAAATGTGGCTGTTGAATGTGTGTACTGTTGAAGTTCGACCCCCGCGGTCTCTCTATTTATGATCTATATATCTCTCTATCTGGCTATCTCTATCTCCATCTATCTACCTACGTATATATATATATATATATATATATATATATATATATATATATATATATATATATATATATATATATATATATATCTATATATCTCTCTCTCTCTCTCTCTCTCTCTCTGTCTCTGTTTCTCTCTCTGTTTCTCTCTCTCTCTCTCTCTCTCTCTCTCTCTCTCTCTCTCTCTCTCTCTCTCTCTCTCTCTCTCTCTCTTCTCTGTCTCTGTCTCTGTCTCTGTCTCTGTCTCTGTCTCTGTCTCTGTCTCTGTCTCTTGCTCTTTTTCTTGCTCTTGCTTTATGGGGCGGATCTAGAAATCTGGTTTCGAATTGATTGGGGGGAGGAGCGGTCAAAAGTTTCTGATTTCAAAAAGAACTTCCAAGGATTTGAACAGATGATAATCGTTGAATTTGCTTATGATTGTACTTAGGTAATAATATGTTTTCAGATTTCGAGACAAATGCCATTTTAATGCTAAATTTCGACAAAAATCAGCCTCTTAGGAGTGGGGTTTGCCTCCCTCCCCGGCTTAGATCCGCCAGTAATCTCACTATCTATCTATCTATCTAGCTCATGGTTTTGGTATGCGAGTTCTTACAATTTTAATGATAGGTATATGTTTAAGTCAATGTGCATTCACATTGTAAGCTGAAACTGTTTGTAATAAATATACTCCTGCTTGGTTGTCATTTTGCTACACTGGTTGGTAGTATATTTATTTTACTCTATTAGATATACAAATATGTTTCGTGTACTTTTATTTCACATTTTCGGCCTTTGGACACCGGCGGCGATGCCCCTCGGATCCGCTTCTTGGGACGTGAGATCGCACCAGACGACATCGAGCTATTGCCCGACAAGGTGGTGGCGATCCTCAGTTTCCCGCCGCCGCAGACCACCGAACAGCCGCGCCGATTCATAGGCGTGGCGGCAGGCTATCACCGGTTCATCCCGGGCGCCTCGGCCATCATGCAGCCCCGCGCCGGTTACTGAGCAAGTGCCCCGGGGAGCAAGTGCGGCCGACTCAGGGCCACTGCTTGGGCAGACGACGCCGCCTTTCAGCACGGCAGAGAAGCGCTGGCCGACGCCGTCCAACTGGCACATCCAATGACCGACGCCATCCAACTGGCACATCCAATGACCGACGCCGTCTAACTGGCACATCCAATGACCGACGCCATCCAACTGGCACATCCAATGACCAACGCCATCCGACTGGCACATCCAATGACCGACGTCTTCCAACTGGCACATCCAATGACCGACGCCGTCTAACTGGCACATCCAATGACCGACGCCGTCTAACTGGCACATCCAATGACCGACGCCATCCAACTGGCACATCCAATGACCGACGCCATCCGACTGGCACATCCAATGACCGACGCCTTCCAACTGGCACATCCAATGACCGTCGCCTTCCAACTGGCACATCCGATGCCGTGCGCCCCATTCAGTGTGCAGGTGGACGCCTCCGGCTCTGGCCTCGGCGTCTTGCTACAGCATGTCCATGACCAGTGGCGTCCACTGGCGGTTCACTCGCGCACACTGACCCCGGCGGAGGCGCGCTGCAGCACGTTCAGCAGGGAGCTCCTGGCGGTCTACGCGGCACGCCACCGTAAGTTCCACTACGCCGTGAGAGGTCGACCACTCAACACTCATCGTTGTCACCGACCACAAGTCGCTCGTGCACGCTGTTAGAACAATTACAGACCGCCACTCGCCGATGGAGATGCGCCACCTGGACTTCATCGGCCAGTTTACGGCAGAAGTGCTCCGCTTTCCCGGCCGCACCGACACAGCGGTCGACGCGCTGTCGCGAAGGGTGGCGATGATCTCGCTCGCAAACCTCCGCTGGATGACTTCAACGTCATGGCTGGGGCCCAACGAGAGGACCCAGACCTGCCGGCATTCCACAAGTGCCAACATTCCCTCGAGCTGCGACACGCCCGTCTTGTCACTGAACGAACCTTCCTCGTAGACGAGTGGACGGGTGCGGCCTAGCCGTGGGTGCCGGCGACCCTGCGCCGGCACGTGCTCCGGCTTCGCCACGATCTGGTACACGCAGTGTCGTATGCCCCCTCCGCCTGCCAGGTGAGTTCTCCGCGCTGCCACCCGTGGCAGCTGAACTGACGCCAACTTCATGTGCCGCAGACTTGTTCCGCGCCATGCGGAAATTGTGTGCCGTCCTGCCTCAGGTCACAACCTCGCCGTCGTATTTGTCACGCATTCTGCAGGATACCACGCACGTGTTCCTGCGCCGCGACGCAACGCAACTTCCTTTTCCTGCCGGTATGACGGGTGGTACAAGGTCGTTGCCCACACGACTAAAACAGTGGTCCTGGACCATGGCCACCGCGAGGACGTAGTTTACATCGATCGCGACAAGCCGCCACATCTGGAGCCGGAGGCGTCACCGGCGGCCGCTGTGACTACGCAAACCCAGCTGCCTGGGACGGTGCTGCTGGTCGGGCCGCAGTCGCTGCTGCCCGCACCCTCGCCACACATTCGGCACGCACTGGTAACGGGGCCTGCAGCGCCGCCACCGCCATCGACCGCTGCCCCGCCGCTTCAAACTCCGGCTCCGGCCGTACCGTGAGCCGGCTCTCCTCTACCGTATATACAGCTTGTACAGTGTCTGCATGCCAGCATAACCTATTTACTCGGCGGTCCGGTGCATCACCGCTGGCATATTTTTTTAGACTCGGCTTCTCGCGCCGGTCTGGGGGAGGCTTGTTGCACGTATATGCAGAGTAGACACTGTCCGTATGCGCCGAACATTAACGCGTTTTAATTTTTAGTAACGACAAAGTGCCATGCGCTCGAGATAGCTTACTTTGGGAAATAATTACGTTAAGCCGATTTATGTAGCATCCGGTACCAAAATACGCACGGAAATTAAGAATTTTGTCGAGATAGGCAAATTTGCTTCAAAATGTCAAGTGCGACAATTTTCCGGATCACCAGAGATCTCGCTACATAACATGCTGAAATACACCTTGACATAACAGCAACTTCAGTTCATTAAATTGCAGAAAGCAGAATGTGGAACGTTTTCAGAAATGACATGAAGCTAATCACATATACATATCCAGAACACATCGCCAATCACAAAACCCTACCTTATCCCAACTGCATAAGTCCGATGTAACATCAGGTGCGTTCATGAGATTAGGGTAGCTGTATTTTTATAGTTCTTGAAAATACCACAGAGGAGACGATACTAGTCGTGAGCATCATTTACAACAAAACAAGACGCTTGTTGCAAGGAAGGCGTTTGCAGAGCAGTGCCAGTTGAGCCGTTGGCATGTGTTCAGGATACAGCCAACCATGGGCTCAGATAATTACTTGCAAGCAAATGTAGGCATATGTGCTTCGTCGTTGCGATGTTGTTCGGGCTCGGAAAATTGCGCGAGGGCCCCGGAAGATGTCATTCGGAAACGCCTAAGAACCCTATTGTCGCTGTACAAAACCTTAGATCCACTTGAATATTTGGGTGAATGCCATTCGCTGTTGTATGGAACCGTCGGAGTTCTTCCTCCCCGTGTGTCCAGATTCCAAAAATATCAATATAGCGATAGAAAATGAATGGCTTGGAAATTTCTTTTATTCTTTTTCTACAACGACGATAGAGTTCTTATACGTGTCCGTGAGATTGGTAAGTGGGGAATTCCACACGGATATTTTCTTTAAACCCTCGGATACCAAAGCGTATTTCCATTACCTGTCCGATCATCCCCCCCCCCCCCCCGTGTCAGGCGCGCCGTTCCCCTGGGACTAGCCATGCGGGCTAAGAGGGTATGTACGGATGATGAGGGCTACAAGCGACAGATTGGGACACTGAGAGAAAGGTTAGCAGGGAGGGGATATCCACATAAAATCTTAAGTGGAAGTCTGAGTAGGGTGAACAGAATGCAGAGGGGGAACTACTGATTACCAAAAAAGAAGACACAAAGGAAAGGTTCCATGGTGACATTTAGTAGCTATTTACCTGATATAAGAGGAATTCTCAGAGAAAAACGTCATCTTTTAGACAAATCGGAAAAACTAAAACTGGTATTTCCAACTAACTCAATGGTAGCCTACAAAAGGGGGGAAAACCTTCCAGACCATCTTGTGCGCAGCAAAACCTAGAAAATTATGATAGGCAGGACCCAGGGGAAGCAAGCGTGTGGCAATAACTGTGTGATATGTAAACGTGTGTATGTGTGGGGGGGGGGGGTGATAAGGTGAAGGGTCCCACGGGAATTGAGTGCACTTATGATAGGACGGTTGGATGCAGGACGAATAATGTAGTATATGGCATATGATGCGCAAAATGCAGCTCAATTTTGTATGTTGGAGAAACAGCAGGAACTTTATATACCCGCATAGAAAATCATCTATCGAGTATTCGAAAAGAGTATAGCACTCCCGTAGCAGTTCATTCCCATGAGGAGGGTCATTCCATTGAAGACGTGCGGGTAGTTGGTCTGGAAAGTTTGGCAAAATTAAACGCAGTATAGACGTATTGGGGAACAGAGATGGATAGGGCTCTTACGCACGGACGTTAACCAGGGTGAAGAAAATGCAAACAAACAAAAAAACGACAACCTGACTGCTGTGCAATGGTGAAACGATAACCTGTGCTGTTGAATGGTGATGTACAGTATGTACCATTGAGGGTGAAATTTGTGTCCAGAGGAAGGAGGTGGTGTGCAAGTTTTGTCCGGTGATCTTTCAAAATCCAAGTATTTGTTTGACGCAATTGCGGTGTGACGCGGGGGGCGGTCAAGTTGTTCCGGGCCTGTGACGTAGCCAAGGCGAGTACTCGGCAGCACCTTGCGTGCATGTCAAGCCAAAACGGCCAATATTTGCCACGGCTTTACGCACGCAATTTGTATTGTATGTAGGCAAATTTGACATCATGCGAATGCCTGAAGAATTCTACATACGAATCCGGATCGTTTTTACTTGTATCACCTCGAAAAAGTATGTTTCCTTGCCGGTAAACGAGGACACTACTCAAAACCGGCCGGCCGACTCCCGGAGGGCGGGGCCTAGAGTCGTTGCCATGACGACTGGCTGGCCCTTAAGGCCAGTCGTGCGCCGAGCCTCGACAGAAAAGGAACCTGCTGTTAAATTAAATTGCCAGGAATCTGCTAGATTTGGAATATTATACTATATGATTCTATAATCTGCCAGATGTCCACCACATTCTAGTAGAATATCGCATATTCTAGCTGTGACGTCACCAAGGCACAGCATATACTAGATCTGAGAATATACTAAACTTGGGTGTACCCGTTCTTTAATATACTCTGGTGTGACGTGCTCTCAAAATGAAGAAGCTTTGAAATAAAGAGAAACGTCTTGACAAGCTGATGTTAATTTAACTAATAATATGGAGAGGCAGCTGAATATATATATATATATATATATATATATATATATATATATATATATATATATATATATATATATATATATACATGTGTGTGTTATCTGTAACAGCCTCACACATATCGACCATCATCAAGAATAAGAAATATCTCATAAATCCTTGAAACATAGTTTTCTTATCTATCATGTAAGGAAAAAGTACACGTCATCAAGAAAGGACCAGGGAGGCCAGTGTTCTTTAATATACTCTGGCCAGTGCTGTTTTTGGAAGCCCAGGCAGGGCGGATACAGAGGGATCTGGAGGCATGTATACCCTTCATGGAAGGTGGTGCCCCTCCCGGGCCGGGAAAAGGCTCACCTCCGGGAAGGCTCAAGTGCATCCTTACCTGAACATTATAGATGGCTCGACAAAATCTAGTATTTGACCCATACTAGCGATTGAGCACCAGAAGCTGCCCGCCGCCCTCAAGCCCCGCCCTCCACTCCCAGCTGTCTCGTAGGTGTCCTTCCCAGGACATCTGCGAGAAGCTCTACCCTCGGGTGACGTCAGACACCCGCACCACTAGTTGGTTGTTAGCCGGACTAGCCGGCCGACGCCACTAGTCGGTTGCTCGCCGGATTAGCCGGCGTAGCCCGCTCCCAACCCCCTTCGGCCCTCCGGTGCTCTCGGGCACAGTCGGGAAACCGAATTGTACCGGCGACCAGTTTTGATTGTTTTTTTGTCCCCTCCCACCCAATAGGATAGAGCCGACATAGGTAGCTTTCTGTTTTAATGGATCGGGCTAGCGGTCTTTGACCGTGACTGCGCCCGCCTCTGTTCGGCTACTCCCATCCCTCCAAACACTGTTCTCTCTCCCCCTTTCGCACAACAGTTCTCTTCACACTTTTCCTTGCAACACCCCTTCAGGGTGCCTTTCTTGCCCGCACCCCTTCAGGGCGCCATTACACACACTCCTCCCAACTCCCGCCCGGGGCATCACCCCCGCCCCGGTATGCCCGGGTACCCCCCGCCCTCTCGGGGGGACGAAGGGCGCCGCCCGCGCCCGGGAGCACGCCTGCCCCCCCTCCCGGAATCTCCCGGAGGGTGAATCCTTTGTGCTGATAACTAGGATTGAGGGATCGTGGGCCCGTACCTCTCCCTTCGCAATAGCTAGGGAGCTGGACCAGTGGACCGGCGGAGTGCTGTCCGCCAAAGTGCTCCAAACCGGATCCCTGCTGGTGCGGGTGAAAGATGTCACCTAGGCCCGGTCGCTACTGAACGTCCGGAAGTTCCTGGGCGCCGACACCGCAATCGAGGTGGCCGACCGTATCAATATGACCTTCACCACCGCATACGCCCCTGAGCTCCCGGAGCTCTCCGAGGAAGAGCTCCTCGCGGAGCTGACTTCGCAGGGGGTATGCGAGGTGACCCGCCTCGGCCGACGACCCAGACCTGGCCCTGTCCTGAAGCTCGGTTTCAGGACATTGACCCCACCCTTCATCATGGCGGGCTACCTCAGGGTGGCACTCCGCCCCTGGACCCCGCCCCCGGCACGCTGCACCTTCTGCCAGCGGTTCGGCCATCAGAGCCGGGCGTGCAGAGCAAAGGCCCCCGTCTGCGGCCAGTGTGCGGAAGGGCACCCAACGGAGTCCTGCATATCCATCGAGCAACGATGCGCGTCCTGCCAGGGGTCCCACCCTGCATCGTCCCCCAAGTGCCCGGCGTGGGTAGAGGCGAAGGAGAGGCAGGCGCGTCGCCTGGCCACTCAGCGAGGTACAGCGCCCTCGCCACCGGCAGTGTGGACACGACCCCGATTGGCCCCTTGTGGCCGACCCCTGCAGAGGCGGCTCAACGCCCCTCCTCCCCCCCGTCAGGACCGACGGAGCCCGACCCTTCCCCCTCCTCCCCCGCCAGGACCGACGGAGCCTGACCCTTCCCCCTACCCCCTCCTCCCTACCTCACCCTCCGCCGACCACGCGCCCCGCTCCCATGGCGGGCTCCTCCACCCACAGGTCCCTCCACCGTCGCCAGGCCGCCCCACCGCCGGCCACGCGCCCCGCTCCCATGGCGGGCTCCTCCACCCACAGGTCCCCCCCCACCGCCGCCAGGCCGCCCCACCGCCGGCCACGCGCCCCGCTCCCATGGCGGGCTCCTCCACCCACAGGTCCCCCCACCGCCACCAGGCCGCCCCACCGCCGGCCACGCGCCCCGCTCCCATGGCGGGCTCCTCCACCCACAGGTCCCCCCCCCACCGCCGCCAGGCAACCCCGCACCCAGCCACGCGCCCCACTACAGACGAGGGCCCCTCGGAGTCTTTCCCCACCACCACCATCACCACTACCCACCTCATGTCTCAGATTTTGAGCAAAATCGGTGAATAGGGTTATTTTATGCCCTGAATCCACATGTGTTTACTTCGATCAGGTCAACGGTTCAGGAGTTATTGCTTCTTCAATTTCTGGAAGGTCACCCTGCAGGGTTATGTTCGGTGGCCGATAATTAGGTGAATTATCAGTCAGAATATATATATATATATATATATATATATATATATATATATATATATATATATATATATATATCCAGACATTTTTGAACACGCAAAGATTCAAGGATTCAAATTCTGACAATATTTATAATATGTGATTACTAATAAAATAGTTACCCTATGACCTCAGGCCACGTGACCTCCGGTGACCTCGATGCCCGTTACATTTTTGTATTTTTAATTGACAGAATGGAGGGACCATATTTTGGCTTGATATAGACATGATACAGCAAATAAAAATAGCCATTTTTCTATAAATCTTTATTTGGAGAGCGCAAACCTTACTATATTTGAACTTTTTCGAATATTGAGCTACTAACTCGGACGTCTTTCCGTCCAAAATCGAGATGCGGTTTGATAATGTGATTTGGCCCCTGGAGTTCCTTGGTGTTACTAGCTTGCTACCTAGCTGAGGTGCTCCTGGGGCTACTTCTACTAATAACTGGTGGTGGCCTATCTGCAAACAAAAAGACAAAAAAGAATGCAACCAGTTATAGTGAACTGGAGGTATGCAGACAAATGACATATGTATTGGCATCCTGAGGCATTCCTAAGCTGGCTGTCCTAACTTTTGAATAGCTGGCGATAGGAAAGCCCAATATCAATCGAGCCTGTAATAGTGCGTGTAGCCAAATAGGATAGGCTGCTGCATACGAAACATGGGTCGACATTATAAAAAAATACGTAGCAACGTGTTCTCTGGCATTGTGTGGATTTATGTCTTTTAATGTACTTATTGACCTCCAATGTCCAGTTATCTATATAAGATAAAAGGCGCTTACTGACGTCGGAAGTGGCCATTGGCCTCAACTGAACTGTGGTCGGCACCGGTAGCCTGTGTTTTTTTATATCCAGTTATTTCGCTGAGTAAATGCTTCTCAATTTAGTTCGCCGATAACAATTCCTGACATCTGTCAATGCTTGTATTCTCACAGAAAAAACCACCCGTAGGGATTCATGAGGGCAATGTATACACCATGGTTACACAACCATTCAAGGGCGTCGCCACCGGGGGGGCAGGGGGGGCAGTCGCCCCCCCCCTGCCGTGAAACTGGGGGGGGGGGGGGCGCCGCCCCCCTGAAATTTGAGGAGGCCCCTATCCGCAAATGCACAGCAAAAAAGGTGAGCAAGGAGGCCGACGGGGCAGAATATCATGCTGTCAATGAGGCCTCAAGACTGACGAGGCCACCAGGAAATATAATCAGGTCTCTATAAGAGACGTAGAACAGAAATTGGGAGGAGGCCCCCAGGACGAAAAGGAGGCCCCATGACGAAAAGGAGGCCCCCATGACCAAAAGGAGGCCCCCATGACGAAAAGGAGGCCCCAAGACGTAGAACAGAGATTGGGAGGAGGCCCCCGGGACGAAAAGGAGGCCCCTAGGACGAAAAGGAGGCCCCCAGGACGAAAAGGAGGCCCCGAGACGTAGAACAGAGATTGGGAGGAGGCCCCCAGGACGAAAAGGAGGCCCCCAGGACGAAAAGGAGACCCCATAACGAAAAGGATGCACCCAAGGACGAAAAGGAGGCCCCAAGACGTAGAACAGAGATTGGGAGGAGGCCCCCAGTACGAAAAGGAGGCCCCCCGGGACGAAAATGAGGCCCCAGGACGAAAAGGAGGCACCAAGACGTAGAACAGAGATTGGGAGGAGGCCCCCAGGACGAAAAGGAGACCCCAGGACGAAAAGGATGCACCCAAGGACGAAAAGGATGCCCCAAGACGTAGAACAGAGATTGGGAGGAGGCCCCAGGACAAAAAGGAGGCGCCCCGGGACGAAAAGCAGGCCCCAGGACGAAAAGGAAGGCACCAAGACGTAGAACAGAGATTGGGAGGAGGCCCCCAGGACGAAAGACGCAGTCCATGCGCCCCTACACTCCAACAATCAACCAACCAACCCCAGGACGAAAAGGATGCACCAAAGGACGAAAAGGATGCCCCCAAGACGTAGAACAGAGATTGGGATGAGGTCCCCAGGACGAAAAGGAGGCCCCCAGAACGAAAAGGAGGCCCCTAAGACGTAGAACAGAGATTGTGAGGTGGCCCCCAGGACGAAAACGAGGCCCTCATGACGAAAAGGATGCCCCAGAACGCAAAGGAAGCCCCCAAGACGTAGAACAGAGATTGGGATGAGGTCTCCAAGACGAAAAGGAGGCCCCCAGGACGAAAAGGAGGCCTCCAGGACGAAAAGGAGGCCACCAGGACGAAAAGCAGGCCCCTAAGACGTAGAACAGAGATTGTGAGGTGGCCCCCAGGACGAAAAGATTGCCCCAGAACGCAAAGGAAGTCCCAAGACGGAGAACAGAGATTGGGAGGAGGCCCCCAGGACTAAAAGGAGGCCCCAGGACGAAAAGGAGGCCCCTAGAACGAAAAGGATGCACCCAAGGACGAAAAGGAGGCCCCTAAGACGTAGAACAGAGACAGGAAGGTAGCTCCCAGGACGAAAAGGAGGCCTCAGGACGAAAAGGAGACCCCAGCAGGAAAAGGAGGCCCTCAGGACGGAAAGGATGCCACCGAGACGGGCAAGAAGCCACCCAGGTTAGACGAAAAGGCTTCCGATGGGTGGCAGGATATTCTTAAGTTGGAAAACGAGGCCCCCAAGACGGAAGAGGATGCCCCTGCAATATAAAATTAAGACCTGATAGGGGAGACTTCTCCGGACGCAATAGGGGCCCCAAGACGGGTAAGAAGGTCTCCGCAGGAATGAGAGAAAGCCACCGAGACCAGCCAGATGAGGCCCATATTTTGGAAGAGGAGGAACCTGGAAGAGAAGATCTAGGACTAGGACGCAAAAGCACCCTGCTAAGAGGATAATGAGGCTCCAGACACAGATAAGGAGGCCCCCATGACGTGAGAGGAGGCCCCTAATTTGAAAAAGGAGTCACCTAGGAGAGGGTAGGAGTCCCCAGAAATCAAGAGAGTGTCAAAAATGGCACGGAGGCAACCAGGATTGCAAAAGAGGCTCCAACACCGGAAAGGAGGCCCCAGAATATGAGAGAAGGCCCTAAGACGGAAAAGGAAGCCATTGGATATGAGATGAGGTTTCGGAGACGCAAAAGCAGGGCCCAAACGGGTGAGGTTCCACCGATATAGAAAAGGATGATCCAGAGACGTGGCAGGAGGCACCTAATTCGGAAGAGAACGACACAAGATTGGAAATGAGACCCCATGATGAACGAGGAGGCCCCAAAAATACGAGAGAAAGGCCATTGGATAAGAGAGATGGCTCCCAAGCGGAAAAGAAGGCTCGAAGACAGCTAAGAACGTCCCCGGGAAATAACAAGGCCACTAAGATAGGAAAGGTTGCCAGTAATTTGGCAGAGGAGGCGCCTGGGAGAGAAGAGGAGTCCACCAGGAGATAAGAGACCACCCCTAAGATGGGTAAAGATCGAATCCAGAGCGCAGAGCAGGAGAACGCAGAGCAGGAGGCCCCCAAGACGTCAGAGCAGGCCCCTTATTTGAAAAAGAAGGCCTCTAGAAGAGAAATGAGGGACCTGCCGGAGTCGAGAAGGAGTAGGTCTCCAGGACCAAATGAGGCCCCGAAGACCGGAAAGAGTTCCCAGGAAATGAGAGGAGGCCCTTAAGATGGGAGTGATAGCAGGTATGGAAGGAGGTGAGGTTTCCAAAATTGAAGATCCCTCAAGACGGGTAAGGCTTTGCCAGGATAAAGGAGGAGGCACACGAGGCGTGGCAAGAGGCCCCTAATTTGGCAGAGAATGCCCCTCGAAGATGAGAGGAAGCCCCATGCCATGTTAAAGGGGCCCCAGAATGCAAGAGGAGGCCCTCCAAGACGGGAGAGGAGGACCATTGAATATGGAGGAGGGTAGGACACACAAGGAGACATCGAAAACCGGTAAAAAGGCTCTAGGAAATGAGACGACGCGACAGGAGGCCTATAATTTGCAAGAAGAACCCCCTAAGAAATAGTGGGCGCTGTATGACCAACGCAGTCGATGCGCCCGTAATCCCAAATAACCAACCAACCAACCCCTAAGAAATAGTAAGAGCCGAGTCTGGGTATTTTAAAATAACGATATTGGCCCCAAAAGATACAGCCGGGCCCCGCAAATTACGCTGAGCCTGGGGTACCAAAAATTCACGCCCGGACCACGAAAATCATGCCAGGGTCACGACAGGTCGTACCGTGCCCCAACAGTCTCTTAGGGACCAAAACAAATGAAGCCGGAGCAACGAAGAACAATCCGGACATGGATAATCACTCTGGGGGCCCAACAATGACGCCAAAAGCCTCCAAAACGCATTGGACCCCCAACAAGTGTCGAGGCCGCTATAGCTCGCGCTAGGATCCAAGAAAATGACGTCGGGGCCCAAAAGATCACATTGGACCCAAAAAAGTCGCGTCACAGCCCTTGAAAATCACACTGGAGGCCCAGAAGGTCGCGCCGGGGCCCCAAAAGTCGCAGCTGCCCCAAAAATCAATTTTAACCGGAATGTCACTCTGGAACATAACAAAATCCTTCAGTGACCGTAGTGCTATATGAAAGGGGCAAATGCCCCCTCCATCCTGAGAGGGATAAGCTCCCAAGAATCGTGTCGGGGCCTCAAAAATCGCGCTGGGGCCACCAAAATTCGCGTCGTTCCACCAGAATTCGCGTATGGGTCTCCAAATAAATACGGCGAGCCCCGGAAAACTCGCCCCGAGGCCCGAAAAATTGCGACAGGAACCGCCAAAATCGCGTTGGGGCCACAGCTAAATACAACGCATCGCACAAACTCGAACCGGCCCCCCCCCAAATATTGCGCTTGGGACCCACAATTCCCATGGGTAGTCCCGTCGAGGCTCTAAAAATTGCCGTCTAGGGCCACACGTAAGCACAGTGTGACCACAGACACAAACACAAATCAAGCTGGAGCTCTCCAAAATAAGGATGGATTCCAACAACTAAATGCCCAGGTAAAAAAAATGGCTCTGGAGCACCGAACATATTATCAGATGCCTTCACAAATTGCGTACGGCACCGAAAAACAAACCGGATCTCGAACAATCGAGGTGGGATACAAAAACATGGCGCCAAGGGCTTGAGAAATCAGGCCGGGATTCGGACTTTTAAAAAAAAATCACAAAAGTTTCACAAAATCGTATTGAGCCCAGAAAACTGGGGTTGGGTCTCCGGAACCACTCGCGCCTGGGTGCGATAAGCCACTCTGGGACCTAGAAACATCGTACCGAAGCCCCAAAATTGTACTTGGGCCCCACAAGTGTGCGTCAGAAGCCCAAAATAAACACATCGGAACCCTAAGAGCACAACGGGGGCCGAAAATACAACTGACCCTCCAAAGCGCACAGTCTCACAAAAACGACAGGGCCTTAACACATGCGTTGCAGCCATAAATATACATACCAGGAGGTCTAAAAAATACACCAGAAGCTCTCAAGGCACACAGGGGTCATGATAACGCACAATAGCCTGAAAAGGTGGCTGGGGCCGCAAAAGGCAACATGGTTCCAAAACAAACAAAAAGACCGGTGCTAAATAAACACATCGGGATCTTCGAAAACGCCCTGACACGTCAAAAAAAAATCCTCTGTGCACAAAATTCAACAAACCCTAAAACGAGCAGGGGGTTCGAAAATGCTTTAGGCCCCTAACAAAAATGGATTGGAGCCATAATACACAATCGTAGACCAAGAAAGACGCAACGGGTCCAAAAAAGAACGCCGAGGCTTGGCCTCGGTTCGGTATCCAATCTGGGAGGATAGCAGCAAAGATATGAAGTGCATCCAAGCTCAGCGGAAACCGCATTTCATAACTACCAGAAAATGTGGGAAGTAGGAAACTAATGATCGAATTTAATCAATCGACTTTTCGGAGCGAACGCCCATGCGAATTATTCCATCACGCCAAATATGGCGCAAGTCTATCATGTGGCAGCAATTAGCAAAACGCAGAAGGCCTAGCAGAAACCATAGCATCGCACGAAGTGTGGCGAATGCACCGAATACGAAAAATGGGTGTGCACGTGCACTGACGTTGCCGTCGTGGCGACCGGGTGCTAGGAACTGGAATGCCGGAAATTGTAAAATTTTGTATTTTAAAGTGGTGGGTAATACATTTTACTTTGAAGTTATGGGCCTAATACATCTTCTAAACCCTGCTCGTTTTAGGGCTTTGTTGTGTTTTTTTGTGCACCGAGTATTTCTTTACGTGTTGGGGCGTTTTCGAAGATCCCGATGTGTTTATTTAGCTCCCGCTCGTTTTGTACGTTTTGGAACCATGTTGCCTTTTGTGGCCCCAGCCTCTTTTCCAGGCCCTTGTGTGTTCTCATGGCCCCTGTACGCCTTGCGAGCTTGCAGTGTATTTTTCTTAGAGCTCCCGGTATGTTTATTTGGGGCTGCAACGCATGTTTTAAGGCCCTATCGCTTTTTGGCAGACTCTGTGCGCTTTGGAGGGCTAGTTGTACTTTCTGGCACCGTTGTACTCTTAAGGTCCCGCTGTGTATATTTGGGGCTTCTGACGCACATTTGTGGGGCCCCAGTATGATTTTGGGGCTTCGGTGCGATTTTGTCTGGGTCCCAGCGCGACTTATCGCGCCCAGGCGCGTGGTTCCGGAGACCCAATGCCAGCTTTCTGAGCTCAACGCGATTTGTGTGGATCTTTTCTGTTTTTTTTTTTTAAAGTCCGGATCTCGGCCTGATTTTTCGAACCTCTGACGCCATGTTTTTGTATCCCACCTCGATTTTTCGAGATCCGGTATGCTTTTCGGTGTCATACGCAATTTTAGAAGGCATCTGGAAAAAAATATTCGGTGCAACAGAGCCACTTTCCTGACCCGGACATTTATTTGTTGGAATCTCTCCTTTTTTTGGAGGGCTCCAGCTTGATTTTTTGGGATACCGATCCGGGTTTGTGGTATACGTGTAATTTCAGCAGTGTGAGGTAACTTATCAAGGGATACCAAAAGAAAACCTTAGAACTGAGTGGTGGAGTTAGGGTTGAAATCCGACCAATCAGAAACCATAGTGGTAGATTAGGCCCCTCCACAGGACAATTTAGTTCATGACTAATTATACTATTTCGAAATGTACCCTTTGACAAAATAGCGGTCGAAATCCAAGGACTTTTTAATGGTCGTAGGTGCCCCCCCCCTCTCCCTGCAAATCCGTTTGCCCCCTCCTGCTTGACGCAAATATAGGTACTCCACTCAGTGGCGTCGCCACGAAATTCTTCCAGGGGGGGGGGGGGGGGCAATATTGATAGGGGGCCTCCTGCTCCCGAAAGGGGGCCTCCACTGTGTTGGGCCTCCTATTGCTTTTTTAGGCTCTTGGTATGGTTCCAGAATGGGGAACATGGCTTCATATTGATGTCTTGTTTGTTCTTGGCATGGTGCATCATTTACGCAAAGCGCAATAGCAAGAGTCTTTTTTTCCGCTGAGAACTGAGCCATACCAGGGTATAAATAAGCAAACGCACTGGAGGATCTAGCCCACCGGTTTGGGGGGGGGGGCAACTTTCGGTTTTCGGCGTCAGCCCCCCCTCCCCCTCCACCCAGTGGCGTACTTAGGAATTGCATCAGAGGAGGGGTCGAAGGGATTTGGAGGGTGCCCATTCTCCCACTATTTTTGGTTAAAAGCATCGGATTTCTACCACTATTTGTCAAATGGACCCATTTTTACAATAATAATTAATGACAACATTATTTCCTGTGTAGGGGCCCCAGCCTACCTCCACCGCTTCTAAGTTACGGGATTTGTGTTCTTGTTTACTAAAACGTTCATGTTCCCGTTCAACGTCTTGTACCACGTCAACGTTCGTGCACGTGTACACACTGGCAGATCCGATTTTGTCAACTCTTGCTGTAAGCAGAACTTGAGCAGCATAGAACCCTCGATGCGTCAGAATCTACTATGCTACCACATTGGACTTCCAAACAATCATAACAAAATACCTTTAAAATTGGAGATTATTTCACCCGGAAAGCTATTTTTTTACCTCAGCAAAGGTTACTGCATTTTAATTTAGTTTACTTTTATTGCTTTGGGGGGGGAGGGGGCCAAAAGAAACTATGGCCCCCCTTTGAAGCGCTTGGGGGGGCCATGGCCGGAATGCCCCCCCCCCCTGGATCCGCCAGTGCCAGTGACGTACCTATATTTGCGTCAAAGGGAGGGGGGCAAACGTATTTGGAGGGGTCCACCTACTCAATAAAAAGTCTTCCGATTTTGACCACTATTTTGTCAAAGGGGACCTTTTTATATAAAGTAATTAGTGACCAACTAAATTACCCTGTCGAGGGGCCTAATCTACCACTATCGTTTCTGATTCGTCGGATTTCAACCCTGGCTCCCCCATCCTGTTCGAATGTATTCTTTTGGTATCCCTTGATAAGTCACCATGCACTGCTGAAATTACACCTACACAGATCACTTTAAAATGTAAAATTTACCAATTTCAGACATTCCAGTTCACAGTGCCCGGTCGCCACGACGCCAACGTTAGTGCATGTGCACACCCATCTTGCGCATTCGGCGCATTCGCCACAGTTCGTGCGATGCTACGGATTCTGCTGGGCCTCCTACGCTTTGCTAATTGCTGCCACATGACAGACTTGCGCCTTATCTGACGTGATGAAATGCTTTGTATGGGCGTTCGCTGCGAAAATTCGATTAATTACATTCGATCATTAGTTCCCCACTTCTCATATTTTATGATGAAGAAATGCGGATACCCGCTGAGCTTTGATGCACCTCAAATCTTTGATTAAACATGCTTCCAGGTTGGCTACCGAACCGAGGCCCTGCCTGAGTGTACTTCTTTGGACCCGTTTCGTATTTCTTCGTCTACGGATGTGTCTTAGGGCTCCAATCAATTTGTGTTCGAGGCCCAATGCATTTTCGAAACCCCTGCTCGTTTTAGGGTTTTGTTGCTTCTTTGTGCACCGATGATTTTTCTTAGTTCTCGGGGCGCTTTCAATGATCTCAATGTATTTATTTTGTGCCCGGTATTTTTGTTCATTCTGGGACCATGTTGCTTATTGCGACCCCAGCCTCTTTTCAGGCCCTTGTGCGGTCGCATGGCCCCTGTGTGCCTTGAGAGCTTCCGGTGTTTTTTTGTGTGTTTTTTTTAGAGTTCCCGCTACATTTATTTATGGCTGCAACGTATGTTTTAGGGCCCTGTCGCTTTTTGCGAGACTGCGCTTTGGAGGGCCAGTTACATTTTCGGTCCCCGTTGTGCTCTCAGGGTCCCGCTGTGTTTATTTGGGGCTTCTGACGCACATTTGTGGGGCCCAGTACGATTTTGGGTCTTCGGTGCGATATTTCTGGGTCTTAGCGCAACTTATCGCGCCCAGACGCGTGGTTCCGGGGACCCAACGCCAGTTATCCGGGGTCAACGCGATTTGTGTGGACCTCTTCTGAATTGTCTTGAAATTCCGAATCTCGGCCTGATTTTTAAAGTCCCTGGCGCCATGTTTTTCCATCTCACCTCGATTTTCTTCGAGCTCCGGTGTGTTTTTCGATGCCGTACACGATTTGTCAAGGCATCTGATGATATGTTCGGTGCTCCAGAACCATTTTCCTGACCCCGACTTTTTTGGAATCCCTCCTTATTTTGGAGGGCTCCGGCTTTCTTTTTCGGATACCGATGCGACTTTGGGGGTCACACGGTGCTTATGTGGAGCCCTAGTCGCCAATTATTGGCAGCCCCGACGTGAATTTTTGATGCCCAGACCAAATTTGTGGTACTACCGATGGGAATTATGGGTCCGAGCGCGATATTTGGTGGGACCGGTTCGAGTTTGCGGGGCGCGTTGTACTTAGCTGTGGCCCCGACGCGATCTTGGCGGTTCCTGTTGCAGATTTTTCGGGCCTCGGAGCGAGTTTTCTGGGGCCCGCCGCATTTACTTGGATCCCCTACGCGAATTCTGGTGGACCGACGCGAATTTTTGTGGCCCCAGCGCGACTTTTGGGGGCCTCGGCTCGATTCTTGGGAGCATATCCCTCTTAGGAGGGAGGGGGAATTTGCCCCTTTGATATGCCACTGCGGCCACCGAAGGAGTTTTTTGTTCAGCCGATGGCACCGTTCGGAGTATAAAAGCCCTCCGGGTAGTTTTTGCCGGAACTGTTCTTAATTTTCCGGTGCTGGGGTCCATTCGATCGAGTCTCGGTGTGAACTTTTGGACATCGAGTTCTATTTTTTAAAGGTCTTGATGTGATATACTTGATGTGATAGCCTCCTTGACAATCCTGTAGGCCTCCTTTGCAATCCAGGGGGCCTCCTTGATAATCCTGTGGGCCTCCTTTGCAATCCTGGAGGCCTCCTTGACAATCATGTGGGCCTCCTTTGCAATCCTAGGGGCCTCCTTTGTAATCCTGTGGGCCTCCTTTGCAATCCTGGGGGCCTCCTTTGCAATCATGGGGGTCTCCTTTGTAATCACGGGAGCCTCCTTTGCAATCCTGGGGGCTTCCTTTGCAATCCTGGAGGCCTCCTTTGCGATCCTGGGGGTCTCCTTTGCAATCATGGGGCCTCCTTTGCAATCCTGTGGGCCTCCTTTGCAATCCTGGGGGCCTCCTTGATAATCCTGTGGGCCTCCTTTTCAATCCTGGTGCCTCCTTTGTAATCCTGTGGGCCTCCTTTGCAATCCTGGAGGCCTCCTTGACAATCCTGTGGGCCTCCTTTGCAATTCTGGGGGCCTCTTTTGTAATCCTGTGGGCCTTTGCAATCCTGGGGGCCTCCTTTGCAATCATGGGGGCCTCCTTTGTAATCACGGGATCCTCCTTTGCAATCCTGGAGGCCTGCTTTGCGATCCTGGGGGCCTCCTTTGCAATCATGAGGGCTTCCTTTGCAATACTGGAGTCCTTTGCAATCCTTGGGGCCTCCTTTGCAATCCTTGGGGCCTCCTTTGCAATCATGAGGGCTTCCTTTGCAATCATGAGGGCCTCCTTTGCAATCCTGGAGTCTTTTGCAATCCTTGGGGCCTCCCTTGCAATCATGGGGGCCTCCTTTGCAATCCTGGGGGCCTCCTTTGCAATCCTGGGGGCCTCTTTGCAATCCTGGTGGCCTCCTTTGTAATCCTAGGGGCCTCCTTCGCAATCCTGGGGGCCTCCTTTGCAATCCCGGGGGGCCTCCATTGCAATCATGGGGGCCTCCGTTGTAATCACAGGGGCCTCCTTTGCAATCCTGGGGCCTCCTTTGCAATCCTGGAGGCCTCCTTTGCAATCCTGTGGGCCTCCTTTGCAATCCTGGGGCCTCCTTTGCAATCATGAGGGCCTGCTTTGCAATCCTGGGGGCCTCCTTTACAATCCTGGGGGTCTCCTTTGCAATCCTGGGGGGCCTCCTTCGCTAGCCTGGAGGCATCCTTCGCAATCCTGGGGGTCTCCTTTGGAATCCTGGGGCCTCCTTTGCAATCATGGGGGCCTCCTTTGCAATCCTGGAGTCCTTTGCAATCCTGGGGGCATCCTTTGTAATCCTGGGGGCCTCCTTCGCAATCCTGGGGGCCTCCTTTGCAATCCTGGGGCCTCCTTTGCAATCATGGGGCCTCCTTTGCAATCCTGGGGGCCTCCTTCGCTAGCCTGGAGGCATCTTTCGCTAGCCTGGAGGCATCCTTCGCAATCCTGGGGTCTACTTTGCAATCATGGGGCCTCCTTTGCTATCATGGGGGCCTCCTTTGCAATCCTGAGGGCCTCCTTTGCGATCCTGGAGACCTTTGCAATCCTGGGGGCCTCCTTTGCAATCCTGGGGGCCTCCTTTGTAATCCTGGAGTCCTCCTTTGCAATCCTGGAGGCCTCCTTTGCAATCATGGGGGCCTCCTTTGCAATCATGGGGGCCTCCTTCGTAATCACGGGGGCCTCCTTTGCAGTCCTGGGGGCCTCCTTTGCAATCCTGGAGGCCTCCTTTGCAATCCTGTGGGTCTCCTTTACAATCCTGGGGGCCTCCTTTGTAATCACGGGGCCTCCTTTTCAATCCTGGGGGCCTCCTTTGCATTCCTGGGGGCCTCCGTGCCAATTGTTGGCACTCTCTTGATTTCGGGGCCTGCTATCTTCTCCTAGGTGACTCCTTCTTCGAATTAGGGGCCTCCTCTCACGTCTTGGAGGCCTCCTCTCATGTCTCGTCGGCCTTCTTGCTCACTTTTTTTCCTGTGCGTTTCCGGATAGGGGCCTCCTCAAATTTCAGTGGGGGGGGCGACTGCCCCCCTGCCCGCCCCCCCGGTGGCGACGCCCTTGACTCCACTGGTCCCTCAATAATTTTCCGAAGCATACGCCCATGGGGAAAAGCCAACATTGAGGGGACAAATTACCCCTCATAAGCATACAATACAACATCCATGTCCCATATGAAATGGGATGAATGATGTTTTGAAATGCATTTTCTTCCAACAAACTTCTTTTCTGTTATTACAGCCTGCATGATTAGAGCTTCCCAGCTTCCATACCTTCTCAACAGGGGCGTCGATTTGTATCCTTTTGCGGGGGCCATGGCCCCCCCAATGCTGATCTTGGCCCCCCCCATGTTGATTTGGGCCCCCCCAATAACCCATGCTATTTTTATGCTGATAAAAAGCTAAAGGAAAAAGAAGAAAAACACTGTGTTAGGTACATAGAAAACTTAGTTGATGTTAACCAGCACATTTTGTACTGAAAAAGAACAGATTTGGATTAGATAGTAGACTGAGTATCCAACTTTTGCTACACAATTCAAAATTATGTGCAAAAAAAACAAAATAGCTAGATTTCCCTCCACTGTGCAAGGAAAACTTACGCCATAAAATGTTCAGATTCGCTGATGATGCATTTTAAACCAGATTGTCTTTTTTTTAATGTTAAGCCACAAAACAACAATTGGATTATCATACTGATGTTTGTACACACCACCAATGGCAAAACCACACACATATGAGCTTAAACAGGAAAAAATCCATTCTTAATTTCCAGTCATTGTCAAACTTGCATTGTCCAGTGAACAGCAGACAATCATCCTTGAGATTGTGGATATGCAAACTATAATTATCTTCAGCAGCCCACCTATCACACCATCAGCTTGATATTTACCTAGGTACCTACCTAAATGCCCAATAACAATGCATGCATTCAATATTGATGTGGGGAAAACGAGAGCCGTGTGTGGGCAAATCTGCCAGCTTATGATGCCATGACAGAGAAAACTCAGCAAGAAGCTGCATGGCCACTGCAATATAATTGGTATTCCTAAAAGAATAAAAAAGAAAGCTATGGCTCACATGACTTTTAAGCAAACCTTTGTCATCCACGACCAATGCTATACAAGAGAAATAGCCTTGACAAGCCCAATGTCTCGTACGCCGCAAAAACACCATTATTAAACGCCGCAAAAATACCATTATTTTAAAAGGTACACCAAAGTCGCATTCAAACCTTGATGACGTCACAGATTTTTATTCGTATATTGCAGAAATTGGTAGCATCAGGCAAGTTTCAATTTAACTGCATGGGGGAGTGACTTTTTCAGGCGTACCGGACCACAGAGGTCATTTGCGCCACCTTTTTTGAAGCGAGTACGTTACATGTCTGACTATAAAAGCGGGTGTTTGCGATCAAGGTGCAGGCATGTGGACGTTTACATAAAGGGAATTTTACGTTATAGTTTGTGTTATATTTTAGGCGCTGAAGGCGGGGCTAGGATGGCGACATCCCCCTAATGTCTAGATGGCAGGGGCGTCGATTTGTATCCTTTTGTGGGGGCCAGGGCCCCACCAGTGTTGATCTTGGCCCCCCCAATGTTGATTTGGCCCCCCCAATAACATATGCTATTTTTATGCTCATAAAAAAGTTGAAGAAAAAAAGAAGAAAAACACCATGCTAGGTACATAGAAAATGTAGTTGATGTTAACCAGCACATTTTGTAATTAAAAAAACAGATTTGGGTTGGATAGTGGACTGACTCTCCACCTTTTGCTACAAAATTCAAAATGGTGTGCACAAAAACCAATTGTCATTGTCAAACTTGCATACAATCCAGTCCCGTGAACAACAATCAGTCATCATTGAGAGTGTGGATATACAAACTA
Organism: Ashinkailepas kermadecensis; assembly: GCA_034440615.1. NCBI lineage: Eukaryota > Metazoa > Arthropoda > Thecostraca > Neolepadidae > Ashinkailepas > Ashinkailepas kermadecensis. Next base: position 334,804 of record JAOTOM010004939.1, read on the forward strand.
TAATTAACCTCAACAGCCCACTCATCATACTATCAGTTTGATATTTGCCTGGTACCTAGGCACCTAGGTACATGCTGCAGAAAGACTTAGAAGAGCTTGTGAAGTGGTCCAAAAATGGCAGATGAAATCAAATTTTGATAAGTGCAAAATCATGCATGTATGCAGGGGCGTCGATTTGTATCCTTTTGTGGGGGCCCACCAATGTTGATCTTCCCGCCCCCCAATGTTGTTTTGCCCCCCCCCCCCAATAACCTATGCTATTTTATGCTGATAAGAAAGCTAAAGGGAAAAAATGAAAAACACCATGCTAAGTAGAAACATTGATGTTAACCAGCACATTTTGTACAGAATAGAAACAGATTTGGATTAGATAGTGGACTGACTCTCCACCTTTTGCTGAAAAATTTAAAATTGTGTGCAAAAACAAACAAAACAGCTGGAATTCCCTCCACTGTGGAAGTACAGCTTACATCTTTCTGGGTTGGTTGGTTGGTTATTTGGGTTTATGGGCGCATTGACTGCGTTGGTCATACAGCGCCCATACAACTTTTCTTGTTCCCACCTTAAAGCACAATAATACCCAAAAGCTTCCAAAAAAAAAATTACAACCATGTTCACAAAAAATATAATTTTGTATTCAAAATCAGCGTAGGTTAGGTTAGGCTCGGTTAGGTTTCTTTTTTAAGGTTGAGAATTTTCAGAAAATAAATTAAGTGAAATTTTAATTTAGTTTAATTTTTGTTCTCAAAAGATAGGTTAGGATAGGCTAGGTTAGGTTTTGTTGCATGAAAAAAAAATATGTTTATGCGATGTTACCGAACTCCAAGCCTTTTTGGCATTATTTTGCTCATAACCTGAAAAGTAAGCACAAAAAATAAGTGGGTCCAATCATCTTAGTCACCTTCATAAACATGGTATTCTGCATATTTTTCTTTGTTTTAAAGGAAAAAAGGAACACCTTAGACTGCAAGGTTACCAAATAATTTGCAATTTTTGGGGGAAGCGTTTTTGGAATTTTTTTTAAAAGTTTTCCAACTTGAAAAGCCTAAACTAACCTAACTTAACCGAACCTAACCCATTTGCTTGCTATATGGAGGCAAATGTGTGTAAAAACTTGTCTTGTTACCACCTTAAAGCACAATAATACCGATTTAGCTAGGTTAGGCTAGTTTAGTTGTTTACCTTGGAAAAATTGTTCAATCATTTTCAAAAATAAAATAAAATTGGAAGTTTTCCTTCAAAAGCAGCTGACATTAGGTTCGGGTAAGTTGGGTTAGGTTGTTCAATTTATAAAATTTTCAGAATATATATTGCTTAATTTTTGTTTCTATTTTTTTCTCCAAAGCAGGGGCGTCGATTTGTATCGATAGACACTAGCGCGCATTAAATGTCACACATCGTGATGGGCGTTCCTCAGAACATCCAAAATCGTGACATGCAAATAAAAAATTCCAGTTACAGAAATTCCAGCGCCTGAATTCTAAATTTGAGGTTACAGTGACAAATGTGACGGAGGTAAGACATCTGTGGTGCAATTGCGCGCAGTGTTTAATCCGGAGGCCAATCTCATGTGACGTCGTACTGATTCGTTTTTTGTACTTCGCACATTCTGATGTATCGCACCTTCTGATGTATCTGCGGATTGGTGTGATTTTAGATAGTGAATAAATAGCTTGCTGATATTTAATTCCCAAAGGAACAGTAGTTGAAGAAGTTGGCAGGTAAGCTTGAAAAAGTCCAGTCCATGCTTTTTTCTGATTTGTGCTCAGGGTTTTCATGTTAATATCACATAACTACCACGTTTGTCTTCAAGAAGAGCTGTTTTTCGTTTACTTTTATTAAAATTTTCATTCCACTGCTCTTAGTGCCCTTTCTGCCCAGGATTGGGGCACCTGGTGTTGCATTTCCGTCCAGGGGTTGGCACACCTTTTGGTAAATTTACAGCTTAAGGTAATTTCTGATTAATTTTTTCCCATGCAATGTTTAGGAATGTGATAAACACGATTTTGGTAAATTTGTGTTTTAAGGTGTTTTATGAATTCGTGGAATGTATCATTTCAATGCAATGTTTATGAATGTGACTCAGATGATGGGACCACTCATTTTCTATACAAATGCCTACATTTCAGGTTGTAAGCAAAATAGCATCAACAAAAAGCTTTGAATTAGGTGACATAGGGTAAAGTATTTTTTTTTAAATAAAATAAATGCAACATAACCTAACCTAACCTAGCTTAACCTCTCCTTGGAGAAAAACAAAACCAAAACATCAAGTTGTAAAAATTTCAAGCAATGTATTTTTTTTACAATAAAAAAAATGTAACCCAACCTAACCTGACCTAACCCAACCTAACCAAACCTAACCTAACCTGACCTGACCTGACCTGACCTGACCTAACCGAATCTAACCTAACCTAACCTAACCTAACCCAATTTAACCTAACCGAAGATAAGCTGCTTTTAAAGAAAAAAGATCTATTTCTTTCAAATTTTGGAACAATTTTTGCAAAAAATGTCGGATTTAAAACACTTAAACTAATCTAACATCACCAAACATAGCCCATTTGTTTGCTTTATGGAGGCCAATGTGTAATAACTTGCCTTGTTACCACCTTCAAGCACAATAATTCTGGTTAGATTAGGTTGGGTTAGGTTTTTTCATTTGTAAAATTTCAAGAAAATAAATTGCTAGATATTTTTCCAATCTTGTTTTTATAGTTGTTTTCTCCAAGGTCAGCTTAGGTTACATTAGGTTATGTTGAATTTTTAATGTATTTCTTTTAATTGCTATGTTACCTAACTCAAAGCCCATTTTTAATGTTATTTTGCTCACAACCTAGAAAGTAAGCATTTGCACAGAAACTGAGTAGTGCCATCAGCTTAGTGACATTCATAAACATTGCATTGGAAATTTAAATATAAAAATATTAATAAAATACATAAAAGCACACATTTAATGTCCTTTCCTCTGCAAATGCATGCCTTTCAATTGGGAGTAAAAAATAACACCAAAAAAGGGTGTGGAATAAGGAAATCTAGCATACAAATAATGTTCAAGATGTATGATAACCTTACCTAACATAGTTAAACTTCCCATACAAGAAATTAATTGTGTTTAACGTAAATTTTCGAGGCATTTTCTCAAATATTTTCAACTTAAAGAACCTAACCTAAGCTAGCCTGAACCGTTTATTATTTTTTTGTAGAAAAATCATTCACAAAAATTATTTACCAACAAATGATTTTTTTTATAACTTACAACAAAAGCCTAATCTAACCTGACAAACCTCACCCCTTTGTATGCTTCATGGAGGTAAAATGTGTGTAAAACTTGTCTTGTGGTTACCTTAAACTGTGATAAAACCTGGCTTTTGGGGTAATATTTCAGCTCATGGTACTCTCTAACTTCTTCTAATTTATTTTTTAATGCAGTGTTTCTTAATGTGCTGAACATGATGTAACCGCTCATTTCCTCTGCAGATGCACACTTTTCATTTGTGAGGAAAAATAACTTGAAAAAGGGGGCTTGGATTTGAGTAATATAGGATGAAAAATAATGTTCAGATAAAAAAAAATGAAACATAACCGAACCTAACCTAGCCTAGACTTCCATGCAAGAAATGATTATTTTTATGCCAAATTCTCCCCCCCCAATTTCTTTTTTCTCAAACATTTTGAACTTAAAAAGTCTAACGTAACCTAATCTAGCTTGAACCGTTTTTGAAGATTTTTTTTTCATTTACTAACTTACAACAAAAGCCTAGCCTAACGCAATTAGACAAAACCTAGCTCCTTTGAATGATTCGTGGAGGTAAAAATGGGTGTAAAACATGTCTTGTGGTTACCTTAGACTGCAATAATATCTCTTTTTGTGCTACCTGGTGTACGTGATGAACCTCCATCTGCATGCTGCATGAGAGCATTGCACTTATTGGTTCACAAAGAACAATAACATTTTGAAAGTACGATATTTTCAGGAATGGAATCCTGTGCTGATAACATTTTCTGAGTTATAAATTTGCAGATCAGATCTACATCATTTGTGTTAATAAATATGAGAAATTCATAGAAATGCATACACCGGTTTGTAGACAAGAAGTTATTCTGATGATTTCTGATGTATTGGAAAATGACAAATTTTCATGATGGAAGCAGGCAAAGTTGAAGTACATATATCTCAATAAGTGGTAAGTTCACTGACAAGACAGCAAATTCACTCAAATAGCACTCAAAATGCCAGGCGGCCCACTCTTTTTGCAAGTTTAAAATCGATGACAGTGCTTTCTTGAATCATGTTTAAAGCACATGAAGGAAATGTATTGCTGACACTTGTTAGGAACTGATGTGTGTAACGTTAATTAACATTTATAATGTCCTGATGTTTGTACACAAAATATAGCTCACTATTGTAAATAGCATGGGAAGTATGATGCCATATATCATGGCTAATGTATGGTCAAACTGTTATGCAGCAGATTCCCTGCATTGTTACTTAGTTATTTGGGCTTTAGGGCACAGACCATGTTGATCACATAGCTCCCTGCATTGGTGTTAACTGATACATCAGTATGTTTGCAAATTCACTGATGAGTGAATCCATACCATTCTCACTGGGGTATAAAAGCTACATTATAACATTTTTTATACCGGGCGGCTGTGTCGGTGCATTGACGGCACGTTAAACTTTCGGTCAAAATTCTGCCGTTTAACTTGAATTAATGGATCGGGTGGTGGGGCCAGGGTTCACGCAACAAGCTCTGCTTAGCAATCCGACCCTGGTTCATAAAGCCAGCCCAACAAGAACTCGGATGAAACTTATTTAAAAAACAAAAAAAAAAGCATATAACAGAAACCCATCTCGATTGTCCTGCTTACTCAGGACACCATAGAAGTCAATGAAGCCAATGAAAACCATAGAAGTCAATGAAAATGTTACTTCATCCCCTGTATTGTTAATGGAAACAAGTCTCTTGAACCATATGTTATGTCCTTCACAGTGTTGCTCCATCCACCTCCAACTCCAACCCTGACCAAACTTCAGGAGCTCATCCTTCTCCAAAGCAGTGTGTTGAAGAAGGTATGTATTGTAGCATAACTACTCTGACCGGAATTCCATGGTATCCATGTTGCCTTACAATCCATCCTTGCTGATCCATGTAGCAGATGTTTGACTTTCCTCAAACTGTCTGGATAACTGGGGAGTTGAAATCACATGTGTGATGAAACAGATGAACTATTCCTGGATTCTTATGTTGCATCATTGCATGGTACAGTGACATACCGAATGGGGAGGGGGAATTGTGGGCAGTTGCCCCCCCCCCCCTCTCTTGATAGGTTGTGGGGAAACCAAGAATCCGCCGAGCTAAGGAAAAAAATGCGTTATGCTCCCTAAAAATTTCACTCCGTCCACCAAAAATCGCACCGGGGCTCAGAAAAATCACATTGGGGGCCCCCAAACGTAGCGCAGGGGCCCCGATAATGACGCTGGGGCCTCAAAAGTTTGCACCTGGGCCCCTGAAAATCACGTTGGGGTCGCAAACAAGTGGTGCCGGGATTCAAGAAAATCACGACGGGGGCCACAAACGGTCGAGCCGGGGCCTCCTGAAAATCACGCCGAGACTGGGGTACTAAGAATTATCACCCGGGCCCCTGAAAATCACGCCAGAGGCCTGACAGGTCCCACCGGGGCTCTAAAAGTCTCGTTGAGATCACCCAACAAATGAAGCCGGGTAAATGAAAAACAGTCCGGACACGGAAAATCAATCTGGGATCTCAACAATAGCTCCAAAAGCCCACAAAACTTGTTGGGCCCCCACAAACGTGTCGTAGCCACCGCAAGGGATCCCAACAAGTGACGACGGGGCCCCCAAAAATCGCACTTAGACAAAAAAAAATTCACGCCGCTTCTCTTGAAAATCTCACTGGGGCCAAAACGTCGTGCCGGAGCCCCACAAGTTGCAGCTGGCTTCCCAAGTACCAATATATACCCGGAATGTCACCTTGCGGACGGAAAAATTGCGTCATGGATCCACAAAATAAGAAGTCGTCGGACGCCGGAAAAGAAACCTGTTTGGGCACCGGAAAAAAACGCACCGAGAGCCAGAAGAATCGTACCGGGTTCCAAAAATAGCCTGCAGGGGGCTTATAAAATAGACTTCACCACAAAAACCACAAGGAGACTCCATCGAATCGACCAGAGCACCGGAAAATTAAGAATGGGTCCCGAAAGAAAATTATCCGAAGGGCCTTTCTACTCTCGATCGTGCAATCTGCGGAAAAAAACACGTTGAGCAGCCGCAGTGGCGTACTAAAGGGAAGCGTTCCCCTCCCTAACGTTAGGCACCAAGGAAATACTTTCACCCATCGTCATCACCGTTCAGGTCTGCTGTGCTCTGATGCTTCATCAATGCCGGTGTGTTTTAGGCTGCATCTGATCGCTGAAGTACTTTTATTTAAGCCGGTGTGTGTTTGTTGGTGTGTGGAATGAGGAGGAGGGTAACAGTGACGGTGACGGTGACGATAGATCCGAGCCCACTATATGGCACTGCAGTCGCATGCTATTACTCAGAGTTGTTATGCTGGTGAGTTCGAGTCTCACCTGTCGCTACTCTTCGCCCGCGACCAATCGGCGTGAGAGATTGGCTACGCTATATGACACAACGGTCGACGTGTCGTAGAACCAATAACCAACCAAGAGTTGTTACGTTGACATGTACTGAGCACTGCTCTTTTAATTATGTGACTTCACCAGTTATTGGACGATTTTCCCCGTTGGTGAGGATGCTGAATAAACATAAACATACACATCGTCGAATAAGAAATCAGAATTTCTGAGATCTGAAAATATAGTGGGCTAAATCCGATTTTTTTTTTTGTGGGAGGGGTGGTGTCTAGTGTTTTGGCACTTCGGCCCCCCCCCCAATGTTTTTCAAAAATCGACACCCCTGCTTCTCAACGTCATTTACAAAACGGTACAGCACAGCGGAAACGATGGGCGTGACGGCGTGGAATTTGAAGGCTTGGATTATGTATGTACTGACATTGTTGCATTGTTGCATTGTCAGTTATGCATTGGTGTTCAATGCTTGTTCTTGCCGTGAATTTATTCGCTGAGGATATATTTTAGCTCGTGTGACAGTTGCCTTGCAGCCAGCACCAAATGTTATAAAAATAAACAAATTCCTAAGATTACGCTAAAAAAAACCCAATGCAATCCACTTCTCGTTGTCACCTTTACGAAATTGTCGTCCTTGGACTGAGAAATGGTCGTTCAAGCTTTGCTTATGACATCAAGCTGGTGGGAATAAATAACAGTAGTGATGAATCTAGCTATATTCAGTTAGACTTGGAGGACTTAAAAGTGGGTTGATCAATGGGAGATATCTGTAAGATATGCTTAGCACCTGCCCCGCCAGCTCGCTGCAATCTAGAGGCCAGCGGGAAGATTCCAGAAAGCATTGAGACGATGGTTTGTTTTGGCACTTATGTATTTATCAAAATATTACTTATTTATACCCTGGTATGGCCCAGTTTTCAGCGAAAATAATTAGTGCTATTGCGTTTTGAGTAAATGATGCACCATGCCAAGAACAAACAAAAAACAATATGAAATCATGTTCCCCATCCTCGAACCATAGTATAAGAGCCTAAAAACAATATGAGACCCTAACACAATGGGGGCCCCCTTTCGGGGAACAGGAGGCCCCCTTTCGACCTTGCCCCCCTGGAAGAATTTCGTGGCGACGCCACTGCAATCATTGTATGTTTATAACAAACATGTATCCAACTGAGAAATATGGGGGTACATCACGTCACAACCATGCCCCGTCAGAGGTGCATCGAAGTACCGTTCGCATATTTGTGGGCATGGAAACGATCCAAAGTTTGTGATATCTGCCCAAAGACAGATCAACACACAAATCTGCAACGAGCTGCGGTAACAAACCATGTTTCATATGTACACCAATTGTTTCTGTCTCGTGTCTAACTTGTTTTTGTCCACCTATCGTGACACTTCGCGAGTCAGTGTCAGCGACCTGCGAGTCTGCAAGCGACCTGCGAGGCTCGCAGTGACCTTCTCCACTCTTCCTTCGTGACAAAGCAGCTCTGAGACAGACCTAACAATTTCTCGCAAACATCGCCAGCTCTCGGAACTCCCCTTTTTTTTTTTTTTTTTTTTTTTTTACGTCCGCCACCCAAGATCAGGTGACCAGGAGTGCCCCCTCCCCTTACCCAACGACTGCAAGTACCTTACGTTAACACCATAAAATAAACAGTAAAGTCGCGGCACTCCCAGCTAAGAGATGGAAAACAAATAAACGAGCATAAAAGCACCCAGTGTTAGAGCAATAAAACTAGCAATAAAGAATGCTGAAAGTAGTCATACCCAAAGGAGGCATATGACTGGCCCTATATCCATCCCAAAGAGAAGTTGAGGCCTAAACTATAATGTTAGTAGCTGGTTTGTGACGAGATGGTAGTAGGCACTCCTAATTTGAAATGCATTTGTTTACTTAGGCTCCTCCCACAACTTCATCCAGCTAAGCATAAGCTTGTTGCTGGAAAGCTTGTTGCTCCCCTTAGCTCTTAGGGGGCTCTGTTCATCCCCCAGTGTTCCTCCCAAGCATCAGAAACATCACAGTCAGGTCCGCTCTAGCTCTCACGGGACCTCCCTACTCCTCAAGTTTTTTTCGGGCTGGCAATGACATTCTAGCTCCGGAATTGGCTCTCAGTATTCCTCACAACGATCGCTAGCCCTTAGGGAGTCTTTAGATCTCAGGGGGCCCTGTTCGGCTCATAGGGACCCCTTCCAAGCGTCTTGGGCATCCCAGTCCCCTTCTAGCGCTCAGTGACCATTTCCAATCGCCAGGGGTCCTCTCCAGCTGTTAGGGCCCTTCCCTGTCCTTGACAGTCTTTCTAGATTCGAGGGCTTTCTAGCTCTGACATTGACCCTCAGCATTCCTCACAATCATTGACCTAGGGACTCTTCTTAGCTCTTGGGGAACTCTATTCGCCCTCAAGGGCCTTCTCATGCTGCTAGGGACCCTTCCTAGTTATCGACAGCTCTCTGGTTTCAAGAGCATTCTAGCTCTGAGGCTGGCCCTCGGTATTCCTCACCTCAATTGCCCGTCAGCAGGGAGTTTTTCCTCTCGGGTGGCCCTGTTCATCCATTTGGGGCAGCTCTCAACATCAGAAGAATCCAAGTTCAGTCCTCTGACTCTCAGGAGATCCTCTGCATCACTCAAGGCCCTCTCCTGCTTGTAAGGGCCCATCACAGTTCCCAAAAGTCCTGTCTAGCTCTCATCTCGGGGAATTTCAGATCTGAGATGGGCCCTCACTAGTCATCTTCAGCTCGCATGGGTCCTGTTGATCCCTCAGGTGCCCTTTCAGACCCAAAGAGCATCCCAGCCTTCTCGGACCCTCACGTGCCTGTTTATTCTTCAGCCGTTGGTGGTTAATTCTAGCTGAGACTGCCCTTTCTAGCTGGTATAGGCACTCCAGCTCTCGGGCGGGTCCTCTCTTGTCTTCACGGCCCTTGCTAGCCATCAGGGTGGACCTCTTCACGTGTCAAGGGCACTTTCCACACAAGCTATTAAATATACTTAAATATTTATTCGGTTATATTTCTGTCCCTCAGGGCGGTCACCGGGAGGGCTCCATTGGACTCGACAGGGAGCGGTTACCCCTTCACCCCCTGGAAACGCCACTGCTGCGTAGGAGCCCGGACTCCTACATGGGATTAGGAGCCATTTACGTAGCACCGGGAATCCTCCGCTTCAGCTCGGATCGTCTCCGAAGTTCGGGGCCTCTTTATCGGCCTGAAGCCCGTTGTCAGCTCTGAGACCCTCTCCATCAGCGTGAGCCAAAGCCGACCCAGTGGCTCAGCACGTCCGGCCTAGGGCCCCATCCGTTGGCTCAGAGACCCTCTTTCACGGCTCAGCTCACTCTGGGTCCGGTCGGAATCTCCTCTTCAAAAGCTTGGGCCTCCTCTATCATGCAAATACCCGGCTGATGGGGCCCTGTGCGGTTCCGGCCCTCATCGGCCCAAGGGCCCTTCATGCCGGCTCTGGGCTTTCCCCAACGGCCCGGGTCCTCCAACGGCTAGGGGTCCTCTTCGTCGGCGCAGGGGCCTCCTTAGCGATCCAGGGCTTCCTCTGTCAGGCCGGAGGCCCTCTTTCAACAGCTTGGGCCACTTCCGTCGGCCCAAGGGCCCTTTCTGACGGCCCGATATCCCCTGCGGCAACTAGGGCCCCTCCGTCATTTCAGGGGCCCTCTTTAACGACCCAGGGCGTTTTTTGGCAAGCCGGAGGTCCCTTTTCAAACGCTTTGACCCTGTCTATCAAGTCAGGGGCCCTTTCTTGGCTTGGGCTCTGCTGACAGCCCGGCCTGGTCGAGTTAGACGTACAATCCTCGATAATCTTCACATATAATAAAGTTTGCGCTCTCCAAACGAACATTTGTAGTATAAACGCTATTATTTTGATTCGTTATATGTCAAGCAAAATATGGTCCTTCCATGGTGTCAATCATAAAAAGTTAATTTTCACGGGCATCGAGGTCACCGGAGGTCACGTGACCTGAGGTCATGGGTAGCTTTTCAATCATTTATCACATATAAAAATATGACCGAAATTGGATTCATAGAAACTTTGCGAGTTCAAGAATGTCTGGACATTTATATTTTGAACGATATTTAGCATAGTTCTCGGCCACCGAGCATAACATTGCAGCATGACCTTCCAAAAATACCCGAGGCTACAACTCCTGAACCGTTGACCTGGTCGAAATACAATTTTAGCAACAGGGTTCAGGGCATAGGATAACCCTATGCATCAATCATTTGCTCAAATTCTGAGACATGAGGGTGGACAATCATCCCTTTGGCTTGTCGATTTGTCCTATAATTCCCCCATTATCGTTCTTTAAATTGATGAATATTATACAGCTTTGTGCATTACTACTTTATAAAACCGTCTGTCATCCACACAATGCCAGAGAACGCGTTGGTATGTGTTATCAAACTGCATCTCGATATTGGACGGAGGGACCTGGGGGAGGGACGGCCGAGTTAGTAGTTCAAACCTCGAAACACTTCAAATATGGCAAAGTTTGCTCTCTCAAAATGAGGATTCATAGGAAAAACGCCTAATTTTTTATTTACTATATATCAAGCCAAAACACAAACAAAACATTATTTACTATCATGGGCGTAGGAACGCTTCAAAAAGTGTGGGGGGGGGGGGCAGGTGCCAAATTATTTTTCTTACCAGGGGTGGGGTAGCGTGCGTTCCGACAAAAATTAGTTTGAACCACTAGGTGTTAAGTCAAATAATTCTGCAAAAATAAGCGGCTGAAACAAAGGCTACTGAAACCTTAATTATCATACAAAAGAAGTCAATATCCGCAGCCCGGATGGATTCGCGAAAAATGTCGTTACAGTTATACACATTTTGAGTCATTGGTTGTTCAAAGTTTATCATTTTCTCATGCAATTTATTTTAAATTATGGAAAAGTGGGGGGCCAGCTACCATTGCTGGCCCTACCACTTTGAAAAGTGTGGGGGGGGGGCATGGCCCCACCGCTCCCCCCCTGTTCCTACGCCTATGTTTACTATACATCAAGCCAAAACATCCATTCTGTCAATTAAAAAAATCACGGGCATCGATGTCACCGGAAATCACGTGACCTGAAGTGATGGGGTAACTCTTTTATTATTCATTAAATATTACAAATATTGCCAGAATTGGATTCATTGAATCTTTGAGAGTTCAGAAATGTCTGGATATTCATATTTTGACTGATAATTAACTTATTTATCCGACACCGAACACAACCTTACAGAGTGATCTTCCAGAAATTCCCAAGGCTATAACTCCTGAACCGTTGACCTGATCGAAGTACAATTTGCACAGGTGAATTCAGGGTATAAGATAACCCCGTACATCAATTTTGCTCAAAATCTGACACATGAGGGTGGACAATCACCCATTTGCCTGGTCGATTTGTCCTGGAATCCCCCTGCTGTTATATCAACCAGCCTGTGCATAGGTGTAGGGACAGGGGGGCCAGGGGCCCAACTTTTCATGAAAGCTTAACATCAATGCTTTGGCGATGCATGGCAAGCAGGCCGTTGTCATCCCCATGCCCTCTGCGTGTCGCCTCGAATGGTACAAATGACGTCATCTGGGGTACACCTTTTGGGCCGTTTTATTGGTTTGATGTACATTAAAATTAAAATATTTTAAATTCAACTCACTTTTTAAATATTTTAATATCGCGTCTATGGTTTTAGAATCTTGTTCGGCTGTTATTTTATCAGTTTCAGTTAGGCTGCGAATTAGACGACCATCATTACGTAAGGCAGCGTTTTAGGGGCACGCTTTTTCTCAAATTCCTAGATGACGCAGTTGAGTCATAAATGGCGCAGTTGTTTACATATCTATCTCGTAGGAATTAGGTATAGCATCACACGTCGTGTTTGCTGTCGCAGCGTTTTTGGTTGCAGTTGTATTGTATTGTGTTGTGTCGTGGTTTATCTTAAGTGTAGTTGCACTGTTAGCTGTAACCTATTGCTGTAGTTAATTAGTGATGGAAATTGAGGTGTGTTCCGTATTAAGTTTATACCTAATATGCTGATTCCGCTAATCCGGTAAATTCGCAGTTGAAAATAGTTTCTGATTTCATGCAATTTATTTTTTCTAATCAATCTTATGAATGTGCTAAGCATGATGTGACCACTTATTTCTTCTGCAAATGCATACTTTTCAGTTGAGATGCAGCATTTCACCCAAAAAGTGGCTTGGAGTTGGGTAATATAGCATAAAAAGTAATGTTCCAAAACAATAAAAAAATGCAACATAACCTACCCTAACATAGCCTAACCATCCATACAAAAAAACGAATTGTTTTTGTAAAAATTGAAAATTTCCAAGCATTTTTTTGCTCTAAAAAATGTTCAAGTTAAAAACCTAGCCTAAGCTAGCCTGAACTGCTTTTAAGGAAAATAAACTAATTTTTTTGCATAAATCCCCCCCCCCCCAAAAGAACCTTTTTTGTAACTTACCACAAAACCCTAACCCAGACTAACTTACCCAAACCCAACCATTTTGTATGCTTCATGGAGGTAAAAGGTGTTTAAAATATGTCCAGTGATATAATTTTCACTGCAAAATTGAAATATGATCAACAGTTTTATGCATGACACTGACAAAAATGTATTTCAAAATTACAACAGCTAGCCGGGCCATCCCCAGTTCAAGATTGGTTTTCAGTTCAATGTTTTGGTGGAACCTTCACCTGTTCTACCATTCAAGAAGACAACTACATGAGGGTATGTGTTGGTGAACTTTTTCAATTAACATATCTAACTGTATGAATGTCAGGTTCCAGGTGAATAGCAATGGACTGTGTTTGTGCTGTAGCAACATGCAAGATGTGGGAAGACAAATTTGGAAAGAATAGAGATTGTCAATCGACATGTTTAAGTTTCCAAGAGATGGAAATACCTATAAGATTTGGTTGACAAAGTGAACAAGAGCTGATGGAGTTCATCCAACCAACTTATTAATTTGTTCCAACCACTTTACCTCTGATGATTATGATTGTGACTACCTGATGCAGCAGAAGCTGATACCACTACAGCAATACCTGCCTCTCCTGAAGCCTGGTGCCATTCCAGGAATTAACCTGCCTACCAGATCTGAATGGCATGAAGTGCTGAATCATGCATGTCTGGTGTGCTTGATGAAATTTGGAGCATCTTATCCTTGTGTAGCTAAATGAAGAACCAATTCAACAAGTTTGACACCACTTCAATTCACATTATGAATATAGCGTGACCACCATCAGCAAACTGGGACTGGAGTGTGACGGTCTTGTCTTTGTTGCCGGCTTCGTCACCTACAAAATGAGGCCTGTCAATATAGCGCTTGGCTGTCCGACGTCTGAAGCACCCGAGGTGCTCCTGACCGCTATGTCCAGCTCTTGGCTTATCACCATCAGTCGCGGCCGGCTCTACGTGCCACAGACATGTTGGATGGCGGTGGTAGACCAGTTTAATTCTTATTTCTGCTCCATCATATGCACAACCTGTACTGGCGAGGACGACATCGTGAGGCGCCTAGAAGACGTCATCAGTATCCAGCAGCCGAGGCTAGATGTCCGTGTGCACGGAGGCTAACTCGAGTTGGGCCGCATGTGCGCATTGGCTGGTTGCGCTAGAACTGCTCGGCGAAGCGCAGAGAGGCGAGCAGCTAGGCAGGTGCGCCAGCATGTCACCAGCCAGCGATAGGATGTCACCCTCACACTGTGGTCATCTGTCACCGTCTCTGCTGTGGCGTGTCGTGTCGCCCGGTCCTGCCGTTTTCAGCGTGTTAGCGTCACGCTAAGAACAGAAAAACAGTGTTTTTCTGTTGCGACTGTGACCATTGGCGGGTTGGCGTCGCTCCTTGTGCCGGCCCGTCCTGGCGGCACTTGGCACTGCTGTGGTATCGCCAGATCTCTGTCTTGTCGGAGTGTTTTGCTGCTGCCGCTGTGACCAGGGATAGGCTGGTGGCACTCCCTATGCCGGCCCGTCCTGGCGGCACTTGGCACTGCTCTCAGCTCTGGTACTGCTGTGGGGCAGGTGTGGCGTATGCCACTTCATTGTTTCTGATATTTATAATATGGCCTATCAGCATTGGTTTGAAGGAACGATATGCAAAGTCCCTTTCCCCACGAACATTGATAGCGATCATTCATTCATGCTCTGAACCGGAACCAGCACAGACGCCGACTAGGTCGACTACGCCGACGTTTAGGGGTGTTTTGGAATGAGCCAGATCTAATCCTTAACGCATTGCTAGGAAATGCCAACAATACATTTCTGACCGCTTTTCGTGCCCAATGTTTCCAGTCCGTCCGCAGAATGTAGCCTGCTAACTAGAGTGGAATTTTACATACTTTGGGAGCGGTTCAGTCCCCTTTAAGACTGGCGTGAGCCCACCCCCTTGACCCCAATAATTTCCGATTTTAGCTATCATGTGGCACTAATGGGGCTTCTCGGCTGAATGTCTTCTTGTTACCTCCATGCATTGCGTCCTTCCAATCATTTTCTGGAAGTTCCACCCCTGCTGCTGAGCTGGCGCGGAGGCTCACATATTCCCCAATAAAAAAGAGTGTCTGGCTTTCACGCGTTCCCTATGGTCCTATCGATGTCGAAAAAAAACAATTGTCCCCTTCCTTTCCCATAAATCAGAGGCGCTCGCAGGCATGTAGAAAACATCAGAAATCGTTGTCTGTTACGATTGAATGTTTTAAAATGTCTTACAGGTCGATCCTGGGGTGCCGATCGAAAAACACTTACAACGCTTTATATCGGGCTGATTAGATCGGTACTGGAATACAACTCTTTCATTTTTTCGATGACAGCACCTTCTCTAGGGAAACGCTTTGAGGCAATCCAATCATCGTGCCTTCGTATTATATCAGGAGCGTTCAGAACCACTCCGGTATCCGCGCTGGATCTGAATCTTCCGTCCTTATCGGACCGTCGAATGTTTTCAATAATCCGATACAGGTATCGGGTCCAGAGCACACGAAACCATCCAGCATCTTCAGCGTTCAGACCGTGTCGGGCTCCAGGCCACAGAAGGCACCTAAGACCAATCAACACCGTGGCAAGGCTCGCTGAAGTGGCTGCTGCAACGCTGGGAATGCCACCGCTGTCTGTTGCAACAAAACCTCGTCTGTTTCCGTTCTGGCTTTACAACACATTACCCATCGAATATCTTTTCCACTTCAACAAGTCACAGACCACGGAATTTGAGGTGCGAGCGTCTTTCAATGAGTACAAAGGTGTACATAGTGATTATGAGTTTGTCTACACCGACGGCTCTGGTCACGGCGAAAAGGCTGGTGCAGCCGCTGTGGGCCGAACTTCCGCTTCGGCACGAGACTCCCTAATTTCACCACCGTTTTCACCTCTGAACTACATGCAATGAAAATCGCTTTGTCGCATATCAAAGAAGTCGGCATTGCTCAGGTAGTTATCTGTACGGACTCCCGAGCTTCCTTGCAGGCACTACACAGACATCACAACATCGAACACCCTTATGTGTTGGAGCTGATCGAAATGTGGCATTCTCTTCCTCCTTCGCAGAATGTTATTTTCTTATGGATCCCTGGACATTTTGGAATACCGGGAAATGTACGAGCTGATGCCCTGGCGAACGAATCCATTCTCTCACCGACGCCGCTGGATATTCCCCTTGCGCTCTCCGATGTCTTACATCAAACAAAAATGTGCCTCGCAAACTACCTACAAAATGGATGGAGAACCACGCACTCCAGCCATTTGTACAATATCAAACCGACTCTGGCCCCGTGATCCACCAGCTCGCAAAACAGTCGTGAACTGGAGGTGACCCTGGCTCGACTGCGGCTTGGCCATACGAGACTGACTCATGGCCATCTCCTTGATCGTTCCTCGCCTCCGCTCTGCAATGAGTGTGATGTTCGCCTGGCAGTAGAGCACATATTAATCAGCTGCCCAAAACATCGCACGGAAAGACGGTTTGTAGAAAACTACTTGCAGGCACGCAACCTCGACGCAAACCTCAGCAATCTACTCGGGAACAACCACTCAGACCTGGTAAGTAAAGTTCTCGATTATATAACTGAAGCTCGGTTAATAGAAGAAATTTAGTAGGTCTCAAAATGGATTTCCGCCATCGTGGCCACTTATTCGTGTATTTCCCAATATTGCCGGGGGTTTTTCTCCCTAGGTGCATGCACTTGGTGGGCACTTCCCGGGTAGGATTCTACACCTACCTCGGATGTGTAATCTTGATGCGTGCATCCTGAGTTTCCCCCTGATATCTCTTTATTACACACACAAAAATGGTTTTGAGCGGTAATCTCCTGGACCCACCGCTTTAACGTAACTTGCTTCGCCACACTGCGAGCTTATCCCTTGGCGTGCGGGATAATGCTCGCAGTGGCCTGCTTCCCCTGGCGAATCTTAGGAAAGCCATTTAAAAAAAAGAAAAAACAGAAGAAGTACAAGTTCCGAAGCAGAACAAAGTACCTGCCAGTCAGCATACAAGCATGATTAACTTTATCCAAGCAAGAGGTCGCCACGTATTTTGGATTTGGGACGAGAGGTTTTGAGGTCAATTTTTCCCATGAAAGGCCATATGGCATGATGCTTCACGAACTTCACGAACTCACGAACTTCACGAAGTTCGGGGCGACGTGTTCCCTGTCCCCCACCGTGGCCCTGTCCACGCAGCTCCATGTTTGCTGACGGTGTAGCTTTGTCGTGTTCGTGGATTTGTGGTCAGAGTGGTCTTGCTTTTATACTGTCATCAGCCAATGCCATCAAAAGACATCCTAATTGATACAAAATAAACACTGATGAGCCTTGATGAGCAAGGCTTAGCGAGAGCAATGCTGAACAGTTTCCAGTGGCAGTCTTAGTTGTTTATTTTTATTAAAACCAACCCATTGCTGGTCAATATATGCTTATCAATAGCTAGGCCGCAAACATCGAAATTAGCTGGCATTGCGGACATGCGGTTAAACATCTGGACAACGTGAGAAAGAGACTAAACTAGTGCAGAGAAGTTGACATTTGGTCGTTTAAAAAATGATTGCCTGGAAGGACTAAGCATATATACCAGCCAAGCAATCCAGAGGCTGACAGAAAGCTCGGTGAAACAGATCTGACATCCGCTTTTCCATAAGCAGCGGTCAGCTCAGGAGGTAGCCGCTCACGTGAGTCGCCGGACCGTCCGGGCTCATTCCGGGGCAGCCAGCAGCCGTTCCAAGTGCCGCTCACGGGACCCGCTGGGCCGGCCGAGCTCATTCCTGAGCAGCCTGCAGCCGTTCCAAGTGCCGCTCACGCCGTCACCTTTCGCTCAGCACGGCACGGTTGCGTGCGCCGTCACTTCTCACTCGGCACGGCAACGCTGGCTGTGTTGGCGGTCTTACAGCACACAGCGGAGGGAGGCGGCCCCGTCGGAGGTGGCTCCATGGGCGGCCGGTCAGTCGACGACTAGGCGGCGAGGCTGGAGGCGGCCGGAGTGGACAGCGCCAGGCTGTACGGTGGCGGCGGGCCGGCCGGCGCCAGCTTCAGCGGCAGGCTGCCCGCCTGCTGGTCGGCCTGGCGCAGCCGGCGTGACACGAGCGCCGCCGCCAGGAACACGGCCGCCGTCAGCGCCGTCAGCACCGCCGTCACCGCCAGACCGCGCTCGAACGCCCGCTGGTGGTGGCGTTGCTGGGCACTGGTGTCGCGCTGGCGCCCGCCCAGCAGGCCGGCCAGCCCGGCCGCGTGGTCGGCTTCGTTAGGCGGCGGCGGCGGCGTGGTAAAGCGGAACTGAAACACGCAGCGCAGGCCGTGCCGGCTGTAGCCGAGCCGGCAGACGCAGACGCGCCGCTGCGGCTGGCACTCGGCGTGCTCGTCGACGGCGCGGCACTGGGCGCTCACCTGACACGACTGGGAGAGCTGGCGGTGCGGCACACAGCCGTCCAGCCATCTGGTGAAGCCCGCCCAACACTGGCACCTGCCCGACCGTCGCAGGTCGCACCGAGCGCGCAGCTCGTCGCAGTCGGCATCGGACGAGCAACGCGACTGCGAACGAGCCGTCGCCGCGAACGCCAGCAGCAGCAGTGACACGCCCCGCATGGCGAGACGGCTCACTCACAGGTCACTTATAGGCCACTCATAGGTCGCCCAAGACGGCATGCGACGACAGAGAGCCGACTGGACCTACGGCCACAGTCCGACTCACTCCTGCTTTGTTTTCGCCGATAGGCCCGTGGCAAGCGGCGCTGTTGCCGCCGTCTCCTTGACGGCGAATCGATTTGCAAACCACGTCGTCACGATCCCGCGGAGCAGCCGGCAAATGTTCCACAGACAGAGCAGTGCCAACAGGAAGAAGAGCGCCACCAGGATCACCATGCAGATGTGCAGGATGTTGAGGATTCCCTCGTACCCGGTGCGGCGCGGCCGCATGGCTGTGACGGTGGCGCTGCCGGGCCGCCACACGTCGGCCGCGTCGCCATGACAACTGACCCAGTCGGTTTGTTGACGCCGGCGGCGTCCGGCTGCCTGACAACCGAGCGGCCCGGGTTGTGGTGTGAGTTACATTGATCGGCAGTGCTAAGGTGAGTCGTGAGGTGCACATGCAATGAAGGTCGGGTCTTGCGCGACGCCAACACGTCCCTCGTCCGGTTTGCGGTCACAAACAAAATATGGGGACACGTCGGATAACAATGCGCGCTCAACATTTGATGACCTGACTAAGCTAGAAATGCGTCATTCCCTATGACTATTTATGCATATAGGTACACATCAGGTAAGGATCCAAGAAACCTATTAGGGGGAAATTTCTGCTGTGAATGGATCCGTTTTTTTCTGGGGGGGGGCAGGGCGGATGCCATCGGCTGATAACTTGTCTGGCGTCACTTCAGGCATTTATGACGTCACGTATGACGTCGGCTTTCGGGCAGAGGTTTCATTTTTGGCGATTTCGGAAATTAATTGATTTGGAATTAGAAAGAAAACACGCATCGAACTGTTATTTAGAACAGCCGAAGTTCTACATTTTCAACACTTGCATCTTAAAACTGGAAAGGTTTCAGTTTCACAATTGGAGGAAATTATTTTCCCTTCTGATAAATCACACATGGAAATGTTAGCTTAAGTTAACTTACCTATGTTGAAAAGTGGATGGCTTAGCCAAAACTTGTGATTTTGGCAGTAAAAGGTTAGGTAATAATGTTGAACAATGACGCCATCGAAAGACAAAATTCCAAAAAATCTGATATTGCTGTTCTGTTTGTTCTGTTGAGATAAACGATCCTTGAGTGCTTCATGAACACATTTGTAGTAGAAATACGTGTAACCTTAGAGGGTTTTTAGTGGTCTCGCGTAGCCAGCCGTGGGGCAGTAACCTTAAATGACCTGACCCCATTCAGAACATGCGAAATTCATGGAGGAAAGAGTGTATCAAGCTTGGGCACGTTTAGTTTTTTCGCTGTCTCGAAAAACCACACCCATTGGAGGGTGTGGATTTTAGCCCCTCCCCCAGCCGGGCGAGGCTTAATGCGTGGTGTCAACAGACGTCACTTGTTTGAACTGGAACTGTCTGCCTGCTCTGCCTGCATACTGTTATTTAAATTGGATGCAACTAAAACAATGATAAAAACAAAGACACACCCTTCTGATTCCTTTAAACGTATGTGGATAAGGAGTCTACGACGCACATATACCTCTTCCCTTTTCCCCGAACTATTTTCAGAAACTTGAATTTAATTTAGCGAGCTAGTATAATGGCTAAGAATTCAACTGAAGGGCACCCCTCATTTGCTGTCAGCTAAAATGCGTACTTGCTTTCATGCCCAGTAAAAAACATTGGTTGGCTAGAATTGAACTTGTGTGAGTTGAGAGGAAGGCTTCCAACAAGCATGACGTTGGATGAAGTTGATCCAGTGAGTGACATCAAAATTGCTTAAGAAAAATATATTGAATCAGTTTCTTCGAAGGTATCGCTGAGCCACCCGAGGAAATGTTGGTTCTGTGAATTGGAAGGCCGAAGTGGTGAGACATGCTCTGAAGGTTTTATACTCAACTTTGGATTAAACTCAACACGATGTTGGTGACGCACATTTACATTACACACCAATGTCTATGCATATATACAGAGTACATGCATATATGCAAATCTACATAGCCATATCTACATAATGCCTACATGCATACCTACGAATATGCATGCATACCTACGATATACATGTATGTTGACATGCATATCTGCATGCCCATCTTCAAGCATATATACATACCTTTCTACACACATTTCTGCATGAATACATACATGCATAATTGTATATACATGCGCATATACATGCATATATACATAAATATAGACATGCACATGAACATACGTACAGACAGGCAGGCGCGCACGTTCATGTATACATGCATGCATATTTGAAAATGCAGAACCATGATTGCATGACGCTAGTTTTCTTCCAGTTCTCTTGCACCATGCTATATGCAATTTTACAGGAGACCCTCCGGAACATTTTGTCAGCAATGGGAAATAAATATAAGTAAGACTAACCTGGGTGATGCCAATGGCGTTTGGGATAGTTTACTCTTGTTTAACCTTTAAACTTGTAGGTCCGTGATACCTAAGAATAGATCGTTCTTCTTCCAGCCTTTTAAGCTGGAATTCATAGCTTTCCTGCTAAAAGACGACGTGCTGTCACCGGGGCTAAACACGAAAGCCTGCATTGTATTGCATAGCTCCGTCCGGCGCCAGAAGACTCGGGGAGGGGGGGGGATATGCCAAATTACCTTATCACTTCCTTCCTCTACTGAGAGAATTACGCATGACAATATGCAACTATGATGATGGAGGAGAATAAAGGATATTTCTGGCTGCTCAAGTACTCCATGTGCAATCTTGGCACGTGCCACCAACATTACCGTCACAAATTTTACACCGGCTGGCTTTATCCAAATTGAGCATTATCCTTTGCACAGTTGGGGGGTAGAGAGCTAAATTGGAAAGCAATAGGGTTAACTGAGCATGCATTGGATGTACCTATATAAGGAATGAATGAATGAATGAAACTGAACAAATGAAGCAGTGAAACTGGAAATTCACATGGAACTTCGAGTGCAATCAACTTATAAATTCTTCCTGTTATGAACATCATTGGCTTTGATAATTTGTTCCGGCCCACGTCTGGAGAACCTTAGCTCGAGGTGAGTTTGAGACGTCAAAGTGTGCAGAATAATAACCGTTTGATGTTCTCAAGTTTGATAGCGAGACCAGATTATGTCGCTCCAGATGTTTTATGCGAATTTTGTGAGCATGATTTTAATAAAAATGTTGGCTGCCCGAGAAGCAATGATTGGCATTTGTCATTTAATATCTATACACAAAGTGATTTGCATTGTTGATGTGGTGTAAGTAGATCCGAATTCCTTGACTCCAATTAAGAAGAACCTTGGGTTCTCCTAAGATGCGTCGATGCGCCCCTAAACTCCAATAATCGAACCGGGTTCTTCTCAGACACGTTTGACTGCTGGGTCATATAGCGTCGCGAAACTCACGCCGATTGGTCGCGGGTGGACTTGGTAATCTCGCCTGCCTTGCCTCCAAATATGTAAAGTTAATTGAATCGCTGCATCTCAACTACTGGTGCATGGGAACAATCTCAGAGTTGAGAAGGGGAAGGTCATTTCAGTCGTTTCTTTTCAGGTCACATGCCATGACCAATGTTAAAATTCACCAGGCTTAGATGGCTGTTCTGTCCACCTGCTCCTTGTGACAAAGCATCGGCTATTATATGCAGGGTCATTAATCATATCCACAGGCTGACCAATAACAGCACTACTATTTTTCTAGGGGCGGACGAAAGCATTAATCAGAAGTACAATCATCCGAAGGAAAATGGCCGGTAAAAAGGTAAAAACATCAACATGGAAATACCAAAATAGATGTGCACACGATTACACATAGAACACACTACTGCTCGGGTGCCACCTGCTATTCCAGTCCATTTTTCGTGCCCTAATAATTTTGACCCTGTTCCTGGAGGCTCAGATCGGCTGTGAAATGCACAAGGGAAGGGACATGACGCCTCGCCCACCTCCTCCCTCTCCAGGGGCAGTGCATACTCTGAGTAATTTTGGGCGGGGGCTCACAGTGAAGTTACTCCTGATTTCGTTCACTATATGTGTGAAATGCAAATGATAGGGTCACGTTGCATCGCATCCTAGGGGTCAGAATGCCACAAGAGATGCATCATATGAAAGCCCTTTACCCGGATCAACCTGCTCTGAAAGAATAACAAGTCTGAAAGTTAACCTTCGAGGTCATAATGAGCTCAAATGACTGGAGTATGCGTCACCGCTACCCTATGTGATAGAATGTCACAAAAGAGGTATCCCAAGAAAGCCCGTAACCCGGACCAGCCGGGGCTATATCATAACATCCAGAGTTCATAACGTCCAAAACGGGAAATAAAGTCCAAAATGTATCGGATAGGGTGCGTTCATACCGTCCAGAGTTCATAACGTCCAAGGATCGCAACGTCCAAAACTGGCTTCAGAGGGAGCGTTCATAACGTCGAGGGTTCATAACGTCCAAAAATAGTTCCTCAGTTGTCCGCTAGAGGAGCCAGTGAAATCGTGCGGCTACGTCTCCGCTTGCTTTCAACAGGTGGCAGGAGTGTGCATTTATTGTCGCATGGTACCTCGCAAATGTGCTGCCAAATGTGATCTGGTGGTTTCTTCAGGTTTGGATTCTGAAATATTCTCCTGTTCCTCCAGGGGACGAATACATTTCCTCAGAGGGTCGCCTTCGGTGGGAAAATTCGTTGAGCGAGTGCAGGGGCTGCGCATGAAAATACTGAGGGGGCACCTCTACCTCCGAACAGAGCGCCTTTGGCTGGAAAATTCGTTCCAAAGGGGTGGGGGAGATCATTTCCGGTTGGAACGGCGCCACCTTACGGGGGAGCGGAGGTAAAGACTGCCGTGGGACGCTGGGGAATGTATCGGGACGTCGCTGCTTATCAGTTATCAGCTATCTGGACGGTCCCCCAATGCCGGAACACTGGACTTTGACCATGAGGGGTGCGGTTCACCGACGCGCCGGGCCGGGCATCGTAACAAGCGGTGGGGCATAAGTTTGAATGCATACAGTTCAGTTTAGTGAACACACAGCAAAATGGAATGGGCAATACCTTGCATTCGAATCCAGGGATATATTATTCAGGCATAAAAGCTAGGAAATCCATTTAACGCGTATTCTTATTTTCCTCGCGTTATTCACAATAGATAACCTCACGGCTTAGGATAAAATACACATAAATTGTTATGTGCGTTGCAAGGAACATGAACATACAGGAGTTACGCCCAAATAGGGAAAGCAATACTGGACTCATTTCGGCCGGATATGGTGAATACACGACTAGAAACTGCTTGAAATGGTTCTTGTTCACTCTGGTGGAGCATTATTGTAAAGCGCGGATCCAGGCCGCAGGGTGGGACGCATATTGTGCAAAAGATGCCTTTTATCTGATCGTATTTGCAAGGAACAGCTGTGCATTTATGTCGACCCCTCGTCGTTATGTTGTATTTCCGCCATTTAGCGGAAAAAATGCCGATTGCATGAAATGTATCCATGCAACAACGGCTTGACGGTCATGTGAGGTACTTTTATACTCATTTTAAGAACATGACATCCCTTATTTGTTTGTTCTGGAACCGCTTCTGCCCTGTCCGCGAAGTGCCCAAAAAAATATTGCGAGGTGTCTTCAAGAAACCTGCTAGCCCATTCAACGCCAAATCGACAAGTGCAAAAATACACCCAATAATTTATATTTTGATGAAAATAATTGTGTGGGGTTATCTGATGCACCGAATCCAGCTGTGCCATTCCTAGAATGAACAGATCAATGGTCAAGGAGTTACAGACTGAGGCATTTGCCGCTCCGGTAGCTCAGTTGGTTAGAGCGCTGGCCTGCACTGGTCACCCCTGCTCTGGCAACGCAGGGTCCGAGTCGCTTCACGCGCTCGCATTTAGCCCCCAGCTGGGAGGGTCAGTTGGCAGCTGGCCCGATAAGGCCGGGGACGAGGTACCGGACGGCCGTGTCTGTGCATTGACGGCACGTTAAATTTTCGGTCTAAATTTTGCCGTTGAACTGGAGTTCATGGATCGAGTGGTGGGGCCCGGGTTCACGCAACAAGCTCTGCTTAGCAATGGAACCCTGGTTCATAAAGCCACCCCAGCAAGAATTCGGATTGATTTTTTTCTTCAATGTGATAGGTCACCTAACGGGTGTCTTTTAAGGTGTTTAACTCAATAAAGAACGATCCAAATTATGCACACCTATGTATTGATGAACTCACAATAATCCACTGCATCTTTTGGCTCTTTCGGAATTTTCCTTTACCGGCTGTTTGAAACGTGACATCGTGACCTAAGGGCACACGACCTACTTTAACTTGGAACAATCACAATGCAATCTTAGAAAAGTGCAAAACTGAAGTTAGATATTTTATGTTTCGAAGCAAGTAATAAAAAACATGGTTGTGCCCCTAAAACTCTACATATCCGCTCTAAATTAGGCATGTATGGATATTTTTGCTCTAGTGTACCATTTCCTGTTTTAATATGTCTCTAAAACGGTACATCACTGAAATATAAGCCTGTTCACGATCAAGGCACGTGCTGGGATGAAAACGTTGGTAATCTGAGCCTGAGTGTTGTGTTGCAGAAGTATTCGAACATGTCAAAGGTTAAACAGATATGACAAAATTTCTACAAATTGTGGTAGTAGACGATTTATAAGTCCTACCTTGCGATGAAATACAAGGAGAGAGAAGCATCCACAACACAGCAACCACATTATGATCACCGAGAAACCTTTCGCTCGACCATTTATTGCATCTCGAAAGTTAAAATATCTGCGAATGTAGTGAAATATCAGGAAGGGCCCAAACATCAGGTGCCGCCGTGTTTGGGTGCCCAGTGCTCACTGCTCACTCTGGCTGACCGTGCTGCCTGTGAAGCAAGGCAATTTCTGAGGGTGTCGGACGCAGAAAATGTGAAAGCAAAGCTATTTTATGAGTCTGACCAGATCAGCCGCATGTGTCTCGGCAAGACCGACTGTGTCACGGTGTGACAGGCTGATGGAACCAAAAGTAGAGTTCCGAAAAGGCTTGTTTTGGGAAACTTGTGCGAGATATATGATATATGCAAGGAGAACCCCGAAAACCCTCGCACCGGCTTCTTAACCTTTGCCGCCCTTCGTCCGAAGTATAGGGTAGTTTCTTCCCTGGCCATGAGTAGACTAGTTGGACCAAGCGTATGCGATATTTAAAACCCCGGAATAAACTAATACGTGAATAAGACAGAGTTCACGTTCGCTCGACAAGGAAAACGCTCGTTCTCTCTGGAACCCTCCTCTGGCGGTCTCCTGGGCTTCTCGTTTATTTCTTCAGCACACACATATATATAAACATGGCACTACCTACGCAAATACATCCTCTAGGTACAAGCGGTGCTCCCATTGGTTAGCTCGACATGACGCGCTAACCCAAAAGTGAAACGGGCTGGGATTGGCTCGGTTGTGCAGCGGCCATCATCGGAGCGGCGCGGGAGGGGTCAACAGGTCACGTTCGCGTGCACCGACGAGCTTGGCATTAGCTCCGTGCAGCGAAGTTACCGCCGGTGGTGAGGCTGTCGGCATGGCAACCTGTAGGGTCACGGAGGTTCCCGGTCGGTGGCGACTACGTCACGCGGCGGGCGACGGCCAGAGTCGGCGTCGGGACATATTAGGAGTGATTTTGAACGGAGCTACATTCTCAGACAGTCCGTCATCGGTGCGCCCGTCCGGGCACGTGCCGCGCGCGGTCTTGAGATGCATTGTTGGCATTCCAGAGGCTTGCATGTTTGCATTAACTTTAACATCGTTACAGAAGCATTGCGTCTTGGCAGGCAGCAGTGGGACGCACTCGGTGTGAGTGTGCACTTATCAGCAAAACCCGAAACTGTTCATATCCGCTCTTGGCCTTCCCGGTCTCAAAGGCCATGACCTCCTCAATCACGCTGTATGTGGCAAGGAAAACCGTGATTGTATGATGCACAACTGTGAGCACTGCCCTGGTGAAGACGGGGTGATGAACTTTCTAAGGATTATCCTCACGGACAAATCAGGCGAAGAGAGTGAAAGTGATTCAGCCCCAGATGATGACATGGATAATGAGATTAGGTACAGACAGTGGATGAGCATGCATCAATGTGCACTCGTAGAAATAGTGTAGACCAAAGAGGAAAGCATGAGGTATTGTAGGGCGGCGAGGTCGGGGGGGGGGGGATGGGGAGGGGTAGGTGGGGTGGGGGTAGGTAGGGGTGGTGTTTTTTTTTGGGGGGAGTAGTATTGAGGGGGATGGGATATTAGGTATTGGTTACGGGTGTGGTTCGGTCTTAGTGGTTGGTCTGAATGGTGGCACTGTTGTTATGTTTCGTCTTGGTCTACTGCGGTACGCCCTTGACTTCGGAGCGACCTTGAGAAAGTAGTTTCCGCGCGGCCGCCGGCCGGCGGCCACGCTCGCTACGCTCACGGGCGCCGGACGGCTCCCCCGGCCCGCGCCGATCCCGCTTCCGGCGTGCCGCCGGCCCACAACCGGGGCGGCCCACAGCGAGCGGTGTGCCTCGAGTCCACGCTGTAGTAGGTGCAGTCTGAGGGTGTCAGATCATCATGTCTTCGTCGTATTGTCATCTTGTCGGCGCCCCGTAACTCGTTATCCTAACACAAATTTATATAGCGAGGTCAAGTCTTCTCGCTTCAACACTTCCATCCGTGAGTGAACCTGCCTTGGTCGTGGCGCCAGGGATAGAGGAGCCGCATGGTTGGAGAGACCTAGGAGGGGGGGTCATAAGAGTAATGGACGGACATTGGAGTTGGAAATGCGTCCGTCACCGGCCCACGTCCAGCTTCGGGGCCCTCTTTAAGTGTTAAAGTCCCCGCTTGTTTCCCTCCATGTCATCCACCTGCATGCTCCCACGGGTCACCGGACTGGCAAATTGAGGGCCTAGGTAATTATCCTGGGTCAAATTTTGGCAACGAGGGTTTCTGACAGCTAGATGCGTACGCAGAGTTCCAACCGCTCCCACTGGTCCTTAACTACCCATATCTACGTCATGCATGCTCCCACGTAGTCCATTCATTTCCATCATTAATTCCGAACATTCGTTCTCTATTAAAAGTGTTGGCCCGATAATTTCCCTTCCAGTGGTGCATGCGCATTCAGCGAGTCTTACTTCCTCAGACCGTTGCTTAGGGCTTTCTAGCCCAAGGTTAAATGTTAATTACCCGTACTTAAGTCCACAACTGTGACCGGCTGACGCGACACTGTTGGTTGGGATTGATACTATTGACTTTACGGCCTTCAAGGCTCGGTGACACTGGGCTGCGACATTCCGTTAATTTCTGATGGTCTTATGCTGGGCTTGAGTAATACTGGCCGACATACCTACACTTAAGGAGTCAACGCCTTGCCAGGACTTGAATGCTCTAACTTGCGGTTTGGCGGGCACCCCACAGGTGGTCCTGGGCCACAAATCGGTCGGGATGACCCCCTATCGTCTTTATAACCTATCCTGCCCGGGGTCATGGTCGGGAGTCCGTCAAATCCCCTGCCTGTCCTATCCTTGGGGGCTTACGGAACGCCAAGCTTCATCTCCCCTGTCTGTGCCGTAATCGAGAGGCCCAGGCCTGCGGGAATAGCTGAGACGGGGAGGGAATACCAACCTGACCGTTTTTGGCGGTTACCTACACTGCGCGCACAGATTCATCCCGACCAAAAATTGGGTGCCGCTGCCTGCGAGCTTACCCAGGGACCCCGTCGGATCTGACCACCCTCGGGATGCCCTTCCGCGCTCTGGGACCACCAGACCGGAGGGTTTTTGCGGCCTAGAATTTCTCAAGTGAACCAGCTGCCTTGTGAATTATCCAGTCTTTTCGGCACGCTTTCCCAGGGGTTCAACCAACAGTGTTTCGTCATTCCCGTCTTCAATCAGCCCTCCTCCGTCTCCTCCGAAGAGAAGAGGGCGGAGGCTCACGTTTGGGAACCATGGAAGTTATCGCCCGTGGAAGGGCGGCTTGCAGGCCGTCTCCTCGCTAATTGCGTAATTGTCTGACGTTTTTCGTCACAGACGGTAGTCAGGTTTGTCCCGTTCTGTCTTGCCGGCTAGCTTTTACATTTTAAGTGACGGACGAACCCGGAATTAACTTTCTCTGTTAATTCCCTCATTCGCACCTAGTACGTTTGGCCACTTCATGGTCAGTGCACTATTATATTACCACGTACCATTTAAGGACTCTTACGGAGCGTGGTACCATTGCATCCTTATTTATGGTCTCCATTCTATGAGTTTTTTTAAGCATTAGACCAGCGGGGATCAACACCGATTGCCGTGATATTCATGTTGAATATGCAAATGAAGGACCGTTTACTTGAGGCCTTACGGACGGAATGTACAACATTGTTCCGCCAGAAGCTATAAATCTGCACACACATTTTCAGCATACCCGCACTGACGGTAACCGGATGCTCCGTCGAAATGTGGGTCAGTAGTGCGAATACGGTTTTTTTGCCACTCGTGGGATCTAACGTTACGTTCAGTCAAGGGTGACATCAAGACCGTCATAAACCCGCCGGAACCAACCCCATTGTCTGGTTGAATATGATGCAAATTACAATGTATGTGCTGATAACTGATACACCAATGTCCATGTCGTGCGATACTCCCATTCACTACTGACTATTCTGGTTAACGGTAATGGTCTGTTCCCTCCACAAGGGTTAATGAACCCTTGGCTTGGCGGCACCGACCGCTCGGCTGCCTGTGTGCTGGGAAACAGGTGTTGACGTTTGATTGGAGTGCGAGCGAGAGAGGGAGAGGGGGAGAGAGAGAGAGAGAGAGAGAGAGAGAGAGAGAGAGAGAGAGAGAGAGAGAGAGAGAGAGAGAGAGAGAGAGAGAGAGAGAGAGAGAGAGAGAGAGAGAGAGAGAGAGAGAGAGAGAGAGAGAGAGAGAGAGAGAGAGAGAGAGAGAGAGAGAGAGAGAGAGAGAGAGAGAGAGAGAGAGAGAGAGAGAGAGAGAGAGAGAGAGAGAGAGAGAGAGAGAGAGAGAGAGAGAGAGAGAGAGAGAGAGAGAGAGAGAGAGAGAGAGAGAGAGAGAGAGAGAGAGAGAGAGAGAGAGAGAGAGAGAGAGAGAGAGAGAGAGAGAGAGAACAGAGTGACAGTGGGGAAGAGACCGGGGCTATTCCCACCTTGACCGTAATCGCTGAGTGACGTGGGGCCCCAGCAGATCTAACCTACTTTAATTCCCCATGGAAAGAAGGTGGTTATTTAGCATGTGGTGAGCCAGAAGACATGCCCTCTTCACTAACGTCTTCCCGGAACTAAGCGGTTCCCCCGTCACCTAAACTCTTGTCAATAATGTGCGTGCGGGTTATGTATTTCACTTCTACCATTCATTTCTAAACTATGTATACATTCATGTCTCATGCACAGCGACCTTGGACCTTGCATTTCTAAACGATAAACATTCAGGTATCCTCCATTTTTACCCTTCCCGGGGCAGACGGCTACCCATATCCCACCGCTGGCTGGTCCATCCCATTCACAAAAAGGGGACCGGTGGCGGACGGGTCACATGGTTTGCATGACGGTTCACGGGAACATTTCCACTCCTGCTCTGATCCACTCACATTTCAGTGGCCGTGTCGATCGAACGCGAGCGAAGTTCACCGTTTCACCACAATCGTTTCACTCAGCTCGCGAGCGACTCCCGGCGATTTCGTTGAATGTTTCTCTCCTCCGGCGGCTGCCTCGGGTGGTGTCCGCCTCCGACGACTGCCTTGGGTGGTCTCTCTGCGATGACTGCCTTGGGTGATGTGTCGACGACTCCTTGGGTGGTCCGCCTCCGGCGGCTGCCTCGGGTGGTGTGTCCCGGGGCCTTTCCAGGGTGGCGCTTATAAATGGCGCGGCCGGCCCCAGATATCAGACAACGCACGTCAGGCTCTTTGTGTCCCGTGGCCTGGCTGGTGGCTGATGGTGCCGGCTCGTGACGCTGGTGACTGGTAACTGGTGACTGGTGACTGCCGGCCGCTGATTGGCGGTTAGCAGTTCCGGCTGTCCTGCTGAGCGGCTGGCAGTACCGGCTGAGCGGTAGCTGTTTCCAGGTTACTGGGTCAGGCTGCTACCTGTGGCTGGGCGGAAGTCACTCTTTGCATTTGCGGCAGCGTCCAAGTGGCCGCTGTTTGCTCATAGGGTGTAGGCGTTTCCGGTCGCGGCGGTGGGTGTGTCGCGGGTCGGGCTGCCGCATGGCGACCGCGTGAAACACCGTGTTAAAAAATGTAAGCCGTCTTACAGTATTTGAGCCAGCAAGCCGCTAAGCTGACCAGACACCACTTTGTAACTAACAAACAAGGTCAGTACTTCACCTACGCAAAGGCTACTGGCAAGGAGGGCGAAGCGATTGCCCAGTGCGATTTCGCTGACAATTATTCATTTGTGGTGCAGGATGTAGCTCAAGGCTTCTACTGGGATTCGTCCCTGTGTACGGGGCACCAGTTTGTAGTGTACTGGCATGAATGAGGACGAGGTACTGTGCCATAAAGTCATAAAGTCATAAAGTATTAAGGCTTAATAAGAGCCACAGGGGCCCATCTGGGTTAAGCCTATCTAGAAAAGGTACAAGAATGTACATACTCCCACCCCAATCAATCCCTTATCCCAAGTTCCTAGGAAGCTATATATCCCAGCCCATCTAACACTACTTACTTGCTACCGCCTAACACCCTCAATAATCACAAGCTCCTCCCATCACACCCATCGTGCCACCATAGACAACCTCATCAGCATCACATCCCGAAGGAAGGTGCCGAATCCACTGCTAGGCACATCCCACAGAAATTCATAAAGCGTTCAGACTTAATAAGAGACTCACTTGCTATTGCATAATACACTCAACAATTACAAACTCCTCCCATCATACCCATTGTGCTACCATAGACAATCTCATCAGTATCACATCCCGAAGGAAGGTGCTGAATCCACTGCTAGGTACACCCTATATAAAGTTATAAAGCATTTAGACTTAATAAGAGACTCACTTGCTATTTCATAACACAGTCAACAATTACAAACTCCTCCCAACTCCCACTCCTCCCTGTCGATCAACCTTCCCTGGAATACAGAAAAACAATCCCCCTATTCTTATAATGATTGTCTATGCCGTTTTTAAAGATGTTCAGTGTGTTGCTACTGACAATGGTTCCTGGCAGCTGGTTCCAGTGTTCTACTACCCTGTTGGTGAAGAAAGACTGTCTTAACCTTGTCCTGCTGTGATTAACTTTAATTTTGAATTGATGACCTCTAATTGCATCATTTCTGTTAAATTCAAACATTTCCCTGAGATATCCCTGTTCCTGACCATGAACAAATTTAAAAACCTCGATGAGATCTCCTCTCAGCCTTCTATATCTAAGTGAAAACATGTTCAATTTCTTCAGTCTTTCCTCATATTCCAGGTTGCCTATACCATTAACCATTTTTGTTGCCCTCTTTTGTACTCTCTCTAAAAGCCAACAATCTTTCTCATAACTAGGGGACCAAGCTTGGACACAGTATTCCAAATGTGGCCTGACATATGCACAGTAAAGCTTCCTGATGACCTCCTCACTTTTGTATGACACATTCCTCTGTATTGCCCCAAGCATTCTTAGTGCCTTCTTCCTGGCTTCTTTGGTCTGTTCTGATGCCCCCAATTTTGTGTTCAAAATAACACCTAAGTCCTTCTCCTGCTGAGTCACAGATAGTACTTGGCCACCCATCAAGTATGGAGCCTTCATATGCTGCCTACCTACATGCATGACTTTGCACTTATCAAAATTAAACTTCATTTGCCATTTTTCGGACCACTTCACTAGCTCGTCTAAGTCCTTCTGCAGCAAAACCTGCTCATTTTGCCCTGTTATTGCCCTAAAGATCTTCGAATCATCCGCAAATTTCAAAACCTTACTGCTTAGGCCACATTCAATGCTATTCACATATATAATGAACAATAGTGGCCCCAGTACCGAACCCTGGGGGACTCCACTAAGAACATTTTGCCATGATGACTTTGTACCATTTAGCATCACTCTCTGCTGTCTATCTGAAAGCCACAACTATATCCATTTTAGGATGCTACCTGCAATACCATGGACCTGAAGCTGCATCATTAACCGTTTATGGGGTACCTTGTCAAAGGCCTTACTAAAGTCAAGATATGCTACATCAACCTGATTTCCCTGATCAAATTGTTCTGTAGCAAAATTCAAAAAAGTCCAAGAGATTTGTGAGGCACGATCGCCCTTTTCTAAACCCATGTTGAGTATCTTGAATCAATTTGTTTCCTTCCAGAAAACTAACTATTCTATCCTTGATAATTGATTCGAGTACCTTGCAGACTAGGGACGTGAGGCTTACTGGCCTATAGTTTTCAACTTTCCCTCTTTCTCCTTTCTTGAAAATAGGAACTACATTTGCCCTTTTCCAATCTGTTGGAATTTCATTTTGCGAAACTGATCTACAAAATATTATACTAAGTGGAATTGCCACTTCCTTTACAGCTTCCCGCAATACCCTAGCATAAATTCCATCGGGTCCTGCTGCCTTGTTTGTCTTTATTTTTATGATATAATTGAAAACAATATCACTATCAATGAAATCAACATCGTGTATCTGATCACCTGTCACTGAACTGTGGTTCACGGTTGGCAGATTAGTCACATCCTCCACTGTAAACACTGATTTAAACTGCTTGCTCAGCTCCTCAACCATCTCACTATCCTCACTCAATATAGTCCCATTTACATCCAGTGGACCAATTGTGCTTGAAACTTTACTTAGCTTGTAGAAACTAAAGAACTTTTTACTGTCCCCATTACAGTTCCTAGCCAAATCCAATTCTTTTGCTCGCTTTGCTGCTCTGATTTTCTGCTTCACAGCGTCTCTAGATTTTTTATACGACCTTAGATTTACGATATTTGAAGCCTCCTTAAATACTCTAAATGCACCTTTCTTAGCCTTAATTGCTTTCATCACATCTGGTGTAAGCCATGCTGGCTTTCCTACCCTTCTTTTGCGCCTTTGCTTTTGGGGGACATGTCTAATCTGAATTTCCCTCAAGTAGGATTTGAACTTTTCCCACATTTCACAGGCATTTAAATCAAAGAATTCTTCTTCCCATTTTATGGCACTTAAAGCCTCTCTCATGCAGGCAAAGTTTGCCCTGTTAAAATTTGGAATCTTTGCCAAATTATCCTTGATTGTCCCTGATACCTGTGCCTTGAATCTCACTATGTTATGGTCACTTCTTCCCAGAGTTTCTCCTACAGTTAAGTCTTGAACTAAATCACTTAAATCTGAGAAGACAAGGTCCAAGAATGAGCCCTGCCTGGTTGGTTCCATTACAAACTGGTGTAAGAACAAGTCCTCTTCAAGGCATTTCCTAAACAGTTTACATGATGGGGAGCCAACACCAACATTTTCATATCCTTTTAGATTAAAGTCACCAAGAATAAGGCATTTCCTCTGAAAGTTTCTACTGATTTCCTCACAAATCACCTTATCAAGCTCCAGTTGCTGAGAATGTGGCAAGGTTCCTGATCGATACAAAGCTCCTATCCTCAGTTTATTGTTGTTGCCTTTTCCCACAGCAACATCAAGCCAAATGGACTCCACAGACACATTTTTCACCCCATCTACTACTTTTTGAGAACTGTATAAGCTATTCACATAGAGCATTACACCACCCCCTTTCACTGCTGGACCCCTATTGCATGAAAACATATTGTATCCCTGGATCTCATAGTCCTGCAAGTTATCCCCAAAATATCCCTCACTGACCCATGCCTCAGTAATGCAAACAAAATCTGGTTTCTCCTCAGCAACATAACACTTGAACTCATCAAATTTGGATCGAATGCTCTGAGCATTAAGCATCATACACTTAACAAAAGTTCCATGACCATCTTTGGCTTTTTTATGTTGAGTAGCTCTATCATCTCTGGATGAGCCACCACTCTGCCCCCTTGATCTACTGCTACCCCTATTTGCTGACTGTGAGGTTCTATTGCCTATGCTGTCACTATTGACATATCCCTGAGATGGCAATGCTAATTCTTCCCTCCCCACCCCATTATCTAGTTTCCCTGAAGGACATGTTCGTATACTTTGCCTAACACTTGCACCCCCTTCTCAGAGAAGTGCAAGCCATCCCTCTGATAGAGGTCAGATGAGCCATAAAACCTGCACCACTTGTCAACAAAAGTCAAACCTAACTCATTGCAAAGCCTACCTACCCTGGCATTGGCTGCCAGTGCCCTAGAGCTCCACTCAGGGGAGACTCCAGCCCTAGGCAGAATAGCTGTCACAATAACTCTGCTATTGCTTTGCTTCAGGGTGGCCAGAAGGGCCCTGTAGTCCTGCATCAGCTCCTCACTCCTAGCAGGACCTATGTTGTTCACTCCTACCTGCACTATAACTGTACTGAACTGGTTTTCGCTGGTGGCCTGTGCGACCACTTGGACCAGGTCTCTAACTTTGGCACCAGGCCTGGTGATGCACCTCCTACCTTTCCGACCTTTACAGAATACCCTATCCAAATGCCGCACACGAGAGTCTCCTACGACTAGCACTTTCTCCTTGCTGCTATCACTATCACTATCACTATCCTGGGGGCAGTCCTCCAATGCCTGGAACCTGTTGGATGTTGTTACTACTCCTGCCTGTTGAACTGCTTCGCTAGGTTTTTTCCCACTCCTACCACCTACCACCTGCCACTCACTGCCCCCTTCCTTAGGCTCACGCCTCCAAATCCTCCACCCCTTGACTTTAAACCACTGCCCCTCCTGTGAGCTACTAGAAATAATCTGTTCACTAGGAACACTTATCTCTTCAGATCTCCCTGCCACCTCCACAGCAGGGGAAGCTACAGTTACCTGGTGGCCTGTGACCACCTGGGCATAGGATGCCCCTGCTACAGACTGCCCCTTACGTTCTGGCCTGCCCTTTGAAGCAAGGGAAGCTTTGAGCTTGGAAAGCTCTGCCTTAAGGGCCTTAACCTCATCCTCTAGTGCCTGCATCCTGGTGTTAACCATCCTAAAGGCTGCAGCTTATTCTAGATTTAAATTGAAAAACACCTTGCTCCAAAATTATTTACCAAATAACAGAGCAGAGCAAAATAACCGACAAAGCTTAGATATATGCTAGTTCCTAACTATGCAGCACTTACAAGGTAATCACTGTGCAGAAAGTTGACAGTGGTTTTAAAGAAAGAAGAAATCACTCGCTGAATAACTGCCAAAAATTATTAAGTAGCTGAAAGCACTGACACACTAGACAAAGACAGACAGAATGGACAAGATGGCGCTGGGCAGCGTCTCTAGATATAAATATTATAATCAGCTTGCCAAAAAAAGAAACTTATGAGATAAAGCTATGCAAATATATGCACAGAAGTAATTGCCTATCCACAGTTAAGCCTGGTATACTGGTAACGACTTATCTAGAAAAGCAGGAGCTCCACAGCGATGTGTTTCCACCTTGACAACTGGCGGCAAAACTCCGTGCCATCAGAGCTACTGCTGTATCTCTGACGGCACAAAGCACAACACCGACATGGTGCATGCGTTCCTGCAATGGCTTATCCCAGAAATTCGAACCGTAGCACCTGATCTCCAAGGATATTTATTTCAGATACGGCAGTGCTGCACAGTATACGAATCAGCATAACTGCATCAATATGTGCTACCGTCAGACAGATTTTGGGGTACCCTGTGAGTGGCATTTTTGTCGCATCTGATGGCAAGAGCGCTTACGACGGTATCGGGGACACAGCCAAGCGTGTCGCCGCTCAAGAGAGCCTCAAGCGCCCGCTTAGCAACCAGGTACTGACGAAGGAGGACATGTTTGAATAGGGGAGCATTCATAACGTACAAGGTTAATTTACTACCAAAGTTCATAACGTACAAAGCCCACAATGTCTAAGGATCATAACGTACAAAAATCGAAATAAAGTCCAAAATGCATTGAATAGGGCGCGTTCACAATGTACAAAGTTCATAGCGTACAACGATCACAACGTACAAAACTGGCTTCAGAGGGAGCGTTCATAATGTCCAAAGTTCATTTAGGTCCAAGGATCATAAAGTACAAAAATAGTTTGTCAGTTGTCCACTAGAGGAGCCAGCGAAACCCTGGCGGAGAAATCTTGCGGCTGTGTCTCCGCTTTCTGTCAACAGGTGGCAGGAGCGTGCGGTTATTGGTGCATGGTATTAGGTAAATGTGCTGCCAAATGTGGTTTGGTGGTTTCTTCAGGTTTTCTCCAATTTTCCAGGGGACGAGCACATTTCCTTAGAGGGTCGCCTTCGGTGGAAAAACTCGTTGAGCGGATGCAGGGGCTGCGCTCGATAATACCGAGGGGATCCCTTTTCTTCTCAAAGGGGTGCTTTTCCCTCCGAAAAGAGCGCCTTCGGCTCACAAATTCTTTCCAATAAGTCGAAGCACAATACCGCAAGAAACCACCATAAAACCATTGCAGTGAATCCAGATCATCAGAACCACTTCCAATAGATCCAGGGATCATATTCTGGCGGTATTTCCACATGGGGATGACAAAAAGTGCTTGACGCCAGTAAGTAAAAGATAAAGTTATACCACATTATGCATACTTTAGGACAGCGTGAAGCCACCATAAAACAATCGCAGTGTCTCCAGATTATCAGGACCTCTTCCCATAGATCCAGGAATCATATTCTGACGTTATTTCCACATTTGGATACAAAAAGTGCATGACGGCAGAAAGTAAAAGAGAAGGTTATACCACAATATGTATATGTTAGAGCAGCAAGAAACCACCATGAAACCATCGCAGTGGCTTCAGATAATCAGGATCTCTTCCCATGGATCCAGGGATCATATTCTGACGGTATTTCCACATGGAGTTACCAAAAAGTGCATGACGACAGAAAGTAAAAGAGATGGTTATATCACATGTATAGATTAGGACAGCGTGAAACCACCATGAAACAATCGCAGTGGCTCCAGATCATCAGGACCTCTTCCCATAGATACAGGGATCATATTCTGGCAGTATTTCCACATGGGGATACCAAAAAGTGCATGACGGCAGAAAGTAAGAGAAGGTTACACCACATAATGTATATGTTAGGACACAAAGAACCCACCATGAAACAATCGCGGTGGCTCCAGATCATCAGGATCTCTTACCATAGATCCAGACATCATATTCTGGCGGTATTTCCACTTGGAGATACCAAAATGTGCATGACGACAGGAAGTGAAAAAGAATGGTATACCACATTATGTATACGTTCGGGCAGCGAGAAGCCACCATGAAACCATCGCAGTGGCTCCAGATCATCAGGACCTCTTCCCATATATCCATGGATCATTTTCTGACGGCATTTCCACATGGGGACGCCAAAAAGTGCATGACGGCAGCAAGTAAAGGTGAAGGTTATACGGTATAAGGGAATTATTCGCATACAAGGAAGGTTCTGTAGATAGGATATATTCGCACATAAGTTTATATAGATTTTAAGCATGGCAATCCGGAGTATATTAAAGAACGGGTACACCCAAGTTTAGTATATTCTCAGATCTAGTATATACTGTGCCTTGGTGACGTCACAGCTAGAATATGCGATATTATCCTAGAATGTGGTGCACATCTGGCGGATTACAGAATCCTATAGTAGAATATTCCAAATCTAGCAGATTCCTGGCAATTGGTGATATAGTGCCGCAACCGCGGCAAAAACTTCACGTGCTTCATTTTTCTTATTTTGCTATAATTTTCATTAGAAAAGAGCATGTGGTACTATGGCATGCTTTACATTCTCTTGTATTCAGCTGACACGAGAAAGCAAAGGATGACATGAAAAAGAGTACAAAGAATGAGAAAGAACGTTCAATTTCATTTAACAGCAGCTTCCTTTTCTGCCGAAGCTCGACGCACGACTGGCCTTGAGGGCCAGCCGGTCGTCATGGCAACGACTTAGGCCCCGCCCTCCGGGAGTCGGCCGGTCGGTTTTGTGTAGTGTCCTCGTTTACCTGCAAGGAAACATACTTTTTCGGAGTGATACAAGTAAAAACGATCCGGATTCGTATGTAGCATTCTTCAGGCATTCGCATGGTATCAAATTTGTCTATATACAAGAAAAATTGTCTGCGTAAAGTCGTGGAAAATATTGGCTATTTTGGCTTGAGACGCACGCAAAGTGCTGCCGAGTATCGCCTTGGCTACGTCACAGACCCGGAACAACTTGAACCCCCCTCGTGGTAATCCTTTCAGCATACAAATTTTACAAAAGACGAGGGACCATGCCGACATAAAAATATATGAGTCGATCGGTATTAGTGATAGGAACCCAGCCCTGAACAGCAATGTAGCATCGTGGTTTTGTTGTGGTTTTGTGGCGATGTAACCTGCAAATGGCAATGTCGTGTATCCAAGCCACATGTTATGTCTATAGCAGCGCAGAACTTCATTAGTTTCGTTTGTCGGTTGCCTGGTGCCAGGCAAGATTAACCACGTGCTGTTTTAGTGATAACAAGGTTAATTTTGCATGTTTGTGATTCTGACGAAATGCCGTTCATGACAGCTTAATCGCTCTGACATATGGGCACATAGTACAATATTGGCAATGTTTTTTTAACTTCAAAGAGGTCACATTAAATGTCCTTGCTCTATTTTACCATGTTCCTTGCAGCCGTCCTGGAACACGTTGAACAATTCTGCATTATTCACCAGGATACGTTAGTTCATGCACTATTTTACCCCATCCACCCTTAACAAACCTATCCTGAGCCGTGTGGCACCATATTCAAAACGATCTAGCGGACATGCGTAAGCTTGTCTACGGTTACCACTCCCTACATGAAAGCCGAAACGTCGAACATTATGGTCAGAATATAGCCCTATGCGTGGTGCCAACATGTTGCTGGATTGCGCCAAATATTTAGCGAACAATACAAATAGGTTCCGATACTATAACTACAAGACAAAAGTAAGAGAGGAAAAACATAAACTTCAGCATCAATTTCCAACCACAAAATAGAATGTTACTATACGAAAATAGATCGGAGCTTTTCACTTTATCGCATGACGTATAACAAGACTTAACGTGTGACTGCATTGTGCAGAAACTTCACCACTGCTGAACTGATTAAACCGAGGTGCTTTGGATGTGCGCACATATACTCAGTCAAACATGAATAATTCTTCCCTTGAAAGTTCGGAAAGATGATCTGGCCTGGTGGTCGCTCAGATATAAAACCAGTTACTTCGCACAGCAAGAGCTACTATCTATCCCAAGATATAAAGGGATATTCCGACACCGCGTGAGTAAATCAGAACCAACTCATAATGCACGGGAACTGCACAGGCAATCACTAGAGGCAGGTTATAAATTAATTATGGGTAACCAGTTCTCGCAGGTGAAATGTACATTTCCGGTAACCGGACAAATGTACATAAAGAAAAAGTACGTATGGCAGATGTACGTACATAAATATATGTAAGCAAATGTACGAATATAAAATGTACGTGAACGTAAAAGTATGTAAACGCAAAAAATGTAAACGTAACTATACGTATGATCCAATGTACGCACTTTTACGCATATTTACCTTTGCGTTTATGTACATTTGGTTAGGTACATAGGCCATACGTGCATTTTCTCTAATGTACATTTCCTCTTACGTGTATTTACCATGAGCACATTTGTCATATTTACCTTTGTGCTAAGGCATATCTGTGCTTACGTATATTTACCGTACTTACTTTTCTGCACATGTATTTGCACCTTTTGATGCACACATACACATGTTCATGCACACATGCATGCACATTTGAAACAAGTACATTTGAAGCACGTTCTTTTGAAACACGTACTTTTGAAACACGTACATTTGTAACCCGTATATTTGAAACGCGTACTTTTGGTTACGTGCATTTGCTTACGTACATCTGTCGTATGTACACTTACATTTGGGTTACGTAAATTTGCATTTACACACATTTGCTCTCACGTGCTTTTGCGTTTAAGTACATTTGCGCTTACGTACCTTTACACTTATGTACATTTGCTATGTGCACGTATTTCCGTTTACGTGCGTTTGCGCATATATGCATTTGAGCTTACGTACTTTTGCGCTTACGTACATTTGTGTTTATGTACATTTGCGCATACGTACATATGCCATTACGTACATTTGCGCTTACGTACTTTTGCGCTTACATACATTTGCGCTTAAGTACATTTTAACTTACATACATTTGCGCATACGTACATTCGCGCTTACGTACATTTGTGCTTGCGTACTCTTGCGCTTATGTACTTTGCACTTACGTACATATGCCCTTACGTGCATTTGCGCTTGCGTACTTTTGTGCTTACATACATTTGCGCTTGCGTACCTTTTCACATACGTACATTTACGCATACGTACATTTGCGCATACGTACATTTGCGCTTAGGTGCATTTGCTTATGTACTTTTGCCATACGCGCATTTGATCTTATGTACATCTGCCATTCGTACTTTTGCGCGTACGTACATTTGCTTACGTATATCTGCCATACGTACATTTGTCCTTGCCTACATTTCTCCTAGACTCACATTCCCATGCGCGGCACCCTCACGGCTTCGTGGCGCGAACCGGCGACTTAGACGCGCCACAGACCCTGCGCTTTCTTCGTTCCTTTCCCAGACAGCTGATCAATGGCGTCACCAGCGTATGACTAGGCGGCATATTGCAGGCGGAAAAATGCGAATATTGCGTGAGCAACACAGTGCAATGAACATTTTAAGCTAACCGTGAAATCGAATACAAATAGGTCTGAACAGTATGTTCGTGCTCCGCATCCGCCACTGCGCAGCATATCTGTTTCCCACGAGACGAATGCCAGGGTTGCCGAGCTCTCGAAAGCTAACAATGCCCGCACGCGGGCACGCTTCTTGCTGTAGCTGCTGTTGCTGTGCTTCTGCTCTTTCCATTGCCGTAAAGTGGAACGTAATATCTATGTGTGCTTGGCCGTTAGGTGGTGGGCCCTTATTTGTGTTTTATTCTTGTTTATTACCTTTTTTATCGTGTTATCCCTTATTCGTGTGTATTCGTGATCAGTCGTGTTACACACCTACCGCCCGCATTTGTGCATGAGTGTTCTTCATGATTGCGGTGTGCTCTGCGCATGACTACATTACATTGTGTATTGTGTACCTTGTATTCTGACCATTGCATCTCTGATGAGCCTATTTCACGAAATATTCATATACGTTTCCTTTTGATTTGAAGCGTGCCTCCAGAAGGAATGGGAAGTGCTGTAATTCAAACTGGATATATCATCACATAATATTTACGCTAGCATTGCATCTACGTGATTCGTACTGTGTTACCCAGAAGATGGTCAAGGCTGGTTGAAACGTCGATAAGGTAACATAACGCCAAATCATTATTTGCTCCACATCGATGCTGACTTTCCACACTATTTACATTATACCAGCCGTATTAATCATTCCAACGCTTGTAGATATTTTATATCATCCTACTAATCATGACAGGCCATGCGTTCGTTCAAAGACTAGAAAGTTTGAATACCAAGAAGATGAATGCGGTGGACACCGTCGCATTCCATTCTGTTTATATATATATATATATATATATATATATATATATATATATATATATATATATATATATATAGATATATATCTACATATATATATATACATATACATCTAAATATATATATATATATATATATATATATATATATATATATAATCAATTCATACATAATCGTGTCACACCTTTTTACTTCCTTCCTACCGTCGTACACTTTTTGGGGTCTGGTATTTTTGGTATCACTATCTAGCTACCGCCAGAATATGATCCCAGGATCTGTTGGAAGAGAGTTTTATGATCCGGAGCCACTACGATGGTTTCATGATGGTTTCTCGTTGCCGTAACGTATACATGATATAGCCTTCTCTTTTACTTGCTGCCATCATGCACTTTTTGGCATCCCCATGTGGAAATACCGC
This sequence comes from Ashinkailepas kermadecensis, assembly GCA_034440615.1. Classification (NCBI taxonomy): domain Eukaryota; kingdom Metazoa; phylum Arthropoda; class Thecostraca; family Neolepadidae; genus Ashinkailepas; species Ashinkailepas kermadecensis. The sequence continues at coordinate 377,495 of JAOTOM010004939.1, forward strand.
AAGAAAATGGTCCTTGGATCTATTGGAAGAGGTCCTGATGATCTGGAGCCACTTCGATTGTTTCATCGTGGTTTCACGCTGTCCTAATGTATGCATAATGTGGTACAACCTTCTCTTTTACTTTATCCGTCATGCAATGTTTGATATCCACATGTGGAAATACCGCCAGAAAACGATCCCTGGATCCATTGGAAGAGACCCTGATGATCTGGAGCCACTGCGAAGGTTGCATGGTGCTTTCATATGTAATGTTGTAAAACCGTCCGGTTTCCCGATGGGCGAATAAGTCGTATCACTGTGACTGTGACGTCGTCAAAACGTTGCATCCATATACAGTTGTATATTTAAACAGCGCGAGATTCCTTGCCTATATGCAGCACATTCGGTTACATATCTAGTATAAACAACGCTACGGCAGAAAGTAAAAGATTACCGGTGCCTACATCATCCATGAACGCAGAGATGCATGCTTGCTACTCTTTGTAATGCTGGTGCAACACCATCTAAACACAAATATTTTGATTTCCCTTCAAATGCTTGCCAAAAACGGATAGATACCCATTCACTCACCGAAGCTAAAGAGGGCACACCACGGAAAAAGCCAAATGTTGCTCCATATATTAGAGTGCAACAAAAAGACACCCATAAATAGAAGCGCAACAAAGGGAACACCTATTTATGCATATAGGCAAGGGTGTCGATTAAAAAAAAAAAACATTGGGGGGGGAAGGGCCGAAATGCCAACGCACTAGACCCCCTCGCCCCCCCAACCAAAAACTCATCGGATTTCGCACACTATATTTTCAGAACTCAGAAATTCTGATTTTTTATTCGACAATGTGTATGTTTATGTTTATTCAGCATCCTCACCAACGGGGAAAATCGTCCAATAACTGGTGAAGTCACATAATTCAAAGAGCAGTGCACAGTCCATGTCAACATAACGACTCTGAGTAATAGCATGCGACTGCAGTGCCATATAGTGGGCTCGGATCTATCGTCACCGTCACCATCACTGTTACCCTCCCCCTCACCCCACACAGCAACACACACCGGCTTAAATAAAAATACTTCAGCGATCAGATGCAGGCTAAAACACACCGGCCTTGGTGGAGCATCAGAGCACAGCAGACCTGAACTGTGATGACGAGGAGTGAAAGTATTTCCTTGGTGCCTAACATTAGGGAGTGGCATTTTTACCTTTAGTACGCCACTGCGGCTGCTCAACGTGTTTTTTTCCGCAGATTGCACGATCGAGAGTAGAAAGGCTCTTCGGATAATTTTCTTTCGGGACCCATTCTGAATTTTCTGGTGCTCTGGTCGAATCGATAGAGTCCCCTTGTGGTTTTTGTAGTGAAGTATGTTTTCTTGTAAGCACACTGCAGGATATTTTTGGACCCCGGTTTTTTTTTGGACCCCGGTTTCGGGCTCTTGGTGCGTTTTTTTTGGTGCCTCAACAGGTTTCTTTTCCGGCGTCCGACGACTTCTTATTTTGTGGATCCTTGACGCAATTTTTGTGTCCGCAGGGTGACATTCCGGGTATATATTGGTTGTTGGGAAGCCAGCTGCAACTTGTGGAGCTCCGGCGCGACGTTTTGGCGCCAGTGAGATTTTCAAGAGAAGCGGCGTGAAATTGTTTTGATCTAAGTGCGATTTGTTGGGCCCCGTGGTCACTTGTTGGGATCCCTTGCGCGAGTTTTGGTGGCTACGACACGTTTTTTGGGGCCCAACAAGTTTTGTGGGCTTTTGGAGCCATTGTTGAGATCCCAGATTGATTTTCCGTGTCTGGACTGTTTTTCATTTCCCCGGCTTCATTTGTTGGGTGATCTCAACGAGATTTTTAGAGCCCCGGTGGGACCTGTCATGCCTCCAGCGTGATTTTCAGGGGTCCGGGTGAGAATTCTTAGTACCTCCAGTCTCAGCGTCATTTTCAGGAGGCCCCGGACCGACCGTTTGTGGCCCCCATCGTGATCTTCTGAAACCCTGGCACGACATTTTTTGCGGCCCCAGCGTGATTTTCAGGGGCCCAGGTGCAAACTTTTGAGGCTCCAGCGTCATTATCAGGGGCCCCTGCGCTACTTTTGGGGGCCCCCAATGCGAGTTTTCTGAGCCCCGGTGCGAATTTTGGTGGAGCGAGTGGGATTTTTAGGGAGCATGGCGCTTTTTTCCTGAGCTCTGCGGATTCTTGGGGGCCCCAAAACCTGTCAGGGGGAGGAAACTGCCCACAATGCCCCCTCCCCATTCGGTATGTCACTATGCTATGCAATGATACAACATAAGAATCTAGGAATAGTTCATCTGTTTCATCACTGACATGTGATTTCAACTCCCCAGTTCTCCAGACAGTTTGAGGAAAGTAAAACATCTGCTACGTGGATCAGCAAGGATGGATTATAAGGCAACAGTGGTACCATGGAATTCAGATCACAGTAGTTATGCTGTAATGCATACCTTCTTACACAGGCTGCTTTGGAGATGGATGCGCTCCTGAAGTTTGGTCAGGGTTGGAGTTGGAGGTGGATGGAGCAACACTGTGAAGGACATAACATGTGGTTCAAAAGACTTCTGATTACATTAACAATACAGTGGATGAAGTAAAATTTTCATGAATTGACTTTTTATGGTGTTCTAAGTGAGTAGGACAATCGAGATGGGTTTCTGTGATATGCATTGTAGAAGCAATCAGGGGCGTCGATTTGTATCCTTTTGCGGGGGCCATGGACCCCCCCCCTCTCCAATGCTGATCTTGCCCCCGCCCCCCCAATGTTGATTTGGGCCCCCCAATAACCCATGCTATTTTTATGCTGATAAAAGCTAAAGGAAAAAAAGAAGAAAAACACTGTGTTAGGTACATATAAAACTCAGTTGATGTTAACCAGCACATTTTGTACTGAAAAAAGAACAGATTTGGATTAGATAGTGGACTGAGTATCCAACTTTTGCTACACAATTCAAAATTATGTGCAAAAAAAACAAAATAGCTAGATTTCCCTCCACTGTGAAAGGAAAACTTACAGCATACAATGTTAAGATTCGATGATGATGCATTTTAAACCAGATTGTCTTTTAAAAAAATGTTAAGCCACAAAACAACAATTGGATTGTCATACTGATGTTTGTACATGCCACCAATGGCAAAACCACATGCATATGAGCTTAAACAGGAAACAATTCATTCTTAATTTCCAGTCATTGTCAAACTTGCATTGTCCAGTGAACAACAGTGACAATCATTGAGATTGTGGATATGCAAACTATAATTATCTTCAGCAGCCCACCTATCACACCATCAGCTTAATATTTACCTAGGTACCTACCTACATGCCCAATGACAATGCATGTATTAAATATTGATATGGGGAAAAACGAGAGCCATGTGTGGGCAAATCTGCCAGCTTATGATACCATGACAGAGAAAAGTCAGCAAGAAACTGCATGGCCACTGCATTATAATTGGTATTCCGAAAAGAATAAAAAAGAAAGCTGTGGCTCACATGACTTTTAAGCAAACCTTACAGTCATACAAGACCAATGCTATACAAGAAATAGCCTTGACAAGACCAATGTCTCGTACGCCGCAAAAACACCATTATTAAACGCCGCAAAAATACCATTATTTTAAAAGGTACACCAAAGTTCGCATTCAAATCTTGATGACGTCACAGGTTTTTATTCGTATACTGCAGAAATTGGAAGTATCAGGCAAGTTTCAATTTAACTGCATGGGGAGTGACTTTTTCAGGCGTACCGGACCACAGAGGTCATTTGCGCCACCTTTTTTGAAGCGAGTACGTTACATGTCTGACTATAAAAGCGGGTGTTTGCGATCAAGGTGCAGGGATGTGGACGTTTACGTAAAGGGAATTTTACGTTATAGTTTGTGTGATATTTTAGGCGCTGAAGGCGGGGCTAGGATGGGGACATCCCCTAATGTTTAGATGGCAGGGGCGTCGATTTGTATCCTTTTGTGGGGGCCAGGGCCCCACCAATGTTGATCTTGGCCCCCAATGTTGATTTGGGCCTCCCCAATAACATGCTATTTTTATGCTGATAAAAAGTTGAAGGAAAAAGAAGGAAAACACCATGTTAGGTACATAGTAAATGTAGTTGATGTTAACCAGCACATTTTGTAATGAAAAAATAGATTTGGGTTAGATAGTGGACTGACTCTCCACCTTTTGCTACAAAATTCAAAATGGTGTGCACAAAAACCAATTGTCATTGTCAAACTTGCATACACTCCAGTCCCGTGAACAACAGTCAGTTATCATTGAGAGTGTGGATATACAAACTATAATTAACCTCAACAGCCCACTCATCACACTATCAGCTTGATATTTACCTGGTACCTAGGCACCTAGGTACATGCTACAGAAAGACTTAGAAGAGCTTGTGAAGTGGTCCAAAATTGGCAGATGAAATTAAATTTTGATAAGTGCAAAATCATGCATGTATGCAGGGGCGTCTCGATTTGTATCCTTTTGTGGGGGCTATGGCCCCCCAATGTTGATCTTGCCCCCCAATGTTGATTTGCCCCCCCAATAACCTATGCTATTTTATGCTGATAAGAAAGCTAAAGGGAAAAAATGAAAAACCCCATGCTAAGTAGAAACATTGATGTTAACCAGCACATTTTGTACTGAATAAAAACATATTTGGATTAGATAGTGGACTGACTCTCCACCTTTTGCTGAAAAATGTAAAATTGTGTGCATAAACAAACAAAATAGCTGGAATTCCCTCCACTGTAGAAGTACAGCTTACATCTTTCTGGGTTGGTTGGTTGGTTATTTGGGTTTACCGCCACATTGACTGCGTTGGTCATACAGCGCCCATACAACTTTTTTTTTTCCCACCTTAAAGCACAATAATACCCAAAAGTTTCCGAAAAAATTTACAACCATGTTCACAAAAAAATATTATTTTTTATTCAAAATCAGCTTAGGTTAGGTTAGGCTCGGTTAGGTTTCTTTTTTAAGGTTGAGAATTTTCAGAAAATAAATTAAGTGACATTTTAAGTCAGTATAATTTTTTGTTCTCAAAAGATAGGTCAGGGTTTTGTTGCATTAAAAAAAAACATTTATGTTTATGTTATGTTACCGAACTCAAAGCCCTTTTGGCATTATTTTGCTCACAACCTGAAAAGTAAGCACAGAAAATAAGTGGGTCCAATCATCTTAGTCACCTTCATAAACATGGTATTCTGCATATTTTTTTTTTTAAAGGAGGAAAGAACACCTTAGACCGCAAGGTTACCCAATAATTTGCAATTTTTCGGGGAAACTTTTTTGGAATTTTAAAAAAAAGTTTTCCAACTTGAAAAACCTAAACTAACCTAACTTAACCAAACCTAACCCATTTGCTTGCTATATGGAGGCAAATGTGTGCACAAACTTGTCTTGTTACCACCTTAAAGCACAATAATACCGATTTGGCTAGGTTAGGCTAGTTTAGTTGTTTACGTTGGAAAAATTGTTCAATCATTTTAAAAAATAAAATAAAATCGGCAATTTTCCTTCAAAAGCAGCTGACATTAGGTTCGGGTAAGCTGGGTTCGGTTGTTCAATTTAGAAAATTTTCAGAATATATATTGCTTAATATTTGTTTCTATTTTTTTCTCCAAAGCAGGGGTGTCGATTTGTATCGATAGACACTAGCACGTATTAAATGTCACAAATCGTGATGGGCGTTCCTCAGAACATCCAAAATCGTAACATCCAAAGAAAAAATTCCAGTTACAGAAATTCCAGCGCCTAAAGTCTAAATTTGAGGTTACAGTGACAAACGTGACGGAGGTAAGACATTTGTGGTGCAATTGCGCGCAGTGTTTAATCCGGAGGTCAATCTCATGTGACGTCGTACTGATTCGTTTTTGTACTTCGCACATTCTGATAAATGAAAATGAAAAATAGTCCGGACACGGTAAATCAATCTGGGATCTCAACAATAGCTCCAAAAACCCACACAACTTGTTGGGCCCCCACAAACGTGTCGTAGCCACCGCAAGGGATCCCAACAAGTGACGACGGGGCCCCAAAAAATCGCACTTGAACAAAAAAAAATTCACGTCGCTTCTCTTGAAAATCTCACTGGGGCCAAAACGTCGTGCCGGAGCCCCACAAGTTGCAGCTGGCTTCCCATGTACCAATATATACCCGGAATGTCACCTTGCGGACGGAAAAATTGCGTCAAAGATCCACAAAATAAGAAGTCGTCGGACGCCGGAAAAGAAACCTGTTTGGGCACCGGAAAAAACGCACCGAGAGCCAGAAGAATCGTACCGGGTTCCAAAAATAGCCTGCAGGGGGCTTATAAAAATATACTTCACCACAAAAACCACAAGGAGACTCCATCGAATCGACCAGAGCACCGGAAAATGAAGAATGGGTCCCGAAATAAAATTATCCGAAGGACCTTTCTACTCTCGATCGTGCAAACTGCGGAAAAACACGTTGAGCAGCCGCAGTGGCGTACTGAAGGGAAAAATTTCCCTCCCTAACGTTAGGCACCAAGGAAATACTTTCACCCATCGTGATCACCGTTCAGGTCTGCTGTGCTCTGATGCTTCATCAATGCCGGTGTGTTTTAGCCTGCATCTGATCGCTGAAGTATTTTTATTTAAGCCGGTGTGTGTTTGTTGGTGTGTGGAGTGAGGAGGAGGGTAACAGTGACGGTGACGGTGACGGTGACGATAGATCCGAGCCCACTATATGGCACTGCAGTCGCATGCTATTACTCAGAGTTGTTATGTTGGTGAGTTCGAGTCTCACCTGTCGCTACTCTTCGCCCGCGACCAATCGGCGTGAGAGATTGGCGACGCTATATGACACAACGGTCTACGTGTCGTAGAACCAATATTCAACCAAGAGTTGTTATGTTGACATGTACTGAACACTGCTCTTTTAATTATGTGACTTCACCAGTTATTGGACGATTTTCCCCGTTGGTGAGGATGCTTAATAAACATAAACATACACATCGTCGAATAAAAAATCAGAATTTCTGAGATCTGAAAATATAGTGGGCTAAATCCGATGAGTTTTTTTTTTTGGTGGGGAAGGGGGGGCGGAGGGGTCTAGTGCGTTGGCACTTCGCCCCCCCAATGTTTTTCACAAATCGACACCCCTGGAAGCAATGTTACGATGTAGCTTTTATACCCCAGTGGGAATGGTATTGGTTCACTCATAAGTGAATTTGCAAACATACTGATATATCAGTTAACATCAATGCAGGGAGCTATATGATTAATATGGTCGATGTGCCCTAATGCCCAAATAACTAAGTAACAATGCAGGGAATCTGCTGCATAACATTTTGCACATAAATTACCCATGATATATGGCATCATACTTCCCATGCTATTTAGAATAGTGAGCTTTATTTTATGTGCAAACATCAGTACATTATAAATGTTAATTAAACGTTACACACATCAGTTCCTTACAAGTGTCAGCAATACATTTCCTTTATGTGCTTTAAACATGATTCAAGAAAGCACTGTCATCGATTTTAAACTTCAAAAAGAGTGGGCCACCTGGTGTTTTTAATGCTATTTGAGTGAATTTGCTGTCTTGTTAGTGAACTGACCACCTATTCAGATATAAGTACTTTACCTTTGCCTACTTCTATCATGAAAATTTGTAATTTTCCAGTACATTAGAAATCATCAGAATAACTTTTTGTCCACAAACCGGTGCATGTATGTAGTTCTATGAATTTATCATATTTATTAACACAAGTGATGTAAATCTAATCTGCAAATGTATCACTCAGAAAATGTTATCAGCACAGGATTTCATTCCTGAAAATATAGTACTTTCAACATGTTATTGTTCTCTGTGAAGCAATAAGTGGAATGCTCCCATGCAGCATGCAGACGGAGGTACATAACGTGCACCAGGTAGCACACAAAGAGGTATTATTGCAGTCTAAGGTAACCACACGACAGGTTTTACACCCATTTTACCTCCACGAATCATTCAAAGGCGCTAGGTTTGGCGTAGTTACGCTAGGCTAGGCTTTTGTTGTAAGTTAGTAATTACGAAAAAAGAAGATTTTTCTTCAAAAACGGTTCAAGCTAGATTAGGTTATGTTAGGCTTTTAAGTTGAAAATGCTTGAGAACAAAAAAAAATTGTTTGGAAATTTGGCATTAAAAAATCATTTATTGCATGGAAGGCTAGGCTATGTTAGATTAGGTTATGTTACGTTACATCTTTTTGATAATATGAACATTATTTTTATCCTATATTACTCAAATCCAAGCCCCTTTCTGGGTGTTATTTTTCCTCACAATTGAAAAGTGTGCATCTGCAGAGGAAACGAGCGGTTACATCATGTTCAGCACATTCATAAACACTGCATTAAAAAAGAAAATAAAGAAGTCAGAGATTACCATGAGCTGAAAAATTACCCAAAAAGTCAGGTATTATCGCAGTTTAAGGTAACCACAAGACAAGTTTTACACACATTTTACCTCCATGAAGCATACAAAGGGCTTAGGCTTGTTAGGTTAGGCTAGGCTTTTGTTGTAAGTTGGAAAAAAATCATTTGTTGGGAAATAATTTTATTTTTATGATTTTTATACGACAAATATATACATTCAGGCTAGCTTAGGTTAGGTTTTTGAAGTTGAAAATATTTGAGAAAATGCCTACAAAATTTCAATTAAAAACAATTAATTTCTTGTATGGGAAGATGGACTAGCTTGGGTAAGGTTATCTTACATCTTGAACATTATTTTTATGCTATAATAACTAACTCCACGCACTGGCCACTCAATTTGTGCTTTTAGGTGTTTACTATTATTTTTTAAAGTTAAATTTCTAATGCAATGTTTATGAATATCACTAAGCTGTCACTAAGCACCACTCGTTTTCTGTGCAAATGCTTAATTTCAAGGTTGTGAACAAAATAACATTAAAAACGTGCTTTGAGTTAGGTAACATAGCATAAAAAGAAATACATAAAAAATGCAACATAACCTAACCTAACCTAGCCTAACCTGACTTTGGAGAAAACAAGTTTAAAAACAAAATTGGAAAAATATCAAGCAATTTATTTCCTTGGAATTTTACAAATAAAAACCTAATACAACCTAAACTAACCTAACCAAAATTATTGTGCGTTCAGGTGGCAGCAAGGCAAGTTTTTACACATGTAAGGTGTTTTAGTTGGACATTTTTTGCAAAAATTGTTCCCAAATTTAAAAGAAAGGGAGCTTTTTTCTTCAAAAGCAGCTTATGATAGATTAGGTTAGGTTGGTTTAGGTTTTTTTTTGTTTTTAATATATTGCTTGAAATTTTTAAAACTTGATTTGTTGGTTTTGATTTTCTCCAAACAGAGGTTAGGCTAGGTTAGGTTAGGCTATGTTGTATTTCTTTTATATTAAAACAAAAATTTCCTTTACCCTATATGACCTAATTCAAAGCCTTTTTGGTGTTATTTTGCTCACAACCTGAAATGTGGGCATTTGTACAGAAAATGAGTGGTCCCATCATCTGAGTCACATTCATAAACATTGCATTGAAATGATACATTCCACGAATTCATAAAACACCTTAAAACACAAATTTACCATAATGTGTGGTCACATCATGTTCATCACGTTCCTAAATATTGCATTAAAAAAATAAGAAATCAGAATTTACCTTAAGCTGTGCATTTACCAAAAGGTGTGCCAACCGCTGGACGGAAATGCTACACTAGGTTCCCCAATCCTGGGGAGAAAAGCACGAAGAGCAGTGGAATTAAAATATTAATAAAAGTAGACTGAAAACAGCTCTTCTTGAAGACAAACATGGTAGGTAATAGGTATGTGGTATTAACATAGAAACCCTGAGCACAAATCAGAAAAAAAGCATGGACTGGACATGTTCAAGCTTACCTTCTAAGTTCTTCAAGTACTGTTCCCTTGGGAATTAATATCAGCAAGCTATTTATTCACTGTTTCAAATCACACCAATCTACAGATATATCAGAAGGTGTGAAGTACAAAAAAAACTAATCAGTAAGACGGCACATGAGATTGGCCTCCGGATTAAACACTGCGCACAATTGCACCAGAAATGTCTCACCTCCGTCACATTTGTCGACAGCAACCGAAAATTTACACTTGAGGTGCTGGGATTTCTGTAACTATACTTTTTATCTTTGTATGTTACGATTTTGGATGTTCTGAGGAATGTCCGTCACGATTTGTGGCATTTCATGTGCGCTAGTGTCTATCAAGTCTCTCCAGACACATTTGGTGATGGGCTTTGACCTTGTATAACTTACAAGCAGGTGGTTGCCACTTCTGCAGCCACCATAGGCCCATTTTTCTGAGCTGTGACGTCACGAGTGCGATTGTCAGGCTGCGCCGAATTTCTCCGTCGAATGGGGTCTGAAAGCTACGATTTGGCCACCAGGGCGGCGCTGTACGCAATGGTCACCCGACGAGGAGGCGTCGGCCATCTTTGCTGTGCATTTTGCGTGGGGTTGCCGGGAGTCGGTGTTGGCATGTGGCTTTTATTAGGGTTGCAAGTCATTTAGGCCAAGGATTTCGGAAATATTGTGTTCAAGAAAGGTTGTTCATGGGTTACAGTGTGCCAGGAAGTCGCCAATTATCGGACTCTGGACACTAGCTTGGGTAGAACATACGCGTCTGAGCTGGCAAGTGCTTTGCTATTGACTGCACGTTACGGTGGTAGCTACTAGGCGCAATTATGGACTTGAATAGTGATAGGGATTTTTATGGGAGTTTCACAACACCTCAACTTTCAAGCTTATTAAGGGAAAGGCATGCATCCACAAAGGGCAGGAAGGAAGAGCTGGTCCAGAGGTAAGAGATATCTACCCACCTACTATTAAAAATGCATATGCTGGCTTTTGGTGAGATTTGTTGGGTGAGTGTGGGGTGTGGGTGTTGTGCATGCATGGGTGCATGTGATATGTGCATCTGTGTGTGTGTTTGGGTGGGTGATTTTCCTTATTCTCTTTTTACTAACGACTCTAATCTGAATCAACAGGACTGAGATAAGGAAAGGGTAATGTTTTGTTATAATCAGGACCAACTTTTTGGCGTAATTTTTACCCGACAATAGGTACTTAAGGTAAGGTAAGGTAAGCAGCATGGGTGGAGAATATGCTGTGGCCACCTCAACCATGTCCAGGGTAACTATGGTAACTTTTTTGGAGTCCTTTTTGCAGGGGGTTGCAATAAAATGTTACAATAAATTAATGATGCATTCACAAACAATATGTGCATAATATTGGTGGATGCATTTAATAATCTTTAAGCTAATATAATATTGCTTCCCCATACCTCAACCTACTTAGATAACTGTTCCTACCAGGGTTGACCAGTTTTTGCCAGAGGATGGTTTTTACTGGTATAAACCGGTATAAACCAGTGGTGTTGACTCATTTATACTGGTATTAACCACTTTATACTGGTAAATACTGGTAAATACCAGCCATGGTCCCTGCCACTGACATGACATAAACTAGTTTTTACCGTCTGGACAATAGATAGGTACTTACCTTGGTACCTAATGTGCCTAGGTACCTTACCAGTGCTTTCCTAAATGGTTCCCACTACGTCTTTTACAGAAAGGCAGTCAAACAATAGTTGTTTTTCAAATCAATTTTCTGCCTTCTTACCTTGCAGTCTGCTAGAAACCTGATAGATGGATCACGTTTATGGCAGCCGGGAACCGCACATACACCCATACTTCTGGCTTGCTTCTCCTAATTTCTAGCGCACTAATGGTAAATATTCCAGCAAACTAGACGTGTCTGAAGTACATTCAACATAATTAAATACGCGCAAACAACATACGCTGCTTACAAAATGTACAATAGGCTTTTTAAATATAAAGATTCTGCCCTCCCTAACCCACAAAACATAGCGCTTTAGGTTCGCCAAAGAAGGCTGGGTGACCATTGACTCTCAGCGCCATCTACATCTTCATCAACTTTCAGACCCCATTTGGAATATGCCCGATTTCTGCTCGGGTGCGTCAGTAAATAAGCATCGGTAAAGCGCCCACTGGCGGATCCAGGGAGGGACCATTCCGGCCATGCCCCCCCCCGAATCGCTTAAAATGGGGGGGGGGCATAGTGTCTTTTGGCCCCCCGCCCCGAAACCAACAGAAGTCGACTAAATTAAAATGCAGTAACCTTTGCCGATGTTAAAAATAGCGTCTGGATGAAAGAATATCCAATTTTAAGGGATTAAAAAAATTGTTTGGAAGCCAGTATGATAGTATAGTAGATTCTGACACACATCGAGGGTTCCATGCTGCTCAAGTTCTGCTTACAGCAAGAGTTGACAAAATCGGATCCGCCAGGGTACACGAACGTTGACGTCGTACAAGACGTTGAACGTGAACGTGAACGTTTTGGTAAACAAGAACACAAATCCGGTAACATAGGAACGGTGCAGGTAGGCTGGGGCTCCTACACAGGAAATTATGCAGTCAATTATTATTTAAATTTAATTTTAATTATTATTCTTTTAAAATGGGCCCCTTTGCCAAATAGTGGTCGAAATCCGGTGCTTTTAATACAAAATAGTGTGAGAATGGGCGCCCTCCAAATCCGTTCGACCCCTCCCCTGATGCAATTCCTAGGTACGCCACTGGAGAGGGGCGAGGGGCTGACGCCGAAAACCGAAAGTTGCTCCCCCCCAAACCGGTGGGCTAGATCTGCTAGTGAAAGCGCCGATAAACTATGTACCGCGTTGCCAAGGATTAAGGGTGCAGTTAGGACTGGCGGATCTAACCCACCGGTTGGGGGGGGGGCAACTTTCGGTTTTCGGCGTCAGCTCCCCCCCCCCCAGTGGCGTACCTAGGAATTGCATCAGTGGAGGGGTCGAACGGATTTGGAGGATGCCCCTTCTCCCACGTGTTTTGGTTGAAAGCACCGAATTTCGAACACTATTTGGCAAAGGGGCCCATTTTAAAAATAATAATTAAAATTAAAATAAATACAAAATAATAATTGACAACATGATTTCCTGTGCAGGGGCCCCAGCCTACCTCCACCGTTTCTATGTTACCGGATTTTTGTTATTATTTACGAAAACGTTCACGCTCACGTTCAACGTTTTGTACCACGTCAACGTTCGTGAACGTGGATACTGGCGGATCCGATTTTGGCAACTCTTGCTGTAGGCAGAACTTGAACAGCATGGAACCCACGATGTGTGTCGGAATCTACTATGCTACTATGCTGGCTTCCAAACAACTATATTTTAAGAAAATCCTATAAAATTAGAGATTCTTTCATCCAGACGCTATTTTTCTACCTCGGCAAAAGTTACTGTATTTTAATTTAGTTGACTTCTGTTGGTTTCGGGGGGGGCAAAGGACACTATGCCCCCCCCCCCCCACCCTGCTAAGCGCTTCCCGGGGGGCCATGGCCGGAATGGCCCCTCCCTGGATCCGCCAGTGGCAGTTAGCGTTCTCAATATGCGTGATGACACGCAGTAAGGTTCCTACCTAATTTAAAAATGCAAAATAATGCGGTTGAAAAAGCAAAGTTATTGGAGAGATAGGAAACCCCCCACCTCTGGATCTCGAGTTTGAGTTCATACCTCTGCGCCACACGGCTAGGCGTAACCGCCCCCGAAGTTTGGGATTCTGGTTGGACAGTGTGCAAGACAACTTTGACGCTATATACCACGATAGTTTCGATGGCTGGAGCAAAAGTGGTAGATAGATTGGTGAAAGAAAGCAAAGCGATCCCTCTTTCAGTGCCAGAATCATGCGAATTGGCGTAATATAATCCGATATATGTTTTTCTCGGAAATCGCAACAGCTCCCTGTACAGCATAGGAATGGGGCTACATCGAACTGGTGACGTCACGATCAATCAGTCCGAAACGTTCAAATCATCTAATGAATATACCTGATTATATGCTTGCTTGCAAGGTTCGTTTAGAAAGTATTGGAAGCTACGGTTTAGTAGTACCTTCCTATTAATTTCTTCAAGAATAGGAATTATAATACCGTGTGCATGCAGCTTCTTGATTACTTTTGTGTTGCATGGTATCATAAGCTGGCAGATATTTGGCTTACATGTGGCTCTTGGTGCAGGTTGAGACTGGGGTGCTGCTTTTCAATATTGAATATATGCTAATTGTCATTGGGATATAGGTGGGTACCTAGGTGAATATCAACCCATCGCACTATAAGTGCGATGGGTTGACTGCTGAAAATAAATATAGTTTGTGTATCCATAATCTCAATGGAAACAGAATGTTGTTGACAGGACTGGATTGTGTGCAAGTTTGACAATGACTGGAAATTGAATGGAATGAATCCAGTTCAAGCTCCATATGCATGTGCTTTTGCCATTGGCCATGTGTGGAAACATAATTATGGCATTGTTAATTGTTGTCTGGTGGCTTTGCAGAATTTTCAGACAATATCGTTTACAATGCATCGGCGTCAGATAATCTCGACATTTTATGATGTAAATTGTGCTTGCAAAGTGGAGGGAAATCCAACTCCTTTGTTTGTCCACAATATTTTCAATTTAGCAGCAAAAGGTGGAGAGTCAATCCACTATCCAACCCAAATTTGTTTCATTTCAGTACAAAATGTGCTGATTGGCATCAACTAAGTTTTGTAAGTAGCATGGTGTTTTTCATTTTTTTCCTTTAACTTTCTTATCAGCATAAAAATAGCATGGGTTATTGGGGGGGGGCCCAAATCAACATTGAGGGGGCCAAGATCAACATTGGTGGGCATGGCCCCCACAAAAGGATACAACTCGACGCCCCTGATTACCATCAACTATTTGCAACATTTTATGATGTAAGTTGTCCTTCCACAGGGGAGGGAAATCCAGCTATTTTGTTGTTGTTTTTTCACTCAATTTTGAATTTTGTAGCAAAAGGTGGAAAGTCAGCCCACTATCTAATCCAAATCTGTTTCTTTTCAGTATAAAATGTGCTGGCTAACATCAACTACATTTTCTATGTACCATGGCCATGGTGTTTTTGTGTTATTTTTTCCTGAAACTTTTTTATCAGCATAAAAAGAGCATGGGTTATTGGGGGGGGGGCAAATCAACATTGGAGGGCCAAGATCAACATTGGTGGGGCCATGGCCCCCACAAAATGATACAAATCGACGCCCCTGTATATAGGTATTTGGTTTGTCAATGCAACAGTAATAATGTTCCTTTGACAGAGAACATTGCATTAGGAACTCGGAGACAAGCTTCATTAAATTAACTGAAACTGGATAAAACGTCCAAATACAACCTGAAAAAACATCAGACGACACTTGGCAGCACACTCACGCCGGGTGCGATGCGACAATAACCGCATACTACTGCCACCTGTTGACAGCAAGCGGAGACACAGCCGTCTGATTTCGTCGCCAGGGTTTCGCTGGCTCCTCTAGCGGACAACCGACAAACTATTTTTGTACTTTATGATCCTTGGACCTAAATGAACTTTGTACATTATGAACGCTCGATCTGAAGCCAGTTTTGTACGTTGTGATCGTTGTACGTTATGAACTTTGTACATTGTGAACGCGCCCTACCCAATGCATTTTGGACTTTATTTCGATTTTGAACGTTATGAACCGTGGACGTTGTGAGCTTTGTACGTTATGAACTTTGGTAGAAAATGAACCTTGTACGTTATGATATGGCCTGTTTGAATATCTGTCGCACAAGCTTGTCAACGGCATCAAGTTCATAGTTGTATCAAAGCAGGAGGCAATGAACGCCACGACCCACCTCATCGAGCGCTTCTCGAAAGCCGTCACGGCGAAGGGAGCACAAGGGTACCACAAGTTCGCACCAGTGATCCACAGAACCGAAATAGTTCATTAACTGTCTACCGATGCGGCGCGTGTGTTAATGGTAGCTGGGTGAAATGAGGCGAGTTAGTATGCGCTCTGATACATATTTTTTTATTGTTGTTATCGCAGTGACAGATCATCAGTCTGCATTGGGATTCTGACAAGGTATGGGATGATCTGCAGATCTGTAGATCATCACATTGCATTACATTATAATACTGTACTGCGACACCTAATTGTATTACATCGCATTGTGTCACTGGCGGATCCAGGGTGGGGGGCATTCCGGCTATGCCCCCCCCCCCCCAAGCGCTTCAAAGGGGGGGCATAGTGTCTTTTGGCCTCTCCCCAAACCAACAAAAGTAAAGTAAATTAAAATGCAGTAACCTTTGTTGAGGTAAAAAATAGCTTTCCGAGTGAAATAATCTCCAATTTTAATGGTATTTTGCTATGATTCTTCGGAAGCCCAATATGGTAGCATAGTAGATTCTGACACAACGAGGGTTCTATGCTGTTGAAGTTCTGTTTACAGCAAGAGATGACGAAATCAGCAGTTTCATCATTCCAAGACGTTGAACGTGAACGTGAACGTTTTGGTAAACAAGAACAAAGACCCTGTAACATAGAAACGGTGGAGGTAGGCTGGGGCCCCTATACAGGAAATTATATTGTCAATGATTATTTATTTTAATTTTACTTATTATTTTAAAAATGGTCCCCTTTGCCAAATAGTGGTCGAAATCCGGTGCTTTTAAGCAAAAATAGTGGGAAAATGGGCACCCTCCAAATCCGTTCGACCCCTCCCCTGGTACAATTGCTAGGTACGCCACTGGGGGAGGGGAGGGGGCTGACGCCGAAAACCGAAAGTTGGCCCTCCCCCCAAACCGGTGTGCTAGATTCGCCAGTGCATTGTGTAATTATGCTACTTCAATTTTATTACGCTGATGTTGACAGCTCACGTTCCAATTCGATTCATTTCAAACTCAACATGTCTCAATGAATGCGTCCGCACCAAATTTGTTCTCAAACAGTTCACGATGACTACACTTACTCAGTCAATGACGTTCATCTTTTCGGTTCCAGAATGTTGGGTTTGAAACACCAGAAAGTTGATATTACAGTGGTTGGCGGAGTTATAATCCATTCAGTGTTGTGGATCATGTGGATCAGTGTTGTGGATTCAGTGGATCATGTCGAGTTCAGCGATATGTAGCTTTGTGCAATTCGTGCTACTCTTCATTTAGTTCGAGGCCTCCAAAGAGTTCGGTGACCACTCAAATATGTCCGAGGCTATAACTTCTTAACCGTTGCTCGGATCTTTCTCAAAATTGCATAGCAGCTGGAATACAGTGACAAACTTACTCTATATGAGTATTTTCCTTGGAATATGAAGTGTAGGCTGTTATTTTGGCCCCTTCACTTGTCAATTTGTCGTGGAATGGGCCACCTACTACAATTCGTAGGCGTTTCTGCCATTTCTGTTTAGCCCTTGACCTCACAACGAGTTAGAACACTTGTGCAACATAACACTCTATCAGATGACTAACATTCTCATTCCTTCACGTGCCTCGAACGTCAAAAGGCTTGTATTTCAATAACATGCGTTCTAAACACATCATAACAGGCCACGATGAACTAGCACAAAAACAGCCATGCATGTCTAATTTAGAACGGATATGTAGAGCTTTAAGGACAAAACACTATTTTTATGTTTTACTCCGAAATATACAATATCGAACTTTATTTCTGTACTTTTTCAAATCGCAACGTGACTGTCCCGAAGGCTAAATTAGGTCATTTAAATCACGATGTCACGATTTCAAAGAACCCGTAAGCGAAAATTCAGCAAAAACCAAAGTATGCAGCGGAACGTTGTGAGTTCACCGATATATGCTTTTGCATAATTCGGTTTGTTCTTCATTGTGTTAAGGACCTCAAAATACACCATTGTTAGGTGGCATCTCAGAAATGCCAGAGGCCATAGCTCCTTGACCATTGACCTGATCTTTCTAAAAACGGCATAGCTGGATTCAGTGCAACAGATAACCCAACACAATTATTTTAATCAAGATATAAAATATTGGGTGTTAAGCTCTTGCCGATTTGTTGTGATGGGCCTGCTGTAGATTCAGCCATGTCGAGACAAAAAGTTGACATTATGACACCAAATGTTCATGAAAGCTGTGAACAGCCACCAAGTTTCGTGGAGCTACTCCTAATAGCAATTAAGATTGAAAAGCATGAAGAAGGGAGTGGGACTGAATCAGCATCATAAGGAATCAGGGTAAGACTAGGCAAAGTATATGCTTTCGTTAGCACGGGAGAAATATGGGAAACATTGACATTAGTGCACACTCGAAGATGGGTGTTTTGGGCTGCAATGAACCTTGCGCACCGTACATGCGATGCATGGGATCCCCAGGAATGAACTTGAATAGCGCAGTGGATCAAGTTAATTATCACATATCTGTAAATCTAACCATGTCCATCCTTTTACAGAAGACTACCGAACCATACCATCCATTATAGGTGAATGAGGCTAGTTTCTCATAACACTGCCCGCTCTTTCTGAACAGCACTGGTTTTGGTGTTGCAAGTGTGAACGGCTTGCAATTGTGGTGAAATACGTTTGTACGATTTCTTGTGTTATTGCTGTTGATATTGCACAAGTATCGTGCTCACACTTTTCCTCATAAGTGCTCTCTCATACAGTGCATAAGTACTATAGGTGTTCTGGTTAGAAAATTTTCAGATTGAGAAGAGTAAATTAGAAATTGGCATTAGCAGTCACCAACCAGGGGGCCTGAACCATCACAACCCACCCAGGATCTGCAGCCATATGCAGTGGACATTAGATTGTCTGCATTTTCTCTTTAGGCCCATTCCATAACAACTCGACAACACCCAATATTATATATTTGGATGAAAATATTTGTATGGGGTTATCTGATGCGTCGAATCCAGCTATAACTCCTTGACAGGTCAACGGTCAAGGAGTTATAGCCTCGGGAATTTCTGAGATGTCACCAAACAAGGGTGTGTTTTGAGGTTCTCAGTGCAATGAAGAACAATCCGAATTGTGCAAAAGTATATATCGTTGACCTCACAATAATCCACTGCATCTTTTGGCTCTTTCGGAATTTTCGTTTACGGTGCATTTAAAATCGTGATATCGTGACCTAACGTAACGTGACCTACTTTAAGTATCGGGACAGTCACAATGCGATTTGAAAAAGCGCAGAAATGTAGTGCGATATGTTATCGTACGAAGCAAAAATTAACAAAAACAAGGTTTTGCCCCTAAAAATATAACTATCCGTTCAAAATTAGGCATGCATGGTTGTTTCTGCGCTAGTTTATCGTGGCCTGTTTTATTATTGGTTTAGAACAGTATATTACTGAAATACAAGCCTTTTGATGTTCGTGGCACGTATCCCATCACGTGCAAGTATTCCATCACGATGAGTAATCCCATTCATCTTGAACTGCTTGAGAACAAATTTGGCGCGGACGTATCCATTGACACATGCTGAGCCGAAACTGAATCGCATTGGATCATGAGTCTACGTCGGTGTAATAAAATAAAGTAACAGAAGTACACAATGCAATGCAATACCATAATTTGTTGCAGTACAGCATTATAGTGCAATGCAATGCAATGATCTACAGATGTGCAGATCATCCATACCTTGTCAGAATCCCAGTTCAGACTGCCGATCTGTCACTGCGATAATATTAATCAACACAATATGTATCATCGCGCACACCAACACGTCTCACTTCACCCAACTTCCATTAACATTAACTACCTAAGCATCGATAGGTAGTTCATAAACTATTACGGTGCTGTGGGTCAATGGTGCGAACTTGTGGTGCCCATGTGTTCCTTTCACCGTGATGGCTTTCGGGAAGCGTTCGGTGAGGTGGGTCGTGACGTCCATTGCCTCCTGCTTTGATGCAAATATGAATCTGATGCAGCTGGCTAGCTTGTGCGACACATACTCCAACATGTCCTCCGCCGTCAGTATCTGGTTGTTAAGCGAGCGCTTGGGGCTCTCTTGAGTCGCGGCACGCTTTGGCTGTGCCCCTGATGCCTTCGCAAGCGTCCATGCCATATGTGACAAAAAAAAACACTCACAGGGTACCCAAAAATCTGCCTGATGGTGACACACATTAACGAAGTCATGTTTATTCTTATACTGCCATCTGTGAAATACATATTTTTGGAGGACAGGTACTGCGGTCCGAATTTTTGTGATAAGCCGTTGCGGGAACGCATGCACCATGTCAGTGTTGTGCTTTCTGCCGTCAGAGATACAGCAGTAGCTCTGATGGCACAGTACCTCGTTCTCACGCCAGTACACTACAAACGAGTGCCCCGTACACAGGGACGTATCCCAGTGG
This sequence comes from Ashinkailepas kermadecensis, assembly GCA_034440615.1. Taxonomy (NCBI): domain Eukaryota; kingdom Metazoa; phylum Arthropoda; class Thecostraca; family Neolepadidae; genus Ashinkailepas; species Ashinkailepas kermadecensis. Next base: position 397,703 of record JAOTOM010004939.1, read on the forward strand.
AAGCCTTGAGCTACATCCTGCACCACAAATTTATAATTGTCGGCGAAATCGTACTAGTCAATCACTTCACCCTCCTTGGCAATAGCCTTTGCGTAGGTGAAGCGCTGGCGTTGTTTGTCAGCCACAAAGTGGTGTTTGATCAGCTTCACGGTTTGCGGGCTGAAATATCGCATGCTTCCCTCTTTGGTCTAAACTATTTCTGCGAGTGCACAGCGATGCGTGGTCATCCACTATTTGAACCTAATATAATTATCCAAGTCATCATCTGGGGCTAAATCACCTCCACTCTCTACTGATTTGTCCGCGATTCCTTAGAAAGTTGTCTAAGGGCAGTCCTCAGTCTTCACCCAGGCAGTCCTCAGTTGTGCATCATGCAATCACGGTTTTCAATGTGTCACATACACACACATGCGAAATACAGCGTGATCGAGGAGGTTACGGTATTTGAGACCTGGAAGGCCGAGAGCGGATATGAGCAGTTTTGGGTTTTGATGATAAGTGCACATGCACACCGAATGCGTCCCACTGCTGCCTGCCAAGACGCAATGCTTCGGATGAAGGGCATCAAAGTTTAAGAAGCCGGTGCGAGTGTTTTCAGAGTTTTGCTTGTATATATCATATATATCACACACATTTTCCAAAGCAAACCTTTTCTGAACTCTACTTTTGGTTCCATCAACCTGTCGCACCGTGACACGGTCGGTCTTCCCGAGACACATTCGGCTGATCTGATCAGACTCATAAAATAGCTATACTTTCACCTTGACTACGTCCGACACCATCAGAAATTTCCTCGCTTCACAGGCAGCATGTTCAGCGAGAGTGAGCTGTGAGCACTGGCCACCAAAACACGGTGCCACCCCTTGTTTGTGCTCTCCCTGATATTTCACTACGTTCGTATATTTTTATTTCCGCGATGTAATAAATGGTTGTGCAAATGGTTTCACGGTTATCGGAATGTGATTGCTATATTGTGGATGCTTCTTTCCTTGTAATTCATGGTGAGGTATAACTCAGAAATCATATACTACCACAATTTGGAGACATTTCTGCCATTTTGTTTGACCCTTGACCTCACGAGTTAGAACACTTGTGCACCACAACATTCAAGATCAGATGACTAACATTATCATCCCATCACGTGTCTCGAACGCCAAAAGCATTGTATTTCAGCAATATACCGTTATAAATACATATTGATATTTATTGATATGCTAGGTCACGATAAACTAGCGCGAAAACAATTATGCATGCCTAATTTTAAACGGATATGTAGAGTTTTAAAAGCAAAACCATATTTATTTATTTTTTAAACTTTGCCTCGAACTTTTGCCTTTTTAAGAAAAAACTTTTGCCTTTTTTTCTCGAAAGATTCTATCGAACTTTATTTATGCACTTCTTTGAATCGCATTGTGACTATCCGGGAAGGTGGTGGTTGTTGGTTTTACGACACGTCGACCGTTGAGTCATGTAACGTCGCCAATCTCTCACGCTGATTGGTCGCGGGCGAAGAGCAGCGACAGATGAGACTCGAACCCACAATCTTTCGATTGTGAGACGGGCAACTTACCCCTAGATTACTCGTCCCCCTTTTTATAAAATAGGTCACCAAAATTATCGTCACCTGTCCTAAGGTCACGATGTCACGATTTCAAATATCCAGTAAACGATACTTTTGAATTAGCCAAAAGATACAGTGGGTCATTGTGAGTTCACCGATATATACTTTTGCACAATTGAGATTGTTCTTCATTGAATTATAGTCCTAAAAAGACACTCGTGTTGGGTGACATCTCAAAAGTTCCCGAGGTTATAACTCCTGGACCGTTGGCATGATCTTTCGAAAAACGGTACAGCTGGATTCGGCGCATCAGATAACCCCACACAAATATTTTCATAAAAATACATAATATTGAGTGTTATTTTGGCCCTTTCAATTGTTGATTTCTCGTGGAATTGCCCATTCTATATGGCGGTCTTGGCCAATTTCATTCGGTTTGATTTAAAGAGCTCACTCAAGAAGAGCTAGATTGGATTTCACATGGACGTATTGTGATATACTGGTGCAAAACACTATTTCTCTCTTCGTTCCAGTTATGATTTCAATTCAGGTTGGTTGTGATAAGAACGTTCCGTCGTGATCCCTCCGCCTTCCCCGCCGATTCTCGATTCCTCTGGCAGCGATATTGACATGCAGATCCCGAGACCTCCGCCTCCGGTTTACAGTTATGTGTCATTGCGGTTGGTTCGAGGTCAGGAATTCACCATAGTTATCAGTCCAATATATCCACCAATGGATTCACCAACAGCCCCTCAGGCAATCACCCCACATAGTCTTCCTTAATGCAATGCCATAAATATCCGCGTTTCGTGCCTATTAAACTACTCGTTATTTCCGGTTATGCCTAGCTGTCACAGTCGGAACGCAGACATGACTTCATGAAATACATAGCCAATCGGCATCTAGCGGATCGGTCCTTGAAATCTATTAACAAATCTTCGTGTTTATCTAATTATGCAGTTCCTAGTGGTTGAAATATTTGTCATCAAGGTTTTCATCGCTTTTCAATCCCATATAACTATACATGCAGGTTTCAAAACAGAGTCTTCTACTTCATTCATCAGCAGCACGGGGCATATGGAAAATTTATTGACGGGATTGAAACATTGCTAAGGGGAAGGAAACACAAGGTAGTATGCAATGGATATGAATCTGAATAGAAGAATTATGATTGGTGTCTCACAGGGCTCCGTTCCAGATACTCTTTTATTTATGATCTTCGTGAACAATATTGAGATAAGGCTGAGGAAAAGGCTGCTCAAATTTGCTCATCATGTAAACCTGGTAACAATGGCTACGCGGCCGGTCCTCTGCATGGACCCGGTCGGTCGGCCGGTTCTGGGTGCTAATACTAAAGGGTACAACGGAATCTAGTAGGTTGTCTAGTTCCAGCTCTATGGGCGCAAAATGACCAACGCAGTCGATGCGCCCTAAAGCACAAATCCACCACCATCCAGCCCTAGTGACGTAGGCAGGAATGTGCGAGATCCCTAGTAGAATCTACCAGGATTTTGGTATATACGGTGACGTCACGTAAACATTCTAAATACGTTTTAAAGCCTGGCTAAGATTCATCAGTGGCGCAGCGAAGACATCGGAGTGTTGTGGTTGGGCATACGGTGTTTCTGATTGTTGGCATGGGAAATTGAAATATGAGGTTGGTGAATATTGTTTGGATTCCTAGGTTATTGAACATGCTCCTAAGTTTGGTGCAGAATTTCTTCAGTTCATGGGATACAACAACCCTCAACCTGTTATAGTTCATAATCCTTAAAGTTTCACGAATTGAAATTGAAGCCATAGCTGGATTTTCAGAACATGAGCCTGGGCTTGCCTGTAAATTTATGCTTTAATGTGTTTTATGAATCCTTGGAATTTATAATTCCAATGCAATGTTTATGAATGTGACTAAGATGATGGGATCACTCATTTTCTGTGCAAATGCTTACTTTTCAGGTTGTGAGCAAAATAACACCAAAAATGGGCTTTCATATAGGTAGCATAGCAAAAAAATTTGTTTTTAGAAATGCAACATAACCTAACCTAACCTCCCTTTGCAGAAAAAACTTTGTTTGCTATGTCTTGAAATATTATAATCTTGAATGTGCCGTGAACACTAGATGAAAGCAATTTTCTCAGTAACTTAGTAAATTGATGTGCACTGTGTGCATCAGCTGGTTTACAGAGACCCATGACCCCTAAAGGAAAAGGCACACTTTGTGCACTTAGGAGAAAAATTGGACCAACTGCGGTACAAAGATGCTATTAAGAAGAGGATTTGTGGCCATGCATGCCTAAAATGATGGATAAAGCACTAAGCCACCTTTTTTTATGACAAGTAAGGTGCATTTTTTTCTGAGATAGCAAATAATTTCAACATTTTGTAGGAATACCTGGTAGTAATGTTGGAGAACAGCATTAGTTATATATGTGGTCTTCTTTTATTCCAAAATGGTATGGAAAAGGGGCTGAAACATGTGTGCGTATTCATACCAATATTTTAAGCTTCAGTACACTGGATATTCAATTTCAGGTCAATTTCAATTGAAGTTTCATCAGTCCAGGGAGGTGGTTGGTCACCTTGTGGGATACACTCATTGTTAGTGCTATTGACAGGCCTTCAAGGCTGGTGCAGGGGAAAAGTCAAGCTTTTTATCCAGATGTCTCCAAATGTTTGTTTGAAAAACCAAGGAATCCGCAGCTTTAAACTGCAGTGTTTTGAGGTTGTGGGAGGAACTGCTCCTACTGTTCACACCACCTTCCCTTCCCCGACAACAGAAACACCTATATTCCATGGGCTGGATTTTACATTGGAGGTCTAAGCCCCTTTCAGTGATTAAGGCTCAAAGTTCACACATCGCAGATAGAGTAGCGTGGACAGTGGCGTAACTAGTATTTGCATGTGTGGGCAAACGGATTTCAAGGTGGCTCAAGCAACAGTCATACAAATAGTCGCCGGACAAATAGACCAGTATTTTTCACTAGTGCCGATTATTATTTTATGCTAAGATAAGTAGGAACAACTTTATTTGGCGCTGCATGGTGCAGAGCCAATCACCATCGTTCCGAAGTCAGTGGATTTCAACCCTATCCCTCCGGTTCAAATGCCTCCGAAATGGCCGGCTATATATATATATATATATATATATATATATATATATATATATATATATATATATATATGCATATATATATATATATATATATATATGCACATATATATATATATATATATATATATATATATATATATATATATATATATATATATATATATATATATATATATTATTGATTATTATACTATAGATTACTGGGACGTAAGATACATGAAGTTAATGGGAAGCCCCACATCAATGGGACGCATGCTCCATGGTACCCGATATTAAAAGTCAATTATTGGGGGACAGAGCCAACACTGAGGGGGCATTTGCCCCTAAAAATATATCAAAGAACACCCCTGGTCTATACGCATATGAACGAAAAATGGAAAACAATCCTGAAAACCAGCTGCAGGTTCCGTATCTGCACATGGGTGATAAGGGCGTGATATTCCAACCAGTATCGGTACCTCCCCCGGTAGCCTAAATATATTGTTGGCGCCTTTTCCTAGCCAGAGGGGTACCAACTTTCTCATGGGAGGCACATGCCCCCAGTGCCCCCACCCTTGTTTACGCCCCTGCACCGAGTGGGGAGGAATTATGTGCAACAGTTATCTCTTACTTGCTCCTACCCCTCCCTTCCAGCCGTGATCTTCAGTTGGCCTGTCTTATCATACTGCTACTACCCGTGGCACCGCGCGATTCCTACGGCGCTCGACATGAATGCAGTCAGCATGTGTTCAAGCAAAAAGTCCTAGTGTTAGATAAAAATAAGGCTCATATTCATGGACAAGATTCGTCATGCTTTCAAATGAACCCAATTTTGTCCCATTTTGACGGCATTTAAGATCGGAGATGTGAGGAAAACACGGAAATTTGGCTGGAGCGCCTACGGCACTGAGCAATTGTCCAGCCCATGTGACGTCACCGGTTGACAAACGATATTGGAGGGCCCCGGGCCGGTTGACCAGTCCGCGGCCTTTTTGCCGCAAGCCGGTCGGCGATTAGAGACGCTTCTCCGGTGCGGTTATTGATGGGGTGTGGGTTATCAGCGCTAGATAACACACATGCCAAATCGGACGCACCGGGGTGTGCGATGGAGAAGGCAGGCTTCAGCAGGGGAAGGGGTGGACGGAACGCCACGTTTGCCACAGCCACCTGTTGACAGAAAACGGAGACACAACCGCACGATTTGACCGTCAGGCTTTGCTGGCTCCACTAGCGGACAACTGAGGAACTATTTTTGGACGTTATTGGACGCTATGAACTCTGGACGTTATGAACCCTGGACTTTATGAACGCTCCCTCTGAAGCCAGTTTTGGACGTTGTGATCCTTGGATATTATGAACTCTGGACGTTATGAACGCACCCTATCCGAGGAATTTTGTACTTTATTTCTTATTTTGGACGTTATGAACTATGGACGTTATGAACTCTGGATGTTATGAATGCTCCCCGACGAGCCTGATTTCGAGGAATGAAGGGCCAAGACCAAGCTTCAAGGTGATAATAACGTTCAAGAGACAGAGTTGCACATCATCGCTACTTGATGTGAGTGAACGAGATGAAAACACGCCGATTAATTCGAATACGAATACGTGGCTTACTTTACGGACGTATTGTTTAATGTAGGCATCATAGGCTTAATACCTACCTTTCATTCAGTTCCCTTCCACAATCGCTAAATTTGCGGCCCACCGGAGGAGACGGCACCGCTACTGAAGGTGGGGGAGGGGGCGAGGGCCTGTCCTGATACCTAGCTGACACCTGCCTTGGCAGGTGAGTATGGTAGGGGAGGTCCTGTCCTGATACCTAGCAAACTAGTCGGCCAATTTACGGCCGGACATGGCAATTGAATCCTTGTGACGCGATGTATATTTAGATGAAATGAAACGTGAAATGTCTGACAGAGGCGGATTCAGGAAACAAGGAGTGGGAATAATCTGGAAATCTTCCACACCAGACTGCTCCTTCATTTCGCAACCGATTTTGTCATGCCCAACGCCATTCTACAGTCAACGAAAAGGTACTTCCGCTCAATTGAGAGCACAATGATCATCGAAGAACATTGGTGAGCCCGGTGAGCGCAGGACATGTAAAATCGGAGAATTACTACTGCCGGATATTGTTTTTCCTCACGATACTTCCAATGTTAAAAACAGATTCGTTGCCCTCGCAGCAAAGATAATTCAATTGTAAGATACAGGTGACGTGACAATACACATACTTTGGAAATTGCGGAATCAAAACATTGGAATAAGGAGAAAATTATATCAGGACACTGGTGATCACAGATCCATGTTCTTGAACGGATAAGGACTTTTCATCACAATTATCATGAGAGCCGGAGTCAGGGACGCCAGGCTGGGGTTTGTCCTCATAACGCGACATGCACACAGATTAAATTACGTTGAGTATCTAAGGTTCGCAAAGGAACAGTTCTTAAAACGAGCAATTGAAGCAAAGCCTTCCTTTCAAGATGTTTTCCTCGTACTACCCTTGATAGCAATGCACATTAAAACACTATTCGAAGATACTAAAACTTCCGCTCAAATCTGTAGGCAGCAGTTAGATTCCTAAGCTTCTGCACGTGGCTATAAACATGGGACAAAATGTACCCGACCTTTTTGGCTGGACAGACAGCAGTTAGACGCCTCATTTTCTGCACATGCCATAAAGCTGGGAAAAATGTACGCGACCTTTTTTCCGTCCCTAGAACCGTCACTGATGAGGAAGGCGATTTCAAACAAGCAAGATCTGATATAGGCTCCTTGTAACAACCATTGTTCACGTCACTGATGACAAGTGCGCGAATATGTGGAAATTAACATTTTCGGTAAAAGCAGGCCTTTCGACACGCCCGGAGCGCCTCTGACCGGAACATTGTATCTAAACTTTGGAAAGGTGTGCAAAATATCCTCAGCATGTTCATCAGTGAGGAAGGAACCTATATTTCAATGGACGTATTGTAGAGAGGTTTCTATATAGGCCACGTGATAGTCCAGGATAATGACCTCGCGTCACGACAACCAGTTCGGCTGTTCAAAGAGATTGTCCTCTGCACGGTATATTGTGCAGTAGGTTTCGGCAATGGAACAGTAACACTCAAACTCCAGTGCATACATAAAATGTTCTACGACAACGAACGACCGCGATATTTTCTAGTGTTGAATTTTAAGGCCGAAATCAGTTATTAATTTAGAACGCGCGACCGCCAGCGTTACAGACCCGCGTCGCTTGGCTGCTCAGAGACGACTGCCTCGGAGGGTCTGCATAAGCCGCTAGCCCTCCGTGCAGCTAACGGGTGACGAAAGTACACGTCACGGTTGTCGGGCGTCGGCCCGGCACAGCCCCGAAAGCGCTGGCTCAGCTGCGCCGACGGCGCCGCTCGAGAATTAGACTCTCGACCCTACGTCCGGTCACTGCCGCGGCACAGACCGGCAGCGAGCCGCCAGCAGGCTCAGGCTCGTGAGGCGCGATTGTCTTCCTTCTTCCGCCTCCCAAAAAGTTTCCTGGAGTAGAAGTTCAGCCAGGGGATTTGGGGGGCGGGCGGGGGCCCAGCCCCCTTAGCAACCAAAAATACACTAGATCAAAGAAGAAATTTTAAGTTTTCACCACGCAAAACTAGAAATTTTGGGTGCGTCGAGCGCGGCGAAAACGGTCTGTTTCAGGACGTTTTTTGGTCGGGCCTCCCCTTCAGAAAATCCTGGCTGCGCCCCCGACCTGAATCCACCCTTGACTGTTGGAAGTCAAGTCATAGTAGTCATATACTGTTGGAATTCTCAAATGCTTTCTCATACCTCCCATTTTCGTTCATCAAGTGGCTCTATAGCATGCCAATGTCAACAATGACGTGGACTTCGGCATCAACCCTGGAAGCGTTTCAACATTGGCCGCCAAGTTTTGCGAAAGCAGCCATATGCTTTCTATGATACAGATGACAAAATCTTAGCAGGTACTGATGTGACAAAAACTGAGAAAAGGTATTGAAAATGCTTCGAATTACCTTCAAGCAACTTAATTTATTTCGAATTATTCCTTGGGGTGGGGGAGAGGCGGTGGCTCTATGAACCAGGGCTCTATGCTAAACAAAGCTTGTTGCGTGAACCCTGTTCCCTCCACCCGATCTGACTTCCAGTTCAACGGCAGTATTTTGTTTGCCAAGAGTTCAACATGCCATCAATAGGCGCGTTTACAGTGGCAAGTTGCTCCACTGCAAGTAGCTGGTGGTCCTTCTTGGTATCAATTACGCCATTCTTGGCTTCGACTGATGGGCGCTGCATGACCGACGCAGTCGATGCGCCCCTAAACTCCAATAACTAACTAACTCAAGTATTCCAGACACAAGACGTATATCATAAAATATTTCAGCTCATAGTTATTTAGCGTAGTGGGCAGAAATCGATGTTAGACGCATGTGTAGGAAAGTTCATTTCCATGCCTGGCATCTCACTTATGTCTGGGAAAAACTTCTTGGGGCTACGTGAATAGTACTATGGACCTCAAGTCGACGATATTAAAACCCCCGGGTTTATGTTCAATTGCTCTGTCTGGCAATTCCAAGAGCTCCTCTTGACAAGCATTGCAAATACCGCATTTGTATTGTGCCAATAATAAGCAGACTAATGGCGACAATTATTCGCGTTCAATAGTGCAGCAGTTAGGCTAATTAATACAATACTATCCTTTAGTAACACACCGCCTCAATCGAGCTTGACACGGCAATTCACTCGGCCATCCCACATCTTGTCATACAAAAACTTATTAGCCAACATACATCTCGACAGTCATATTTTGTTAAACATCATTCACATCATGGCATATAGGCTCAGCCTCCCATTTCTCATTAATTAGTTCCAGCGTTCAACGAGACATCAAAGTTCAGACGATTTAGTTCACACGCCGGCCGGTCTTCAATCACGCTGTACGATCAAATATTCAAGAGACTACATCTCAACAGTCATACCAGACAGACAGTGATCATCAGTCAAAGTCCCACGTACCTCAGTACCGAAGTACTGGACAGAGCCGGCCACCGGCCGCCGTCCCGCTGAGCGCCGTCTCACGACTCCTCCCCGGAGCCCTCGGCTTCGCGCCGCCAGCTAAACTCGACAGCCAACGCCCATGGCACCATGCCAGGCAATCACGTGACATATCCAGAGCATGTGACTTCCGCATCACATCCGAGAACAATGCTCACACTCAGTGAACTCTACTGCAACGGCGGGCGCGCCGTCCCTCTTTGGCAGCGGGATCCCTCCCAAACCCATACTTTGAAATATGACGGTACAACAAATCATTCGGTGTCCGAGCTTCCTACCCGTAAGTTTTGTTGCCGATATTCAAAGGGTTTCGGTGGTTTGAGCATGTTGGGATTATCAGATATAGATGTATACACATCGTTGATATCCATGCAGGATTTTTAACGTAATTTAATTTACTGTGGCCCCGGAAAGGCTTTAATCGTATTCGTCGCTAATTTAACTATGCGGCAAGTTCCGTCATTTGGCAGTCATCCCTCGGGCTCGTTGAGGTGAGCACCCACATAAATCGGTACACGCATCGTTATTTCCAGGGATTCGTATGTTTAATTCCCCTGATATCAACAGCTTCGCTCGGAAAACAAAATTACTTTTTTTGGAGCTCTTGCGAAGATTACAATTACTTATCCCCGCTAGCTTCCACTGATTGTATGCCAGATCTGCTCGCTCTTTCTCCTGGGCCTGGGGGACCTGGGAGGAAATATCTGCCGTAAGCCCAGCTAATGCACCGACACGGCCGCCCCCGTCCCTCGACCGCGGATTTATCAGGTCAGTTGCCAACTGACCCTCCCAGCTGGGAGCTGTGCGAGCCCGTGAAGCGACTCGAACCATGTCTTGCCACGACAGTGGAGATCAATGCAGGGTGGCGCTCTAGCCAACTGAGCTATCGGGGCGGCTTGGACACATGTATACGCCCCCAGAGATGCCTCTGACCAACATAGGGATTGACAAAACGGACGCCCGATGCATACAATATTGCTAGAAATCGTCATGTTTGGTTTCACGCTAATCTCTTCGAACACCCAGCAACTACAGGCTAGAACACACGGGAAATACTTTCTGTCTTCCCTTAATAGGGAAGAGGACTCTCCTCCCCCAATATAAATGTTACTCGTATGGGGTGGCATGCCGCCCAATACGAGTTCCATAGCACTCGGAAACACCAGGTGAGGATCTTCTGCTTCGGGCCTGCAAGCATCACGTCGGTCCATGCACATATGAGTGGAGGGGTTTGAAAATTATTGGTGGGGCCAAATGCATGGAGACAATAAGTATTGCCAAATTAGTTAGTTGGGCCTTCCCCATAGAGTCCCATGTCATAAGAGTAAGAAGTTGATAATGTTGCGGAGAGCTGTACAAAACATTGTTGAATTAAAGACGATTGTAACAAGTAACCAGATGCTCATATTAAGTAAACTAGAATCACAAACTGGTGCAATATATTTCAGGCATGGTCCCTCTTCAGAGACAGAGTATATACACTGAGACATTTGACGCACAGGATTTGTAGCACATGATTTATGTATCGGGCCGTCTACCAATATTAACGAAAGGGTTTTAATCCTCACCTAAGTCCAAGTATCGGTCATATTTAAATACCAACACAATAGACATTGCAACAAGTACATATGCTGTGACCCAAACAGAGTAATAATGTTCGCGGCTTCCCTACACACCTTCCCAATACATCTTTATACACATATATCTCCACGATACGTTATCGTCTACTGCACTCGGAAGTGTTCGCGTGGATGAACGAGTGTGTAAGTGAGTGATTGAGTAAATAAGTGTATGCATGAGTGGCGAGTTAGTGAGTGAGTGCGTACCTGGGTGAGTGAGTGAATTCCTGGGTCAATGTTGGTGTGAGTGATTGTGCCGGTGGGTGATTACGGAGTGAATAAGTCGGCAAGTGCATGTGACGTATGCATAGTGATATACAGCATTACACTATGCATACGTCACCTGCACTCGCTGACTTATTCGCTCCGTAATCACCCACCGGCACAATCACTCACCCCATCATTCACTTAGGAATTCACTCACTCACCAACTCGCCACTCACTCACTCACTCATTCACTGACGTATTCACTCACTCACTTACACACTCGCTCATCTACACATGTGAACACTTCGAGTGTAACAAAAGATGGCGTATCGTGGATATATATGCGTATAGAGAAGAAGAGGGGAGATGTATAGGAAAGGTGTCTAGGGAAGCCACGAACATTATTACTCTGTTAAGGTCGCATCATATGTACTTGTTGCAATGTTTTTTTTGTTATGTTGGTGGTTAAATATGGCCGATACTTGGACTTAGGTGAGGATTAAAACCCTTTCGTTAATATTGGTAGGCTGCCTGATACATAAAGCATGTCCTACAAATCCTGTGCGTAAAATGTCTGTGTCTATACTCTTTCTCTGAAGAAGGGCCCGAAATATATTAAACCAATTTGTGATTCTATTTTACTTAATATGAGCATTTATTTACTTTTTATAATCGTACTTAGAGTAAGCAGTTAGTGGGGCGAATGCAAAGATGGTGGGACTCAGACCCCACCAAGAGCACAGGAAGCTCCACCACTGCGAACACATATAGATATGGCAGGTATATATAATGGTGAATAAGTGGTGTTTTATGTAAACCAGCCTGCCAAGAATATTTCAGCCTGTCGCTTGTAATCCGAATGGCTTCGAAGCTAACTTTTCATTGCTGTTTCTCCGGTAGGGGAAAAAATCGGCAAAGGAGAAGAAGGACAAAAAACCGAAAGGAAAGCACACCAAGAAAGGAAAAAAAGAAAAGAAAGATAAAGGTGAGTGATCATCACAGATCTTGTAAGCACAGCGTAATTTTGTACATTAGAGAATGGTGAGTGATTAGCATGGATCTCATAAACACACGCTTACTTATGAATACCAGAAGCAAAGTTTGCACGATGCGGAGATCGAGAGGTTTGATTTTGATGGCGAGGTATTATAGTTGCACCCTGGCTTTTTATTTGTTCTTTACTAGCTTCATTAGCAGGGCTAAGTATTTCTTCGGCATTTCTAGCCGAAGAAATACAGGCGCGATTGGCGCCAAACAGGCGCGATTGGCAAGTACCATTGTGCATCTTGATGTCATTTTCTCTCATCGAATTGTTCAACCTGATGAGGGCATTTGAGTTGTCAATTGTGGTGCAAGCGCGAGGCGGAGCAGAAACAAATACTTCCATCAGTTTACTCTCACTGAAATAGCAGACGGCTTTCTCCTGCTTTTCTTTCTATATATGTTTCTGTCAATTTCGTTGCCTGTGGTGAGGCCTGCGACGTGGGAGAAAAAGAAAACTGTTATGTACATGTCAGAGTTCAACGTCACATGTCAGTTCGATGCGGTAAACTAGAGTTATAGGTACAATTCGTGGAGCAAACCATGACATCGCATAGTTCCGCATAGTTGGAACAGGGGGGAATTAAGAGGAGAAAATAAGTGCTTAGGTCATGGAGTGGTAAGGTGACATGACTTAAGGGCGTTCGCTATAGCGGTGGCGATTTGTTGCTATGGGTTTGATGATTCTGCTAAGGTCATGGCGTAAATTTTGTTTGAACACATGTTCTCACTTATTTATTTCAACATCGTTTACGATATATTTCTAGACTTTAATGCTGACTTGTGACAATTTTAATAAGGTATTATGATACGTAAGGTTAAATAGCTGAGCATAATCAGAGGTGGCCTCGAATGTGGGGGTGGTGGGGAGCTTAGAGCAAGTGTACATTTACGTTAAGGGAGTCTTACGTTATGGTGTATGTGACGTTAAGGTGTTGAGTTAGTTATTTAGTTGGTTATTTAGTTAGTTATTTGGACTTTATCACGCGCCCTGGAGCGCGTCTGAAAATTACGCGCACTGGAGGGGGAGGGGGGGAGGCGGATTCCGCTCCCCCTAAGATCTCGGCTCCTATTAAAGCAGGAGTAACAAAATTCGCAGGGTGGATGGGTACGGTAGTGAACTCTATTGTGTGCAAGTTTCATGACCTTAGGTCAGTATCTTCAAGGTCAAATGAGGTCGCATATGTCAAAATTGTCTTGTTTTGCATGGCTTGGATTGTCATTGTTATGAATCGCTGTGATTGTGGTTAAATGCTCCAAAATGGGCATCAGTGATGTTTTGGACATTACTAATGATGCAATACAGATGCTGGACCCGGAATCTGAGCTCAGGTCACCTATATAGCAGCACTTTATCAGGTCAGTTACCTGTTCCAGTTACCGGAACCGGGCCACCCGCCCGACTGCTCCGTCGGGCAGCTCGGCGCAATCGGCTTCGTGAAGAAAGGAGTGAAGTACATGAATAAAGTATGGAAACGCTTAGGTACACAATGACAAATAGAAGTTTTCAGAATGTGTAGGGAGTAACGTGCAAAGCGACATCAATCGCATGACAGGCATTTGCATTGATGACAACATTCCAGTTGACCAAGTTTGGTTCCGTTAACCTGTCATGAACTTGACCTGACCTGATCTCGGTGACCTAGCATGACCTTGAAACTATATAGCATAACAATATACATAAAAGAAGTCGCTAGTGTTGCCAAGAACACTTCCCTTTTGCCAATATATAGGATGCGCCTCAGCGCCGATTTTTGTGGTCTGGCGCTACGAAATGTTTTGATTTTAACGGTCCCTAACTCGATAAAAAAAATGGACCGTTTTCAGTTTTTCTTGCTTTAAACGACGCACCGGACACTTCTAAGCAAGTACGCAAAAAAAGGCGTATATCGACCGGTAAAATCTTGAGTTATGTACGAAAAACCTGATGGGTGGGCGGATTTCGCCCTCCCCCCCTCTCCAGTGCGCGTGTTATGGCTCATCGACTTTATTGGTCATGTAGCGCTCGTTTATTGTGCTGAAGGCGGTGACTGGGCGGGGAGACATCACCCGGATGCTTAGTGTTGTTAGTTTTACTTTACTTTTTCGCGACGTAATTTGTAGTTGGGGTGGGCAGGGGTGGCGAGAAAGTTGATTTCGCCAGGATGCCGGGATTAGCCTACTCTTGTCGAAAAGCACCCAGATATCTTTACCGTGCGAACAATGGGTAATTGTCCACACCGCTTATCACGCCGGCTGTCGCGTGTCAGTTGTTAGAAGTGGTTACTAGCAGCATGCTTTCAAGCATAATTGTATGTGAGTTTAGTACGGTGTTGGCTGTCTGCTTGGAGGGCCTCGCTGTCCCGTCAACGCTCGTCGGGCGACCTACTGTAGAAAAGGTTTTTCTCCCCCTCACTTATGGGGTAAACCTTCTGGCACGTTGATAGCTAGTCAGACCTCGACGTTTGCGATATTTAAAACCCCAGTTATAAATTCAATGGTTCGAATCCTTTTCGGGTTTTCGGGTTTCGGTGTTCCCGAATTCGCCCATGGAAACATGGTCGGAATCGATGACATTTACTTTTTGCTCGATTTCGTACATCCGGCTGAGGTGATCAGCGACGACATTTTTGGATCCTTTTATGTAAACTACCTCACAGTTGTGTTCTGATAGCATGATTGCCCATCGCTGCAGCATGGGATTTTTCATTTCCGATAGGTTTAAAAATGTAAGTGGTCGATGATCCGTCATAATTGTGAATTTCGATCCAAGTAAATATTGGCGTAGCTTCGATATTGACCACACGCAGGCGTATGCCTCGAGCTGTATAATCGGCCACTTCCGTTGGGTTTCATTGAGTTGTTTTGACAGGTATTGTATCACTCGTTCCTCGCCATTATGTTCCTGTACCAGAACTGCTCCAACTGCTTTTTGTGAGGCATCTGTATATAATTTATAGTCCTTCGTGATATCTGGGTAGGCCAGCACTGGTGCAGAAGCTAGTTTTTGTTTTAGCGTTGCAAACGCATTTTCGCAATCATCTGTCCAGATGAATATGGCATGTTTCTTTGTTAAGTTAATCAGTGGCGCTGCAGTTTGGCTAAATCCTGGAATGAATCGTCTATAATAGGAACACATGCCGATGAATGAACGGACTCCTTTCACAGTGATTGGTGCTGCCATGTGTTGGATGGCTTCTACCTTCTCTGGGTTTGGCTTGATGCCAGAGGCTGAGACTACGTGACCTAAGTATTGGACTTCCTTCTTCAGAAAATCGCATTTCGAGAGTTTCAGCTTCAGTTTGGCTTTTCGTAGACGACGAAAGACTTCCTCCAAGTGAACTAGGTGTTCCTTAAATGTTTTCGAATATACGATTATGTCGTCAATGTAAGCGGTTGCAAATTGGTTCTGAATTCCTGATAGTACTCTGTTCATTAATTCCATAAACTTTCCGGGAGCGTTGCAGATTCCAAAGGGCATCTTTCTAAAATTCCACAAACCTAAGAAACATGTAAATGCAGTCTTTGGTATGCTTTCTTCTGACATTGGGATCTGCCAGTATCCCGATTTCAAATCTAACGATGAAAAGAAGTTCGCTCCACCGAGGGACGCGAGAATGTCTTCTATCAGCGGTAGTGGATAGCTGTTTTTCTTCGTTACGTTATTCAGTTTTCTGTAGTCGACTGCAAAGCGATTACTTCCGTCCTTCTTCCTTACGATGACAATGGGCGCGGCCCATGGACTGTCAGATTCTTCAATAATATCTGCTTCGAGCATAATTTTAATTTGCTCCTCTACATACTTTCGCTGAGAAAATGGGGTCTTATAAGGTGCTTGACGGATAGGGGGATGGTCTGCAGTTCCTATGTCCATGTGTATGACGTCAGTCGTACCGAGGTCGGCGTCAGTCGCAGCAAATAGGTCAGCGTTGGTTCGTAGCAGTTGTTCGAGTTCGTCTTTGTCAGCGCCCGTCAGATGCGACAGCTGGGCTTGCTCAATTGGGTCAGCGGGTGTGGTAGCCGGGGTCAAGTCAATGTCCTGTGACATGTCAACCAAGTTCTCCAAGTCCGTTTCGTCTATTTTCTCAGCGAATGCTATCACTTGATTGTGATACAACGTAAAATCTCTGGTAGTGGTATTTATGATCCTCACTGGTAAGCGCTTATGGCGGTCTGGTTTGGCCACTACCTCGGCTATAAACAAGCCTGGCTCCTCGGAAATCAGTGGCATGTTGTCCAGAGACCGCACATAGCAAGTCTGTTCCACAAGTTGAACTCTGTTTACAGCTGCGGGACACTCCACGACCGTATTGGCCGGGATATGAATGCGTCCTTTTATTCTGACTAGTGAGCTCGCCTGCTCTAGACTAGTCGTTCGCTGTGGGCGAAGTGGAACCATGTTTCCTTCAATGCATAAGGCTTTCTCTTCGAAATCTAATTTTGCTCCGAACTCGGTCAAGAAATCATTTCCTAACATGCACTGTTGTGTCAGGCCTTCTACGATTTGGAAGCTGAAAGGTTTTCTGAACTTACTCATTTCGACTCTAAACGTTTCTACACCGATATTTTTCAAGCGATGCCCGCTGGCTGAAATGAGTGGAATGCGGTCTTTTTGATCTCCCGAAAATCTGAGGGTTTGATCCTCTACAATTTTGTCGAAGAATTCCTTTGAAATTAGCGAGATATCTGCGCCAGTATCCACCAAGGTGTACGCTCTCTGATTTCCAATTTTTAGCCAGCACATGGGAGTGTTGGGTTTGATGCGAATTTGTTGAACTCGGTCCTGTTTCAGTTTCCGTTTTTCGGGGTTTCGTTTCCTCCGGATATTTTTCCTTTCCTTCCTCTGTGGTTTCTGTTCATGTTTACTTTCGGCTCCATCGTGGTGGTCGTTCACCATGGAGCTTTTCAGTTTCCCGTCTGTCTAGGGGGATTTGGGCAGGAACGACACTGGCGTCCGATGTGTCCAATTTTGGTGCATTTGATGCATATCGGTCTGCCATCGGTGGTCCATTGGAATGAGGTGCCGGGCTGATTTGGCTGTTGTGGCCTCCAAACCCTGGGGCCTGCAAGGGGGTGCTGCGGAGGAGGTCCATAGCTGGGTCCGGGGGCATAAGGTCGTGGTGGGCGCGGATGCTGAGGGTAGGATGGGTGGAACACTCGGGGTCCAGGCTGAGGTTGGGGTTGTGGTTTTGGGGGGTCCTGTTTTTGCGCTGCAAGCTTTGACACCGTTTCGCTCAGCGATACCACTAGCTTCTCTAATTTGTCCATTCGATCGTTTCCTGATTGGATTACATCGACGTCCATTGGCTCATCTTCCGATTTCGGTATTCCCCTGGTCAAGAGAAGTGTTCGCTCAAATTTTGTTCGCGTACTGCGAATTGTATCGCCTCTTCTAAATTACGGAAAGTGTGTCTGTACAACTTGGCTGCCAGCTGATTGCTTTGCACGCCCTTATTGAAGATGTCAATCAGTGTTTCCTGCGTGGCAGGGCTGGTCATATCTGGGTATGCGTCTTTCGCTAGGGTAAGAATTCGCTCCGCAAAATTCTGGACCAATTCGGCGCGATGCTGTTTCAGTTTTCGCAAGGCTTCTTGTGAGCACTTCTGATCCGCTAGATCTGAATATCTTTCCTTCATAATGTGTTTGATCTCTACCCACGTCAAATTTGGTTGATGAGTTAGCATTCGTTGCAGAAATTCAGCTGCAGGTCCACCAAGGGTTTTCAGACAGATTATTATGAGCTGTTCGTCGTCCATACTGAAGCTAATTCGCTCCATTTGTCTGACCCAATCACACATCTTGTAATGGCTTTCCCCGGTAAATGGTTTGATATTTTGGCTCAAGCCTTGAGCACGCATCTCCATCCTTATCTGGTTAAAGCTATCCGATAATCTTTCAAAAGTAATTTCAGTCATATTTCTTTACGTTAATTATTTAGCTCTCAGTATTCTAGTAAGTTTAATTTTCGTAAGTTCTGTGGAGAAACTGTCTCAATTATGCTTCCCAATTCACGTAAAAATTCACACGTACAGTATTCAGTACACAGCGAGCATTGGACTATACGATCCTATGACAATCCTATCGGTGGTCAAAATTGTAACGGGTTTTGGAGGGATTTTCGGAATTTTCCCGGGCTTACTGAATTGCTGAGGTAGCCGTGTCTCTTCCTCGTCCTGCAGAAAGGCGTGCTGTTGTCTTATCCGGGTCGCGGCACCAGATGTGGGGTAGTTCTCGTTGGCTCGTGAAGTAGTCTAGGGTCTCGTTGTGGCGACAACTCCCGTTCAAAGTATTGCGGTACTTTAGCGTTATATTTGACTGTGTGAGTAAGGGCCGAAAAATGACAAGTGCCGACAGTATTTTAGGCGTCTCTGTCGGCACTACAAAGACAGTTTTACAACAGCGGCACACCCGTGCGTCTAGACCGTACGGTGCGCTCTCGTCGTCTCTCTCTGGCCGCGCGCCGGCCGGGCGACAGCGCGCGACGTCAGCGTTACGCGCAGAGGCAAACCCAGTCGGTTCTCTCTGCAGAGCCGGCGGCTACGCGCCGCCGGGCGGCGGCTGCCTGCGGCCGCTCGACAGTGGCGGCCGACGCGGATTCAAGGCCGACCGCGTGTGACGTCACAACGTTACGACGGCAGAGGCTACCCTCGCGCGCCGACTCTCTCGACGTATCTCGGTTGGCTGAAGGCCACATAACACGCGTAAAACATGAACAATGTTACATTACGAAGAATCCAAAATTGCAGCATGTTACACTGAAAATAAATTTACCCCCGTCTCGCGGGTAACCCGCAAATCTTAGAAAGTTACCACACAGCCGATTCAAACCCCCTCAGACCATTATATAACCGGTCCCTCTGATGGTGTTTTGATGTCACCATTACCGCCTTGAATATTGCTTACCCCATCCCAGTTACTTTTTTTTAGAGCGTCGACCGGGTACCTAAAATTCAATTGCCCGCAGCTTGAGAAGCAGGCTTGCCACGCCATATTTGTGTTTGCTTGGTGGGTTGTTGCACCGTTGAATTGTGTGGCGCGTGTGTGCGCTTCTCTCCCATGCCTGTTTTGTTTCAGTGAGAGCGGATGCCTACAGTGCCGTGGCGATGGAAAACGCCTACTACATCTGTCACAGTGTGGCCGATTTTCTTCACTTCCGAGGGTTCAAGTGGCAGGGCGCCGGCAAGAAAAAGGGAAAGAAAGGAAAGAAATGAGCAAAGGGATGGTGTTATTGCTATGAATACAACATGATCACTCTTGTGCTGGTGTGCGCTGGCTATTATAGCACCTTCAACTACTCGTCGGCGTCTTGCACGAGTCGCTTATGAGGCGACCCGGTAATCTGAATTCGGAAACTTCTTCAAGTGGTTACTTTATTTAACGATTCATGAAAAATGCCTGGCATCGATGCGAGATTCTCAGACCACCTCATGTCACGGACAATTGATTCTCAGACCACCTCATGTCACGGACAATTGATTCTCAGACCACCTCATACCACGGACAATTGATTATCAGACCACCTCATGTTACGGACAACTGATTCCCAGACCTCTTCAGGTCACGGACAGTTGATTCTCAGACCACCTCATATCACGGACAATTGATTTTCAGACCACCTCATTCTCAGATCACATCATGTTGCGACCAAGTTGTATCTTTCCAGAGCTTGCTGGACGTTAAGTAAATTTACTTTTTGTGAAATAAATCTGCGAAAACTACACATTTGCATTGGCCGACCGCACCACAGAAGTGCTTATTTGGCCTGAAAAAAGATCATATCAATGACGTCACTACGTGATTAGAGTGAAACTTCACCTTTTTTATACGTTCAAGTCAAGGCATAACCGATTTCCGTATTGAAATCAATTGCACAATAAGCGATTGCGTGAGGGCTAAAGACCGCTTTTTTGTGTGCCAAACTTGCATGGTATGGAAATTTTGCATTGTAAGACCATACGTGAAATGCGTACAGCGTCCCACCTTCCTATTTAGACGGATATCTAGGTGGATGGCAACTATGTCAGTGTGGAGAGGTGATCAGCCATTCCCTCTGGGGTTCCGTGGCTCTGACTCCTGTTCACTCACCTAAGCAATGCATCTCAGTCATCAAAGGTGCCATGCCACATCGGCATCGCGATTCGTCTTAATACTCTCAGCCAGTCTAGAAAAAGCGTCACGTTGTGCTGGGTCCCTAGCCATGTGGGCATTACCGGAAACGACATGGCCGATGCGGCGGCAAAGAGGGCAGCCGGTAAGCCTTCTACCCATGTACTTCCCCTTCCTGCCACAAATCTCAACCAGACCATCAACGCATTCTTCGAGCTCAAATGGCAGAAAGCGTGGGACTCCATTGATAATAATAAGCTCAAAACATTGAAAAGCCGCCTAGTGTTATGGAAATCATCCGTAAGAAAATCCCGGAGGCAAGAAAACCATCAAAGGTATTCCAGACACTCCGCCCTTGACCTTTCTTCGGGGAGGGAAAGGATTACAGGTAGGTACTAACAGGGTTGCGGTAAAAATGTTCCTGCTGCGATTCACCCGGAGCCGGGACCATGCCAATTCCGCCGAGTTGAAAACTGTTTTGATTTCTGCCTTATGCTCACCTTCTGAAGTTTTGTACTTTTTATTTCCGACCCTACCAAAGAAACCATTCGAGCCGACATCTCAATTTCAAAACCATCGAATGGCCCTTCTGGGAATCTCCTGGGCTGACCTTTTCGGACTTCTTGGTCGTGACCGGATAGGCATGTACCCGGTGTGTCCTATTCATATTTTTGGTTGCGCCATTGGGTACGGACTGAGTCTTCAGACTGTTGCAAAAAGACAAATAGTACAACGATTGCACTGATTGATGTCTGTGATCCGTTGTGCATTTTAATTTGTTCGGTGTCGTGTGTGGCTACTTACTAGACTCGGCGATCACGGTGACTGCATCAATGCACAGGGTTGATCAGAGGACATCGGTGTCGATTTCCATGACTTTGGTTTGATTTATATAATTTTGGCTTCGCCCCTCCCTAATGTTAGGCACCAAAAAAATACTTTCACCTATCGTCGTCACAGTTCAGGTCTGCTGTGATCCGATGCTCTATCATGGCCGGTGTATTTTAGCCTGCATATGGGCTCTGAAACGTTTTATTTAAGCTGGTGTGTGTTTGTTGGTGTGTGGGGTGGGGGAGGGTGACGGTGACGATGGATCCGAGCCCACTGTATGACACTGTAGTCGCATGCTGTGACTCAGAGTATTTATGTTGAGATGTACTGTGCACTGCACTTTTACTTACGTGCAACGTTTACTTGCTATTGGACGATTTTGCCCGTTGGTGGTAATGCTCAAGAAACATAAACATCGTCAAATAAGAAATAAGAATTTCTGAGATCTGAAAATATAGTGGGTGAAATCCAATGAGTTTTTTGTTGGGGAGGGGGAGCGGGACTAGTGCATCGACACTTCGGTCCGACCAATGTTCTTCAAAAATCGACACCCCTGTCTTTTATTTGCATATATTCTACAGCAGCAGCTCCAGCCTGACAAAACTGATCAGTTGGCCAAAAGGTGTCATGCTGCCTCTGATGAAGGTATGGAGCTCTTTGGTGGCAACTCTTCACTTCCAGATGATGCCCACCAAAAACCACTGGAAAAACGGGCCAAGTAAGCATGTTTAATTAAGACCAGAACATGAAGGGTATTTGACCAGTAGAGGTTTCAAAGGATCAGCAGGTACTAAGGAATGGGTGAACATAGTGTACCCATGTTAAGTTGTCATGCTTATTAGATATGTTTGCAATGAAGAAGTTGGGATATGCTCCAAATATACAACTGCATGGATAAAAGATCACTGCATTTCATCCTGATACCATTTTTCCTCGTAAAATATGACCTGAGTACAAGAATCATTTCATTTATACACCAAGTATTTTAACTTTCATCTGGGAATGAAAGCTTAGACACCAATTTATCTTATTCATGTAAAGTATTTCCTGGAGGTAAGTAGAGAGAACAAACTATAATTCGCTGGTCACTAGCAAATGTAGCCAGCTCATTGTGCCTGCCACAGCCATGTGCACCAGTGTAAAGTGTGAATGTTGTGTGGATGCGGATTAATAGCAGTCCACATAACTGAAGGGAGAGGTGCTGATTCACGAGGTCATCATATTTGTGGGATAGATGGAAGTTGTTAATTTTGGGGCATCGCCAAATTGCATCAAAGCAAGGTGTGTGTAGGATTGAAGCAAGGAGCACAGGATCAAGGGGAATTAGCAACAACCCATAACAATCTATAGCATTTGTATTGTTGTGAGTAAGGATGTTTGATTACTTTCACATTTAATAGTAATGTATCCTGGAGGTTTCCATTCTCACTATCCCATGTCATCAAACGATACCAGGTCTTTTATCGCAATGCTATTCTTAATGTTGTGTTTCTAATAGGTATTGGGTGCCAAATGACTCTGCAGTTGGTGCATCTTTAAACCCAAATAACCAATCAATTTCTGATAGGTACAAGGAGAAGTTCAGACTCCTGCAGAAAGAGATGGCAAAGCAGAAAGAGGTTACTCAGCTGAAGCAGCAGGTCACCCTTATCGAGAGCAGCAGAGGCCCTGCAGGATGATGTCAAGCAGCTGCAGGAGCTGAACCATACATTACAGCACGAAGTGCTAGCTGCTGTTCGAGGACAAGGTGAGAATGAATCATGGCCCAACAAACCCAGAGTATTATTTGAAGACAAGATCAGTCCGTAAACAGCTCATAAGCTCATGTCTCCCCAAATTTCTGCCGGCTGTTCTATTAATTTCCTGTTCGAGTCTCCCCGAACCTCTCTGATCTTGTTCTCCACTGTTGATCAATGGAACAATCCCATGGTCCCATTTGCAGATGGTGCATTGACACCGTTTTCAAATTTCACTTGTTTATAGGCTATATATATATATATATATATACATATACATATATATATATAGATATATTTATATATGTATATGTATTTATATATGTATATATATATATATATATATATATATATATATATATATATATATATATATATATATATATATATATATATATATATATATATATATATATATTTTTATATATATATATATATATATATATATATATATATATATATATATATATATATATATATATATATATATATATATATATATATATATATATATATATATATATATATATATATGTGCATGAAAAGATGAGCACTGTAAGATCAATTCAATAGATGTGCCCCTCAGCCCAAATAATGGAGTAAGGGAGACAAATTTGAAAATGGTATAGCATAATTGTATCATGTATTCATTGACAACATTTCATTTACATACGATTCCCCTTGCTCACTTGGTCAAAATATAACATTGAAGTGAGTAATTGACATCAACTCATATATATATAGAGTATGGGCATTGCATTACTCTTACATGTGCACAACCATATTAGAGTAACATTTATTCCATATGATCAGCTTCTAGATAAAGTTAGCCAAATAATGAACTAAATAAAAATTGTTTTTTGTCTTTTGTTCTGCAATGCATCAACAACTTGTTATGTGCATGTTTTCATGCCAGTATTCATGCAAATCAGTTAGACGCATTGTTCGTTGCAGTGCATTTGAGGTGTATTCCATATTAAAATGCTTCTTGACACCATATTGTAAAGACATGCGTTTGTAATGTATGCTATCAAGTCACGCTGTCTGATATCACACCCAAGGAAGGCGTCTCATTACATGGCTATCAGTTACCGATTACAGGTAGGAATTAAGTTACCTTATTTTAATTACGATACCATATAAATTTCTCAATTGGACAATTGTTATCATGGTCAATATATATCCACTAGCAGTCCCTGCGTCATTAAGTTCAAATAATCGATCACAATTGGTAAGCACATTTTCAGCATTTCATTTCAGCATTGCGTATACCACCGAAAGTTCTTAATGTGTTCACCGTTCTTGTCTTCTAGCTGTTCCACACTGAACCTTCGGATATCGACGATGACGTGCCGCTGTCTCCTAGCTGCAGTTGGGTATTGGTTGGTTATTTGGGCTTAAGGGCGCATCGACTGCGTTGGTCATGCAGTTGGGTATGTGGGCACGAACAATTGTCACTGTGACTCGGAACAATATTGTGTTCATATCTTGGAAATGTTGGGTCTGGTACCCGGTGTACTTCAAACACTGACACCCATGTCTAAGCCATGGTCAACATTTACAGTGACGCCAGTGGAGATATGAAGAAAAGCATGTGCATACCTGGCAATCTAGCGTAAGGCTGGAAGCACAGCCTTGTCCGGGATGTTGCGCATCCAGATATAATCTGGGTAAAATATTTCCACTCCTTTTTACTCCCCAAAGCCTTCAATGGAGTTGTTTGAAAATTGCTGCTAACTTATTGTTGCTTAATAATTATGCTTTGACACCACTGATATCCGTTCATGTATGTTTATTCAATCCATAGAAAGTATTGCGTATCAATGCACTAACGTTAATCTGCAAGCGTTTCGACTTGAGTGCTTCTTCCATTGCAAGCAATTGTTGGAACGTTATCAACGATGGATTTGGTCAATCGTCAAAATGCATTTCCCACTGGTCGCAAGCGGGAAGAGACTTCAAATCATGCCACGAATCGGACATAAGCCAGCACATGATTACAGCGCAGCCATACTTTTGTGGTGGGAGGCCTCAATCTGAGAGGGGCTTTCTTCACACAAATCTTATCTTATGGGGGTAAGACTGAAAGGGTGGGGCGAATTATGATGGAAGGAGGCTTTCTGGGTGTCAGAGTATGGTGGGGGTATGGTGCAGGGTTGCAGTCGGATTTCTCAAGGGCTTCATGCGGCTCCTCCAGCGGAACCTCCTGCCGCTAAAGGGGCGGGAACTTAACAAGGGCCGTATCTTTGTTTGTTTATTTTAGAGTTCTTGTATCCCACAACCAATGCTGGCTTTCCCCTCTCCACCTCCCCCGCCCAATAATTTTAAACTTTGAAGCGGGGTGTACTCCCGATCAATTTCAACCCACCTATTAGCTTCATGCATTGTGAACCCCCAATTATTTTCAGAAGCTTACACCTATGACTATGCACCTCCCCCAATCTGCTGCGCCGTTAACAAGAATGAAGCCCAGAGGCGAATCCACGGGAAGCGGGCCAGGGGTGTCATTATAATATGTTTACCGGGGGAGGGACACGGCCAGGCACGCCATATGGACGAAGTGCGAAACGTTTTGGAATGCTTTCCCATTGGGAGGGGACGGGAGTTACCGCGGGGTTCCAGTGGACTGGGTCCTCGGGCTTCCCAATAGTGACGCTCCTGCAATCGGGGGATCCCCTCCCAATGTCGCCAAATTTGTAGCTAAATCGACCTTCATTCACGATTTGCGGCAAAGCTGGGGGAATTTTACGATGAGAATATTGTATAAGTTAATTCAGGCTGCAAGCTGCCCAACGTTGATGAGTTTTCAAATTTGGTGAACATCAATATTTGTAAAGCCAAAACCAAACCATGGCGGAAAATAGTGCTTCCGGGTCCGGAATTGCACAAGAGGAGCTATAAACGATGGTAGTTGTCATGCAAATCGTTATTTCGAGGAGGTTCCTTGTGAACCCCAGGAAATCCTTTCCATCCTAAGGGGTAAGGAGGCTTCCTATGAGGTTGGCCATCCACCCCCTCCCCGGCAAAACTTGATAACGCCGCGACCGGAAGAAGAGAGAGTATTTGTCACAACCATTCCACCAAAGCAACAGAACACGTGCATATACGGTATACACGTATATACGGTATACACGAAGTTCGCGAATCGCCGCTCAGTGCCACCCTGGATCGCTGAGAATGCTGACCTCCGCGCACTGACCCTTCGACGTGACTGGGCTCACAGCCAAGCGGACCGATCCGGGAGTGACGAGGATTGGCAACTCTACCATGAGCTAAATCAACGGACCTCCACTGAGCTCGTGGTCGCCAAAAGCCGTTTCTTCGATCGGACTTTGGAAGAAAATGACGTCTGGCCGCACGTTCGACGTCATCTCTTTCAGAAGAAGACAACTCCACCATCAACTGAACCATCACGTTCCAACCAGGAGAAAGAGTTGTTCGCTGACGACCAAAACCGGCATTTTCTTCAACTGGCAAGCGCGTGGCTGCTGCTTTGCATTCTTTAGGGGATTCAGGCCCAAATAAAGCGCATCAACCTCGCCCTCCGCGCGTTGTTAGCTCAGCATTCAAGCTGAAGCCCGCCACTCTTCCCGAATTATCTCATGCCCTGCGTGATTTAAATCCTACCAGTGCTCGTGGTAACGACAATGTGTCCCCGAAATTGCTCAATATGTCGTTTCCTTCGGTGTGTGTACATATTTTGCACATAATCAACTTCAGTTTATCGTCATGTACTTTTCCGGAACTGTGGAAGTTGGCTGAAATCGTACCAATCTTCAAGAAAGGCTGCCCTGACGATCCCAAGTGTTATAGGCCCATCTCGATCTTGAGTAACGTGTCAAAACTGTGCGAGAAGATAGTAGTCAACCAGCTCACTGCGTATCTCCACCGCAATTGTCTTCTTAACAACTCGCAACATGCCTATCGACCACTTCACTCTACTGAAACTGACCTTGCGGATGTAGTAGCTTATGTCACAAATTGCATCGAAAGGCGCCGCGTTTGTCTGCTCGCATCAGTAGATTTGTCTAGTGCCTTCGATTGCGTGTCTCATAGCCGACTCTTGACCAAATTGGAGTGGTACGGCATCGACAGCTCTTGGTTTAGATCTTACCTTTCAAATCGCAGACAGGTAGTTCGGCCCGGAAGACTTGTATGCAACGTATCCTGTGGTGTTCCACAAGGAAGTCTGTGCGGTCCAATTCTGTTTTTGTTGTACACAAATGATCTTCTCTCGCACATAGGTGATATCTTTGAAGTCGTTGCTTACGCCGACGACACACAGGCGATGTTGTCATCGAAATTGGAGGACATAATGTATGCAAAACGCCGTCTCGAATCGTGCTTGGAAACTATGAGCTCGTGGTACCGTGTAAATCTTCTCAAGCTCAACCCATCTAAAACGCACTTTGTGATTTTTGGTTCTCGCCAGATGATCGCGCGGCTGCCTAGCATCAGCCTCTGTTCTTGGATCGGATATTTCACGTGTCTCATCTATCAAAAACCTGGGTGTGACCATGGACGAATCGTGAACATGGAGTGAACAAATTGGCGATATTGCTAAGAAATGTAACCGCATTATCTTTCCTCTAGCCAAGCATGTACGTTCTCTTACTGAAGAAACGCTGTCGAAGTTAGTGCTTGCACTGGTTTTCCCCCATGTAATGTACTGTTGCTCAATCTGGTCTGCTGCATGTGACACCGAGCGCGTGCGAATCCAAAAAGTCATGAGGGCGGCTAGGATCATAACAAGGACCTCTCGCTATGGTCATATATCGCATGTTATTGAGCGGTTAGGCTGGCCTAGCTTTCAGCGCTTTGTCGACATTAGGGATTGCTCACTGGTTCATCTTGCAGTGCATCACTCGGGAGCACCTGAAACCCTGCGTGATCTTGTGACATTGAGAAGTGATGTCAGCTCTCGATCTACGCGATCAACACAGTTTTCAGTAGAGCGCCCATGCCTGAAAATTTCTTTTGCGCAACGCTCTTTCATGTACCGTGCTGCAGTTCTTTGGAACAGTCTCCCCGAGGAAGTTAGGGCCGATAATATGCGACGGGCTTTTAAGTTTAAGCTGAAGGAGGCGCTGAAAAGAGCTGTACGTGGGAATGTTTGAGTATTGTATGCATGTGTTTTTTTAATGTTTTAGTAGCCTCCTGTCCCACCCTTTTTTGCGTTTTTGACATTTGATACTGAGTGTCTCTTGGTACCAATACAAGGATTGATTGATTGATACGAGTATGCTAGCCTTTATACTTTACAAGCTGTAGGGAGATGCTTATGGAGCAAGAAATTATCGCTGCTTGGGTACCAATAAAAAGCAACAAGACATCCAAAAACAAATATCAAGACAGGCAAAACAATTCGATCAAGGTACACCGGTATAATTACTGGCGTGGTACACTGACAAACCTCATCCAATGCCATGCTCCACATATTATTTTAGCCCCATAATTGTCCCTAGCCATACTGTCCATAGCCCAAGTAACACATGCCTATTCAGTGTTCATGGCTTGTTTTACTTAAATCATTGTGATACGATACGATTAAGGTAGATCCAACGGTCAGACTGTAACCCAGTGCCTATGCGTTGATATGTACATCACTTTCCAGGGCTTACATCTCACCATCCGGGGCTGACACCCCCATTGACCAGGACTGGTACTTCAGCGTCTGTGACTAACACTTTACTGGTCGCGGTCGACACCTCACTGACCAGGGCTGACACCTCACTACCCAGAACTAACAATTAGTGACCAGGGCTGACATCTCACTGCTCAGGACTGCACCTCACTGACCAGGGCTGACAACTCACTGACCAATGGAACACTAACTGCCAAGGACTAACAATTTAGTCACCAGGGCTGACACCTCACTGTCTAGAACTGACACTTCATTGCCTATGGCTGACATGTCACTGCCCAGAACTGACACTTCATTGCCTGTGGTTGGCACATCACTGGCCAGAACTGACACTTCGTTGTCTGTGGCTGACACGTCATTGCCCAGAAATGACACTTCATTGTCTGTGGCTGACATCACTGCCCAGAACTGACACTTCACTGACCATAGCTGACATGTCACTGCCCAGAACTGACACTTCATTGTCTGTGGCTGACACATCACTGCCCAGAACTGACACTTCACTGACCATAGCTGACATGTCACTGCCCAGAACTGACACTTCATTGTCTGTGGCTGACACATCACTGCCCAGAACTGCCACTTCACTGACCATAGCTGACATGTCATCGCCCAGAACTGACACTTCATTGTCTGGGGCTGACACATCACTGCCCAGAACTGACACTTCACTGTCTGTGGCTGACACATATCTGCCCAGAACTGACACTTCACTGACCATAGCTGACATGTCACTGCCCAGAACTGACACTTCACTGTCTGTGGCTGACACATATCTGCCCAGAACTGACACTTCACTGACCATAGCTGACATGTCATCGCCCAGAACTGACACTTCATTGTCTGGGGCTGACACATCACTGCCCAGAACTGCCACTTCACTGACCATAGCTGACATGTCATCGCCCAGAACTGACACTCATTGTCTGGGGCTGACACATCACTGCCCAGAACTGACACTTCACTGTCTGTGGCTGACACATATCTGCCCAAAACTGCCACTTAACTGACCATAGCTGACATGTCACCGCCCAGAACTGACACTTCACTGACCATAGCTGACACATCACTGCCCAGAACCGACACTTCACTGTCTGTGGCTGACACATATCTGCCCAGAACTGACACTTCACTGTCTGTAGCTGACACATCTCTGCCCAGAACTGACACTTCACTGACCATAGCTGACACACCACTGCCCAGAACTGACACTTCACTGTTTCACTGTCTGTGGCTGACACATATCTGCCCAAAACTGCCACTTCACTGACCATAGCTGACACATCACTGCCCAGAACTGACACTTCACTGACCATAGCTGACATGTCACTGCCCAGAACTGACACTTCATTGTCTGTGGCTGACACATTACTGCCAAGAACTGACACTTCACTGACCATAGCTGACATGTCACTGCCCAGAACTGACACTTCACTGACCATAGCTGACACATCACTGCCCAGGGGCTAACACCTCACTGCCTTGGGGATACGCTTTGCGACGGACTCCGTCCAACAGGTCTGTGACTGCTGAAGTCTGCCGCGCGCTTCCCATGCCAGCCGACACATATTACTTCCTACTCCTGGCGTGTTGGCGCAGCTGTTTGACCTCCCGTCGCGCTGCACTCTCCCTGGCCGTCTTCTGCTGTAGCCACCTGAGGCGCAGGTGCAGCCTGGTGCTTGCCAGCTTCCGAGCCACGCGCGGGTCCAGCTGACTGCGATGGCTGAGAACGGCCGCCGTCAGGCGCCACACAATGCCGGTGTCATGGCTGACGGTTGGTCCCATGGTGGTGGATAAGTCTAGCTCGAACTGCTCCACAACAGACCTCCACCAGGTTGATGGCACGTACAGCTGTCCTCGGCTGATGGTCTCCAGCCACGCGTTGGGCACAGCCGCCATGGCCTCTGGCGAGGCGATCGACGTGGGTAAGCCCAGGTCGCCATCGATCCCGGACATTTTGTGGGCCACGTATCCAGCCACAAATGCCAGGGCATCCTTCTCCACGCCTCCGGGGGCCGCGGCTGCGCTGGTGCCAGCGTCGTCCTCGGCGAGCTCGACTGAGCGAGCGTATGCATGCTCCAAGTCTCTCACGGCTCCGTCATCGGCGGGTTGGACGAACTGCGGAGCAGATTGATTTGGGCTTTAGGGCGCATCGAGCAGATTGATAGATTCACATATGTCTAGTTGTCGTGATTACCAATTACCTGGTAATGCAACGTCCATGTTTGCCGGAAATTCGCCTTGTTTATAGCTACTCGTAACTGGTATTCTGTGACATCTTATTATGCGAATACACGCGCGCGCACACACAAGCATATGCACAAGGCCGGACCATGTGTTCCACCAACTTCCACTATGAATTTACCACTGAACATACAATATTACTCAAAAGGAGACGAAGTAGGCTTGAGTATTTGAATACATCAGAATTTAAATGGTATGCAACATCAGGGTTTATTTTATGTAACTGGACATTAATATCGAATCTCCTTACAGGGATAAAAAAAAACTGGCCTGCGCACTGAAACATCATCTGATATACAGGAATTGGAACATATTTGCAACTAACCTGTATGTCAAGTCCATCCAGCGCCGCACCGCTGACAGAGTCCGTGGCAGGCATAACGGGGACACCGCCGGTGCTCAAGAACGCGGTGCTCTTCTCACCCTGCACGGCACGGCCTGGGCAGGCGACAGCCTGCAGCGCTGATGGTGCCATCAGCGTGATGCGCAAGCGTTGGCGAGCCTCCACAGCGTCAGGGTGAGTATTGTCCCCACACATACTTCTGAGCTGAGATAATACATTTTCCAGGCAGTCCTGGTTCAGGTGGGACGTCATCAGGAACTGCAGGTCCGGATATCTGGCCCGTAGATCCTGGTACAGGCCCCGCAGTGAGGCTGAGGTGCGTAGAATGCCGCGCTGGAACGGCAGCAACGATGGGGTCTGTCCACGACCAGAGGCGCCGCTGACCTTGAAGGTGCCGGAGATCAGGACGTCCATGTTATCCAACCCTGCGTCCTGTGCCGTCTTCACCTCAGGCGAGTAGCCGTAGCCGCACCTCCCCGGCTTGGAGTCCCAAGCCGAACTGCTGTTCATGACGTCGTACCACTTGTCGACGGCGTCGATGGCCAGTGCAAGTGCCTCTTGGCCTGACAGCCTGGTCGCCATTGCGGTGGCGACGCTGTGAGAAAATGTGTGCGTGGCGAGGGATACTCGCTGGGCAGTCTGACCACGGGCCTGCAAGAGGTGAAGCCACATTAAATAACCAAACAACCAGAAAATTTGAATAACATAGTCCAATCATAATGATGATGAACACATCTGAGGGAACTTTGATGCAGGAATCAACAGGAATTCTAAAAAAACATACATATGTGCATCCATATATGACCACACACATATGCATAAATATATACATACATATATAACACATGTGCTCATACCCATGCATGTTAAACTATTATGCCTCAGGAACACATGCAAAGTAAAACATATGAATAAGAGATGATATATATATATATATCATAGAAACAAATCATACAAGAACTTGGAACAAACAAAGAAAAAACATGGGTGTGATTGTCTATGCATGCATCGTCCACCAGCTTTCTCCCATGATATGGTGCCCAAACATGTACCTCTAGCAGGGAAGACCATTAAGCACACCTCTTGCCCTCTGTCATCCAGTGCCCCTAATCGCACATGATATTGGTGCCATAGTTGGCATTCAATGATAAGCATAACACATTTGTACCTAGATGATGAGGATAGGAGGTCCACAGAAGGAATTGCATCAGGTCTTACGGATGGCTTATGACAGGCTTCAGGCATCATCTTCAATTTCAACAAGTATGATGCATCATAATCGGCACAGGTAAAGTGATTGGAACAGATGTAGGCCTTCTTATAATCAAACTGGTCTGCTCGAGCACATTTTTGGATCCAAATCTTGCAATTTTTTCATCTGTTGGAAACCGAAACACACTGACACCCTGGGCCATCTTCTTCTTTCCTTTCCCTCCTGACCATATCTTGCAACTAGCAAATGAACAGTTCACCATGACTGACCTTTCACCTGAAAAGAAAGCCAATGTTATGGGCTAGCATAGTATCTCACTCAATATTGTCCTAGTGTGGTTTCTCACATAATTCTGGCTTCTACTTCCAAATCCCCTTTTCATGTACTTACTCAGTAGCATTTAATTGGACCATGATGGTTGTAATTAGATTCTGGCTAGATATTTAGTTTAGGCTTCAGTACATTATCAAACTTAATGTCACCATTTCAAATCACCAATCCCCGAATAAATCTGAGAACTATCTATCTCCATATCTTACCTTAAGCATTTAAAATAACATCCACTATGTCTGATGTTCGGTTAATGTCAAGTGCATTAACATTTCACAATAATATGAAATGCCTTGCATTACACAAAATGTGCTGGAATAGCACTATAAAGCTTGACATGGAATAACTTGAACATAGATGCAAACAAAGGATTTTTTTAAGCAGAGTAGCAAGCAATTTTGGTAGTTCCTTGCAACTTATTCTGCCAGGGAACTCCAGGAAGCAGATGGGGAGCATCACATTAGACTGGATAATGTGCAGAACTGTTAATGCATGAGATAATACCAACTGAGATTGAGGTGCCTATTGGCCCACAAACTGCCTATTGACCCACAACCAGGAACATCTCATTGAGGCATGTGAAAATTGTCCAGCTCCAACTATGGAAAATCCACAAGCACAAGCATATCTGGCTTTGACAGGCAATGACAAAAATATTTTTGCCAACTGAAGAGCTCATCATTTTTAATATGTTTGACAATATATTATGGTAATCATTCACCACACAATCTACCATTAACCCAACCCATTGGGAAGTACAAGGAAATCCTCAGATTACGTCAGATAATGCATTGAAATTACATAGGGTTTTCGCTACTACGTGGTATATATCCACTGTATCACGTGATCTTTCCAGTCCGGTATCAATGTCAATGTTTATGTGCCATCTTGGAATTCAAGTGTTGATCAAATTTCTTCAAAATTTTCACATTTGAAGCAGAGATAAAGTCTCTGGAAAGGTATTCACATCAATACACAGTCTGTCACAGAACTGCTGGTAGGCATTTCACAGGGTCAAAAAGACATTGATACACTGGTTAGTACTGCCAAGTCATGGGGACTAGCAATGAACTCCAAGAAATGTGTAGTTCTCAAAGCACACCGTGGCTCATATGACTGGAAAACTCTTGGCCCTTATGCACATTATTACCTAGATGGAATTCAGGTAAACTTTGTTGAGATGCATGCTGACCGGTATTTCTGTCTTAAAGGGTGTTTTTTGAATTTTCGGATTTTTGTCCCGGAATATTATGTTTATTAACGTGATTCGGAAGATGCGAACATTCGTTTTCTCCGTAAATGCTTACGTCTCGGTTAATCTTAGCGATAATATCTATAATGCGCCATATATGCCACACCGCTGTTGTTTGTTACATAATTTATCCATCCCTCACCTGGCACTTCTCAGTGCCAGGTGAGGGAGTTGATTTTTCACGCAGTTGATTCAACACTTTTTCACGTCGAAAATGCTCAATTTCCGCCTCTTTGCCACATAGATGACACCACCATTATTTCACCGCAACGCCGGAAAAAAAACTAAGCAGAGCACGGCTTCTGGGCGTGATGTACGGATGACGTCACGATAAATATTACGCTTGTTTTGAAATTATAATATATAAGTTTATATTAGTTTAGATAAGAGTAGATTGTATTACGTTAGGTTAGGTTAGGTTACGTTTTCCTATTTAATTATTAATTATCATACTGCTTGTTGGACAAGACCCAGCAGAAGCACACTCTTTTAAATATCACTTCGCGGTCCGTCACGATAAACGCTTGTGTTTTTAAATTAAAATATATGAGTTTATATTAGTTTAGATAAGAGTAGATTGTATTATGTTAGGTTAGGTTAGGTTAGGTTAGGTTAGATTTTCCTATTTAATTATGAATTATCATACTATTTGTTGGAAGTCGTGAGGATAGACGAGACCGGGGTCACAGGGGTCACTTTGAGGTCAACAGTTCGAAAATGGCTTCGGTGTGTGTAGGTTGTGATCCAGTGCCATATGATATAATCAAACTTTGCTATAAGGACAACCAAGCGAGCTTAGACTTCCTTAAACGCCACGGAGTTCTTCCTGCCGGAGTTGTCTGCTCTAAGTGTTCCAAGGCCTGCAGGTTGCAGGAGAGTAGGCATCGGTGGGAGTGCACCGAGACGTTTCGTGTTGCCAGAAGGAAGGAGAAGAAGAGGTGTGGGTTCGTCACAAGCGACTACAAAGGAACTTTTCTCGACGGAACCTGCCTGGAACCGTGGCAAGTTGTGTGTTTTATTAATCTGTGGTTAGATAAAGCCGGGACCATCTCATTAAGGTATGTGAACGTTTGTAGCGTTAGCCAATCGAAGCCTCAGTCCCATGCCTATGACGTCATCATACCGTACCGACGTGACTATGACGTCATCGTTCAAATTGAAAAGTAAGCATTTACGGAGAAAACGAGTGATCGCATCTTCCGAATCACGTTCATAAACATAGTATTCCGAGAAAAAAATCCAAAAATTCCTAAAACACCGTTGAATAAAAATTTACCGCATTTAAAGCTGCATTGCACTCAAATCTCTGCACATTGTTATATGAATATATTGAATAGATTAACCATGATAATATACTAATCAAACTTGAGGAGTAGCTATACTTCTCTGTATTCAGAATATAGAGATCTCTATATATCTCTACATTCAATCTCTGTATTCAATCTCTATATTCAATCTCTATATTCTCTTTTTCAGAAATCTTGACTGACAACCAGGGGCGTCGATTTGTATCCTTTTGTGGGGGCCATGGCCCCACCAATGTTGATCTTGGCCCCCCCAATGTTGATTTGGGCCCCCCCCCCAATAACCTATGCTATTTTATGCTGATAAGAAAGCTAAAGGGAAAAAATGAAAACACCATGCTAGGTAAGTAGAAACATTGATGTTAACCAGCACATTTTGTACTGAAAAGAAACAGATTTGGATTAGATAGTGGACTGACCCTCCACCTTTTGCTGAAAAATGTAAAATTGTGTGCAAAAACAAACAAAATAGCTGAAATTCCCTCCACTGTGGAAGTACAGCTTACATCATAAAATGTCGAGATTAGCAATGCTGATGCATTTTAAACCAGATTTTCTGAAAGAAAATTTGCTAAGCAACTAAACACCAATTGCATGGTCATACTGATGTTTGTACACACCAGCAGGGATGTCGATTTGTATCCTTTTGTGGGGGCCATGGCCCCACCAATGTTGATCTTGGCCCCCCAATGTTGATTTGGGCCCTGCCCTCAATAACCTATGCTATTTTTATGCTGATAAAAAGTGAAAGGAAAAAAAGAAGAAAAAAAAACACTGCTAGGTGCATTGAAAATGTAGTTGATGTTAACCAGCACATTTTGTACTGAAAGGAAACAGATTTGGATTACATAGTTGGCTGACTCTCCACCTTTTGCTATGAAATTCAAAATTGAGTGCAAAAAAAAATAGCTGGATTTCCCCCCCTGTGGAAGGACAGCTTACATCATAAAATGTTAAGAATAGCTGATGCTAATGCATTTTAAACCAGATTATTCAACAAACCAAAAATGTTCAGCCACAAAACAACAATTGCATTGTCATACTGATGTTTGTATACACCACCAATGGCAAAACCACATGCATATGGAGCTTGAATAAGGTTCATTCCATTCTCACTTTCCAGTCATTGTCAAACTTGCATACCAGTGAGTGAACCAGTGAACAACAATCACAGTTATCATTGAGATTGTGGATATATAAACTAGAATTATCTTCAACAGCCCACCCATCACACCATCAGCTTGATATTTACCTGGTGCCTACCTAGGTACCTACATGCCCAGTGACAATGTGGATATTCTTTTACTTTCTGCCATAGCGTTGTTTACACTAGATATGTAACCGAATGTGCCGCATATCGGCAGGAAATGTCGCACTGTTCAAATATACCACTGGATATGGATGCAACGTTTTGATGACGTCACAAACAGTCACAGTGATACGACTTATTCGCCCATCGGGAAACTGGACGGTGTTGCAACATTACATATGACTCAGTGCAGCGTGAAACTGCCATGAGACCATCGCAGTGGCTTCAGATCATCAGTACCTCTTCAAATAGATTCATATGCATGCATTCAATTTTGATAAGGGGAATCCAAGTCTCAAACTGAACCAACGAGAGCCATGTGTGAGCCAATCTGCCAGCTTATGACACCATGAAAGACAAAACTCAGCAATAAGCTGCATGGACACTGCATTATAATTGATATTCCTGAGCAATATGTACTAAGTTATGGCGCACATGACTTCCAAAGCAAACCTTAAAAGGTACACCAAAGTTAGCCTTCAAGCCTTGGTGACGTCGCAGCTTTTTCCTCATATATTGCAGAAATTGGTAGCATCAGGCATGTTTCAATTTCGCTGCGCATGGGGGGAGGAGTGATTTTTTAGGCGTGCCGTACCATAAAGGTCATTTGCGCCGCCTCTAAAGCGAGTACGTTACATGCCTGTCTATAATAGCGAGTGTTTGCTATCAAGGTGCAGGCAGGTGAACATTTACGTTAAGGGAATTTTACGTTATAGTTTGTGTGATATTTTAGGTGCCGAAGGCGGAGGCTGATATGGGGACATGTCTAAATGGTTTTAATTTTACCTTGCTCCTCCACAAAATAATTTGTAGTTTTGGTGGGGTTGGGGCTGCGCATGCGACGTGCGAAGTTTATGCATTGCCCATATAGTTTTGCACGTTACATGATTTTTTTCTCGACAAAATGGAGGACTACCAGGGGGGGTTGATTTGTATCCTTTTGTGGGGATCATGGCCCCACCAATGTTGATCTTGGCCCCCGCAATGTTGATTTGGGCCCCCCCAGTAACCTATGCTATTTTAGCTGATAAGAAAGCTAAAGGGAAAAAAATGAAAAAATATCATGCTAACTAGAAAGATTGATGTTAACCAGCACATTTTGTACTGAATAGAAACATATTTGGATTAGATAGTGGACTGACTCTCCACCTTTTGCTGAAAAATGTAAAATTTTGTGCAAAAAAACAAACAAAATAGCAGTATTTCCCTCCACTGTGGAAGTACAGCTTACATCATAAAATGTTGAAATAAGAAATGCTGATGCATTTTAAACCAGATTGTCTGAAGAAAAAAATCCGCTAAGCAACTAAACAACAATTGCATGGTCATACTGATGTTGGTACACACCACCAGTGGCAAAACCACATGCATATGGAGCTTGAACATCATTAATTCCATTCTCAATTTCCAGTCATTGTCAAACTTGCATGCAAATCATGGTTATCATTGATATTGTGGATATACAAACTATAATTATATTCAGCAACCTACCCATCACACCATCAGCTTGATATTTACCAAGGTACCTACCTACCTACATACCCAATGACAATGTGCATTGACATTGATATGGGGCTACCCAATCTCAAACTGAACCAACAAAAGCCACGTTTGAGCCAATCTGCCAGCCTATGAAAACACGAGAGCAAAGTCAGCAAGAAGCCGTATAGACACCTCATTATAATTGATATTCCTGAAGAAAACAATGGTTAGTAAGCTATTGCCACACATGACTTCCTAAACAAACCCTAAAGAGTCATACAAGACCAGTGTCTGGTAGCGGCCAAGGCCTGTAGCGGCATTAAGGGTGCGTTCTTTGTCTCCTTCATTCCACGGATTCCGTGGACTATGACGTGTAATATTTCGTGGACTGCAGCCAAGGAACGTTCTGTGAAATTTCGCGCCGGATTACTTATGTGAGCCATTTGTGTCGCTTTTCACAAACCTTCCTACTAACTCGTATGATTAGCATTCATTGCATGCTGTTACATTAAAGCAATGTGGTTGAATCACTTGTTGGCAACACCAGTAATTATACAAAGCTCCGAACTATGATCTTATTGTTATTGGCCACTGATGCCTAATTTAATGCTCATGGTGTCAACAATAAAAAGGAAAAAAATGCGAAACTATTCTGAGATGGCTAGTGTTCTAGGTAGATGAATGTCAGACATGTCCAGGGCAGGCTATGACAGGCATGCAGGGGCGTCGATTTGTATCCTTTTGCGGGGGCCATGCCCCCCCCCCCCAATGCTGATCTTGGCCCCCCCAATGTTGATTTGGGCCCCCCCAATAACCCATGCTATTTTTATGCTGATAAAAAGCTAAAGGAAAAGAAGAAGAAAAAGACTGTGTTAGGTACATAGAAAACTTAGTTGACGTTAACCAGTACATTTTGTACTGAACAAGAACAGATTTGGATTAGATAGTGCACTGAGTATCCAACTTTTGCTACACAATTCAGAATTATGTGCAAAAAAA
The DNA here is from genome assembly GCA_034440615.1 of Ashinkailepas kermadecensis. Classification (NCBI taxonomy): domain Eukaryota; kingdom Metazoa; phylum Arthropoda; class Thecostraca; family Neolepadidae; genus Ashinkailepas; species Ashinkailepas kermadecensis. The sequence continues at coordinate 437,047 of JAOTOM010004939.1, forward strand.
CATAATAGCTAGATTTCCCTCCACTGTGCAAGGACAACTTATGACATAAAATGTTAAGATTCGCTGATGATGCATTTTAAACCAGATTGTCTTTTTTTTAAATGTTAAGCCACAAAACAACAATTGGATTGTCATACTGATGTTTGTACACACCACCAATGGCAAAACCACACGCATATGAGCTTAAACAGGAAAAAATCCATTCTGAATTTCCAGTCATTGTCAAACTTGCATTGTCCAGTAAAGAACAATGACAATCATCCTTGAGATTGTGGATATGCAAACTATAATTATCTTCAGCAGCCCACCTATCACACCATCAGCTTGATATTTACCTAGGTACCTACCTAAATGCCCAATGACAATGCATGCATTCAATATTGATATGGGGAAAACGAGAGCCATGTGTGGGCAAATCTGCCAGCTTATGATACCATGACAGAGAAAAGTCAGCAAGAAGCTGCATGGCCACTGCATTATAATTGGTATTCCTAAAGGAATAAAAAAGAAAGCTATGGCTCACATGACTTTTAAGCAAACCTTACAGTCATACACGACCAATGCTATACAAGAGAAATAGCCTTGACAAGACCAATGTCTCGTACGCCGCAAAAACACCGTTATTAAACGCCGCAAAATATCATTATTTTAAAAGGTACACAAAAGTTCGCATTCAAACCTTGATGACGTCACAGGTTTTTATTCGTATATTGCAGAAATTGGTAGCATCAGGCAAGTTTCAATTTCACTGCATGGGGAGTGACTTTTTCAGGCGTACCGGACCAGAGAGGTCATTTGCACCACCTTTGAAGCGAGTACGTTACATGTCTGACTATAAAAGAGGGTGTTTGCGATCAAGGTGCAGGCATGTGGACGTTTACGTAAAGGGAATTTTACGTTATAGTTGGTGTGATATTTTAGGCGCTGAAGGCAGGGCTACGATGGGGATATCCCCCTAATGTCTAGATGGCAGGGGCGTCGATTTGTATCCTTTTGTGGGGGACAGGGCCCCACCAGTGTTGATCTTGGCCCCCCCAATGTTGATTTGGCCCCCCCAATAACATTTGCTATTTTTATGCTCATAAAAAAGTTGAAGAAAAAAAGAAGAAGAAAAACACGATGCTAGGTACATATAAAATGTAGTTGATGTTAACCAGCACATTTTGTAATAAAAAAACAGATTTGGGCTAGATAGTGGACTGACTCTCCACCTTTTGCTACAAAATTCAAAATGGTGTGCACAAAAACCAATTGTCATTGTCAAACTTGCATACAATCCAGTCCCGTGAACAACAATCAGTTATCATTGAGAGTGTGGATATACAAACTATAATTAACCTCAACAACCCACTCATCACACTATAAGCTTGATACTTGCCTGGTACCTAGGCACCTAGGTACATGCTGCAGAAAGACTTAGAAGAGCTTGTGAAGTGGTCCAAAAATGGCAGATGAAATTACATTTTTATAAGTGCAAAATCATGCATGTATGCAGGGGCGTCGATTTGTATCCTTTTGTGCGGGCTATGGCCCCACCAATGTTGATCTTGCCCCCCAATGTTGATTTGCCCCCCCCAATAACCTATGCTATTTTATGCTGATAAGAAAGCTAAAGGGAAAAATGAAAAACATCATGCTAAGTGGAAACATTGATGTTAACCAGCACATTTTGTACTGAATAGAAACAGATTTGGATTAGATAGTGGACTGACTCTCCACGTTTTGCTGAAAAATGTAAAATTGTGTGCAAAAACAAATAAAATAGCTGGAATTCCCTCCACTGTGGAAGTACAGCTTACATCTTTCTGGGTTGGTTGGTTGGCTATTTGGGTTTATGGGCGCATTGACTGCGTTGGTCATACAGCGCCCATACAACTTTTATTGTTCCCACCTTAAAGCACAAGAATACCCGAAAGCTTCCCAAAAAAAAATTACAACCATGGTCACAAAAAAATATAATTTTGTATTCAAAATCAGCTTAGGTTAGGTTAGGCTCGGTTAGGTTTCTTTTTTAAGGTTCAGAATTTTCAGAAAATAAATTAAGTGAAATTTTAATTTAGTTTAATTTTTGTTCTCAAAAGGTAGGTTAGGATAGGCTAGGTTAGGTTTTGTTGCATGAAAAAAAAAACATTTATGTTTATGCGATGTTATCGAACTCAAAGCCTTTTTGGCATTATTTTGCTCACAACCTGAAAAGTAAGCACAGAAAATAAGTGGGTCCAGTCATCTTAGTCACCTTCATAAACATGGTATTCTGCATATTTTGTTTTGTCTTAAAGGAAAAAAAGAACACCTTAGACTGCAAGGTTACCAAATAATTTGCTATTCTTGGGGGAAACTTTTTTGCATAAATAAAAATGTTTTCCAACTTGAAAAGCCTAAACTAACCTAACTTAACCGAACCTAACCCATTTGCTTGCTATATGGAGGCAAATGTGTGTAGAAACTTGTCTTGTTACCACCTTAAAGTACAATAATACCGATCTGTCTAGGTTAGGCTAGTTTAGTTGTTTACCTTGGAAAAATTGTTCAATAATTTTCAAAAATAAAATAAAATCGGAAATTTTCCTTCAAAAGCAGCTGACATTAGGTTCGGGTAAGTTGGGTTCGGTTGTTCAATTTAGAAAATGTATCGATAGACACTAGCGCGCATTAAATGTCACACATCGTGATGGGCGTTCCTCAGAACATCCAAAATCGTAACATCCAAATAAAAAATTCCAGTTACAGAAATTCCAGCGCCTAAAGTCTAAATTTGAAGTTACAGTGACAAATGTGACGGAGGTAAGACATTTGTGGTGCAATTGCGCGCAGTGTTTAATCCGGAGGCCAATCTCATGTGACGTACTGATTCGTTTTTTGTACTTCGCACATTCTGATGTATCTGCGGATTGGTGTGATTTTAAATAGTGAATAAATAGCTTGCTGATATTTAATTCACAAAGGAACAGTAGTTGAAGAAGTTGGCAGGCTTGCAAAAGTTCAGTCCATGCTTTTTTTCTTCTGATTTATGCCCAGGGTTTCCATGTTAATATCACATAACTGCCACGTTTGTCTTCAAGAAGAGCTGTTTTTAGTTTACTTGTATTAATATTTTCATTCCACTGCTCTTAGTGCCCTTTCTGCCCAGTATTGGGGCACCTAGTGTTGTATTTCCGTCCAGGCGTTGGCACACCTTTTGGTAAATTTACAGCTTAAGGTAATTTCTAATTAATTTTTTTCCATGCAATGGTTAGGAAGGTGATGAACATGATGTTTCTGCTCATTTTGGTAAATTTGTGTTTTAAGGTGTTTTATGAATTCGTGGAATGTATGATTTCAATGCAATGTTTATGAATGTGACTCAGATGATGGTACCACTCATTTTCTATACAAATGCCTGCATTTCAGGTTGTGAGCAAAATAACACCAACAAAAAGCTTTGAATTAGGTGACATAGGGTAAAGTATTTTTTTTTTAATACAAAAAAATGCATCATAAACTAACCTAACCTAGTTTAACCTCCCCTTGGAGAAAAACAAAACCAAAACATCAAGTTGTAAAAATTTCAAGCAATGTATTTTTTTTTTACAATACAAAAATGTAACCCAACTTAACCTAATCTAACATAAGCTGCTTTTAAAGAAAAAGGATCTATTTCTTTCGAATTTTGGAACAATGTTTGCAAAAAATGTCGAACTTAAAACACTTAAACTAATCTAACATCACCAAACATAGCCCATTTGTTTGCTTTATGGAGGCAAATGTGTAATAACTTGCCTTGTTACCACCTTAAAGCACAATAATTCTGGTTAGATTAGGTTGGGTTAGGTTTTTTCATTTGTAAAATTTCAAGAAAATAAATTGCTAGATATTTTTCCAATCTTGTTTTTATGGTTGTTTTCTCCAAGGTCAGCTTAGGCTAGATTACATTAGGTTATGTTGAATTTTTAATGTATTTCTTTTAATTGCTATGTTACCTAACTCAAAGCCCATTTTTAATGTTAATTTGCTCACAACCTGGAAAGTAAGCATTTGCACAGAAACTGAGTAGTGCCATCAGCTTAGTGACATTCATAAACATTGCATTGGAAATTTAAATATAAAAATATTAATAAAACACATAAAAGCACAAATTGAATGTCCTTTCCTCTGCAAATGCATGCCTTTCAATTGGGAGTAAAAAATAACACCAAAAAATGGTGTGGAGTAAGGAAATATAGCATGCAAATAATGTTCAAGATAGATGATAACCTTACCTAACATAGTTCAACTTCCCATACAAGAAATTAATTGTTTTTAAGTTAAATTTTCGAGGCATTTTCTCAATTTTTTTCCAACTTAAAGAACCTAACCTAAGCTAGCCTGAACCGTTTATTATTTTTGTTATAGAAAAATAATTAACAAAAATTATTTACCAACAAATGATTTTTTTTTTAATAACTTACAACAAAAGTCTAACCTAACCTGACAAACCTCACCCCTTTGTATGCTTCATGGAGGTAAAATGTGTGTAAAACTTGTCTTGTGGTTACCTTAAACTGTGATAATACCTGGCTTTTTGGGTAATATTTCAGTTCATGGTACTTTCTGACTTCTTTTAATTTATTTTTTAATGCAGTGTTTGTTAATGTGCTGAACATGATGTAACCGCTCATTTCCTCTGCACATGCACACTTTTGAATTGTGAGGAAAAATAACGTGGAAAAGGCGGCTTGGATTTGAGTAATATAGGATGAAAAATAATGTTCAGATAAAAATGCATGTAACATAACCTAACCTAACCTAGTCTAGACCTCCATGCAAGAAATGATTATTTGTATGCCAAATTTCTCTCCCCCCCCCCCCAATTTTTTCCTCAAACATTTTGAACTTAAAAAGTCTAACATAACCTAATCTTGCTTGAACCGTTTTTGAAGATTTTTTTTTAATTTACTAACTTACAACGAAAGCCTAGCCTAACGCAATTAGGCAAAACCTAGCTCCTTTGAATGATAAAAATGGGTGTAGAACCTGTCTTGTGATTACCTTAGACTGCAATAATATCTATTTTTGTGCTACCTGGTGCACGTGATGAACCTCCATCTGCATGCTGCATGAGAGCATTGCACTTATTGCTTCACAAAGAACAATAACATGTTGAAAGTACAATATTTTCAGGAATGGAATCCCGTGCTGATAACATTTTCTGAGTTATAAATTTGCAGATCAGATCTACATCATTTGTGTTAATAAATATGAGAAATTCATAGAAATGCATACACCGGTTTGTGGACAAGAAGTTATTCTGATGATTTCTGATGTATTGGAAAATGACAAATTTTCATGATGGAAGCAGGCAAAGTTAAACAAAGTTAAAGTACATATATCTCAATAAGTGGTCAGTTCACTAACAAGACAGCAAATTCACTCAAATAGCACTCAAAATGCCAAGCGGCCCAATCTTTTTGCAAGTTTAAAATCGATGACAGTGCTTTCTTGAATCATGTTTAAAGCACATGAAGGAAATGTATTGCTGACACTTGTTATGAACTGATGTGTGTAACGTTAATTAACATTTCTAATGTCCTGATGTTTGTACACAAAATATAGCTCACTATTGTAAATAGGATGGGAAGTATGATGCCATATATCATGGCTAATTTATGGTCAAACTGTTATGCAGCAGATTCCCTGCATTGTTACTTAGTTATTTGGGCTTTAGGGCACAGACCATGTTGATCACATAGCTCCCTGCATTGTTGTTAACTGATACATCAGTATGTTTACAAATTCACTGATGAGTGAATCCATACCATTCTCACTGGGGTATAAAAGCTACATTATAACATTGCTTATACCGGGCGGCTGTGTCGGTGCATTGACGGCACGTTAAACATTCGGTCAAAATTCTGCCGTTGAACTTTAATTAATGGATCGGGTGGTGGTGCCAGGGTTCACGCAACAAGCTCTGCTTAGCAATCGGACCCTGGTTCATAAAGCCACCCCAACAAGCAGTGGCGCAACCAGGATTTCAGTTCGGGGGGGCAGGATTAGAGAGCGGGCCCCCTCGCAAGCGGGCCCCCCTCATGTTTTTAAAAAGTCTGCGGAAAACATGCACTTACTTTTGAGCGGGTCCCTATGTTTGTAAAAAGTGGGCCTGGTTCGAAGCGGGCCCCTGTGTTCCAGAGAGCCCCTGGTTCAAGACAGGGCCCCAGGTTGAAGCGGGCCCCTGGTTCTAAGCGGGCTATGGATTCAATGCGGACCCCTGAATCAAAATGGGCCCCGGTTCGAGACGGGCCCTGGTTAAAACGGGCCCCCAGATTTTCAGTTGGTTCAAAGGGCCCCTCATTCGAGCCACAGATCCGCTCCGCGGGCCCCTAGCCAGGGCTCTGAGTAGGGTGGCCCACTCCGAGCCAGGGGCCCGCTTCGCGGGCCCCTGGCTCGGAGCGGGCCCCAAAAAATTTGGGGGGCATGACCCCTTGCCCCCCCCCCTTGTTGCGCTACTGCCAACAAGAACTCGGATGAAATTTATTTTTTAAAAAAACACAAATGCATATAACAGAAACCCATCTCGATTGTCCTACTTACTCAGGACACCATAGAAGTAAATGAAGCCAATGAAAACCATAGAAGTCAATGAAAATGTTACTTCATCCCCTGTATTGTTAATGGAAACAAGTCTATTGAACCATATGTTATGTCCTTCACAGTGTTGCTCCATCCACCTCCAGCTCCAACCCTGACCAAGCTTCAGGAGCGCATCCATCTCCAAAGCAGTGTGTTGAAGAAGGTATGTATTGCAGCATAACTACTGTGACCGGAATTCCATGATATCCATGTTGCCTTACAATCCATCCTTGCTGATCCATGTAGCAGATGTTTGACTTTCCTCAAACTGTCTGGATAACTGGGGAGTTGAAATCACATGTGGGATGAAACAGATGAACTATTCCTGGATTCTTATGTTGCATCATTGCATGGCACAGTGACATACCGAATGGGGAGGGGGAATTGTGGGAAATTGCCTCACCCCCCCGTCCTGATAGGTTGTGGGGCCCCCAAGAATCCGCCGAGCTTAAGAAAGAAATGCGCTATGCTCCCTAAGAATTTCACTCGGTCCACCAAAAATCGCACCGGGGCTCACAAAAATCACATTGGGGGCCCCAAACGTAGCGCAGGGGCCCCGATAATGACGCTGGGGCCTCAAAAGTTTGCACCTGGGCCCCTGAAAATCACGTTGGGGCCGCAAACAAGTCGTGCCGGGATTCAAGAAAATCACGACGGGGGCCACAAATGGTCGGGCCGGGGCCTCCTGAAAATCACGCCGAGACTGGGGTATTAAGAATTATCACCCGGGCCCCTGAAAATCACGCCAGAGGCCTGACAGGTCCCACCGGGGCTCTAAAAGTCTCGTTGAGATTACCCAACAAATGAAGCCGGGTGAATGAAAAACAGTCCGGACACGGAAAATCAATCTGGGATCTCAACAATAGCTCCAAAAGCCCACAAAACTTGTTGGGCCCCCACAAACGTGTCGTAGCCACCGCAAGGGATCCCAACAAGTGACGACGGGGCCCCAAAAAATCGCACTTAGACAAAAACAAATTCACGCCGCTTCTCTTGAAAATCTCACTGGGGCCAAAACGTCCTGCCGGAGCCCCACAAGTTGCAGCTGGCTTCCCAAGTACCAATATATACCCGGAATGTCACCTTGCGGACGGAAAAATTGCGTCAAGGATCCACAAAATAAGAAGTCGTCGGACGCCGGAAAAGAAACCTGTTTGGGCACCGGAAAAAACGCACCGAGAGCCAGAAGAATCGTACCGGGTTCCAAAAATAGCCTGCAGGGGGCTTATAAAAATAGACTTCACCACAAAAACCACAAGGAGACTCCATCGAATCGACCAGAGCACCGGGAAATTAAGAATGGGTCCCGAAAGAAAATTATCCGAAGGGCCTTTCTACTCTCGATCGTGCAATCTGCGGAAAAAAACACGTTGAGCAGCCGCAGTGGCGTACTAAATGGAAAAATTCCCCTCCCTAACGTTAGGCACCAAGGAAATACTTTCACCCATCGTCATCACCGTTCAGGTCTGCTGTGCTCTGATGCTTCAGCAATGCCGGTGTGTTTTAGCTTGCATCTGATCGCTGAAGTATTTTTATTTAAGCCGGTGTGTGTTTGTTGGTGTGTGGAGTGAGGAGGAGGGTAACAGTGACGGTGACGGTGACGATAGATCCGAGCCCACTATATGGCACTGCAGTCGCATGCTATTACTTAGAGTTGTTATGTTGGTGAGTTCTAGTCTCACCTGTCGCTACTCTTCGCCCGCGACCAATAGGCGTGAGAGATTGGCGACGCTATATGACAACGGTCGACGTGTCGTAGAACCAATAACCAACCAAGAGTTGTTATGTTGAAATGTACTGAGCACTGCTGTTTTAATTATGTGACTTCACCAGTTATTGGACGATTTCCCCGTCGGTGAGGATGCTGAATAAACATAAACATACACATCGTCGAATACAAAATCAGAATTTCTGAGATCTGAAAATATAGTGTGCTAAATCCGGTGAGTTTTTTTGGGGGGGGTTTTGGTTTTTGGCCTTCCCCCCCCCCATTTTTTTTAAATAAAAACCCCCCCCCCTGTCCTCCCCCCGTTTAAAAAAAAGGGGGGGGGAAAAAAACAACACCACCCACAAAAAACCCCCCAAAACCTTTTAAAAAAAATTATTATTTTTTTTTCCTCCACAAAAAGTTTGAACATAAAATCGCTGTGTTCCAACTAAATGTGGCTAAATAATTGCTTGCAGTGCCACAATCATGATGCCCACCAGGGGCGTCGGTTTGTATCCTTTTGTGGGGGCCATGGCTCCACCAATGTTGATCTTGGCCCCCCTCCCAATGTTGATTTGGGCCCCCCAATAACCTATGCTATTTTTATGCTGATAAAAAAGCTAAAGGAAAAAGAAGAAAAACACCATGTTAGGTACATAGAAAACTTAGTTGATGTTAACCAGCACATTTTGTACTGAAATGAAACAGTTTTGATTATATAGTGGACTGACTCCACATTTTGTTGCAACAATGGAAATTGTGTGTAAAAAAACAACCAGCTGGAATTCCCTCCACCGTGGAAGGACAACTTGCATCATAAAATGCTGAATTTAGCTGATGCTGGTGCATTTTAAACCAGATTGTCTGAGAAAAAAATATGCTAAGCCACAAAACAATTCCATTGTCATACTGATGTTTGTACACACCACCAATGGCAAAACCACATGCATATGGAGCTTGAACAGGATTCATTCCATTCTTAATCTCCAGTCATTGTCAAACTTGCATACAATCCAGTCCAGTGAACAACAATCATAGTTATCATTGAGATTGTGGATATACAAACTAGAATTATCTTCAGCAGCCTACCCATCACACTATCAGCTTGATATTTACCTAGGTACCTACCTACATGCCCAATGGCAATGTGCACGCATTCAATATTGATATGGGGAAACCCAGTCTAAAACTGAACCAACGAGAGCCATGTGTGGGCCAATCTGCCAGCATATGATACCATGAAAGAGAAAAGTCAGCAAGAACCTGCATGGACACTGCATTATAATTGATATTCCTAAAGAAAGCAAAAAGAAAGCTATGGCTCACATGACTTCTAAATCATACCTTAATCATACAAGACCAATGCTATACAAGAAATAGCCTTGACAAGACCAAGGTCTGGTAGTGCGCATTAAACGCCACAAAAAAAAACATTATTTTAAAAGGTACACCAAAGTTCGCCTCGAAGCCTTGGTGACGTCACAGCCTTTTCCTCATGTATTGCAGAAATTGGTAGCATTAGGCATGTTTCAATTTCGCTGCGCATGGGGTGGGGGGGGAGTGATTTTTTAGGCGTGCCGGACCATAGAGGTAATCTGCGCCGCCTTTAAAGCGAGTACGTTACATGTCTGTCTATAAAAGCTAGTGTTTGCAATCAAGGTGCAGGCAGGTGGACGTTTACGTTAAGGGAATTTTACGTTATAGTTCGTGTGATATTTTAGGTGCTGACGGCGGAGGCTGGGATGGGGACATCTCCCTGATGTCTAAATGGTTTTAATTTTACTTTACTCCTCCACAAAATGATTTGTAGTTTGCGTGGGGGCGGTGCTGCGCATGAAACATACGAAGTTTATGCATTGCCCATATAGTTTTGCACGTTACATGATTTTTATCGACAAAATGGAGGACGACCCTGTATTTCTATTTTGCATGCTGGCACAGCTAGGCATAGTCCGATAATACTTTCATTGATGCGCTTGAGTCAGGAAAGACAATACCACCCAACAATAACCAGTAATTAGCAGCAATATAGTAATTATGTGTTTGAAGTTCCAAATTTCCTGTCTCCCTCTTTGAAAAATAGAATTGGGTATCGCGGCCACCGGTCGTGACGTCTGTTCTCCAGAACATCCAAAACCGTAGCATCGAAAGATAAAAAGTCTATGTAGAAAAATCCTAGAATCTCAAACTAGCGATTATTTTCGACAAATATGACGGAGGTGAGACATTTGTGGTGCAATTGCGCGCGATGTTTAATCCGGTGGCCAAACTCATGTGACGTCGCGTTGCTTAATTTTTTATACTTTACACCTGATGTGTCTGCAGATTGGTGTGATTTTAAGCAGTGAATAACTTGCTGATATTTAATTTCCAAAGAAACAATAGGGGAAGAAGCTGGCAGGTAAGCTTCAACAAGTCCAGTCCATGCCTTTTTCTGATTTCTGCACGGCGTTTCTATATTAATGCCAAATACCTAACTACCTACCTACCATATTTGAGGATTATTCTGCTTTAAGGTGGTAGCAAGACCAGTGTTTACACACATTTTCCTGCATAGAGCAAACGAATTGGTTAGGTTTGGGGGTAAATTTGTGCTTTAAGGTGTTTTATGAATTATTGGAATTGATCATTCGAATGCAATGTTTATGAATGTGACTAAGATGATGGGACCACTCTTTTTCAGTGGAAATGCTTACTTTTCAGGTTGTGAGCAAAATAACACCAACAAAGGGGCTTTGAGTTAGGTAGCATAGCATAAAAAGAAACGTATAAAAAATAGCAATAAAATTCAGCATAACCTAACCTAACCTAGCCAACCTCCCTTTCGAGAAAAAAAAAATAAAATAAGGAAAAGTTAAAGCATTTAATTTTCTGAAGATTTTAAGCTTAAAAATCGAACCCAACCTAACCTAACCTAACATGTGCTGTTCTTCAAGAACAAAAAATATTTGTTAATTTGCAGTTTAATGCGTTTTATTTCTTTATTTGGAATTTCTTCTTCTGAATACCATGTTCATGAGGGTGACTAAGATGATGGGACCACTTATTTTCTGTGCAATTGCTTTTTTTTTATTGGGAAAAATTAACGAATTTTTCAACTTAAAAAACCTAAACTAATCTAACCTAACCAAACCTAACACATTTATTTGCTTTATGGAGACAAATGTGTGTAAGAACTTTTCTTGGTTGGTTGGTTGGTTATTTGGGCTTACTGCCGCATTGGCTGTGTTGGTCATACAGCTCCCATAAACAACTTTTCTTGTTTCCACCTTAAAGCACAATAATACCGAAGTGTCCCCAAAATTTTACGAACATTTTTACAAAAGTGGATTTTTTTCTTGAAAAGCAGCATAGGTCAGGTTAGGTTGGGTTAGGTTCATTTTTTAATGTTGAGAATTTAAAAAAAAATAAATTGTTTCCTGACATTTTCTACTTTAATTTTTGGGATTTTTTGTTCTCAAAAGGTAGGGGTAGGTAGGATAGGTAAAAAGGTTAGGCTAGGCTAGGTTAGGTTTTGTTGCATTAAAAAAAAAATATTTTCATGCTATGTTACCTAACCAAAGCCCTTTTTTGGAAATATTTTGCTTACAACCTGAAAAGTAAGCATTTGCACAGAAAATAAGTGGTCCCTTAATCTTAGTCACCTTCATAAACATGTATTCTGAAGAAAAATTCGCAACAAAATAAAAAAAACACCTGAAACTGCAAATTTGCAAGTTTTTTTTAGTTCTCCAACCTGAAAAACCTAAACTAACTTAACTGAACCAAGCCTAACCCATTTGTTTGCTATATGGAGACGAATGTGTAAAAACTTGTCTTGTTACCACCTTAAAGCACAATATTACTGGTTTGGTTAGGTTAGGCTAGTTTAGTTTTTTAAGTGGGAATTTTTTTTCTAAAAAATATTACAAAAAATTATACAAATCGTCCATTTTTCCTTCAAAAGTAGCTGACGTTAGGTTAGGTTAGGTTGGGTTTCAAAAGTAATTTCCGTCATGTTTCTTTACTTTACTTATCTCTCAGTATTCTACTAAATTTAATTTTCGCAAGTTTTGTGAAGAAACTGTCTCTATTGTGTTTCCAAATTCACGTACAAATTCACACGTACAGTATTCAGTACACAGCGAGCATTTGACTATACAATCCTATAACAATTCTATCGGTGGTCAAAATTGGAACGGGTGGCATGACAGCATTTGGTAACATGTGACGGCACTGGAACTGGCAGCATCAGCTGTATGGGCCCATAAGGAACCGCGTTAAATGTCCAAATCTGAGACCCTATACCATATTTACAATGCGGTCAATCAGAGACCAACCCGCGCTGCCCATACCGACATAAGGGAGGGGCAGCGCGGGAAGAGAGTAAGGTAGTGAATACTTTTCCCACACAGTGATACATTATTCGTGAAATAGGGTAGAATGTACCGCCTATAGAACAATGAGGACACATCCTTCCCAAAGAAGTATCGACATCTTGCTTCTTTATTTGTGTTTATGAAGTCTCCATGCCTCGTTTCTAACGATGGCTTGTGTGTAAGTACCATGCTTATGATCAGCATTACAGATTGTGATGCATCTTGTACCTAACGTAATTTCAAGGAAAAATATTACCCATGATATGGTCTACTGTTCAATACAGTTTGCTGATAATATCATTATCGTTAACATTGTCATTAACAATATCATTAACTCTTATCATTCTCATTAACATAAGTATCCCTATATTAGGTGTCTCCCAATATAAACGAAAATGCGCATATAAAAAGACTATGGGCTCAAAATTGAGCTTGAAGGACTTAAACGATATTCTAAACGACATCGTTTCCATGGGAAAGATTGACATCTTAGTGGACTCCTTTCGGCATCTCACGCCTAACGAAAAACCAATATTCTAACGCTGCTCCCACACAGCGTTCAGACCATTTGGACCGTTCAGACTCAGAATAACATGTTCTACATAGCACACCAAACCAGTTATATGTTTTCTTAAATCGCAGTACATCAGCAACATAAAACGGACGGCGTCTCCATGATTAGCGTCTGACGCACAGCACAGGCCGTCAGGGCCGACGTCAGGACTCAGCACGCGGCCGTCGGCCATCCTCGGTATGGCAGCCCGATCACCAACATCCGGTAATGTAATGGAGACGGCCACCAGCAGCGGCAGCATATAGCCTGTAAAGAACAGGTACGGAGATCACATGCTGCTCACAAAGGTAAATGTCCCACAACGGTCCGAAAATGACGGAAGTCATCCCAACGCAGGATTTAGTGACGGTAATCTAGCATCCTCGCTTTGCACGCATATTACGCCCCTCGCCCGGTTTCGGCAGCCGTATTATACTTGCACATATACGCGAAGATGCGACTTTTGGTGATATTTACTGCCTTCCATTTTCGCTCTTGGCACATTACCGTCCACGTCTTTTTTGGAAAGTAACCAAAAACATTCCACTAATCAGCACGCGACTGTGAGATATTGAGAAGCCTTATAGACAGACGACAATGGTTGGTACGAACATTGGAAACCCAGGCGTGGGAGGAAACATTTGTTATCCCATGGCTTTCCTGAATAACTCCGGAATTAATACAGAAGGGAGGCTGGAACATCGAATAACCCTACATGAGTATGGAAGATACCCGAGAAGAAAATTAGCTTCCGGCCATTTATGGTTTTGCGACTGTGGCGTCGTCAATGAAATTGCGGTGTGCGATTCGACGTGTGATCTTTACCTTAGTAGTTCACGCGTACTTTCAGCCACGTGGGACGTGTACATATATAAACACATATACATGCATATATATCCATTTACACAAATATAGGCATATATTACCATGTAGATCCATAGACAACAATATATATCAACATATATGTATGTGACTGAAAACACACGGATGCAAGATGACTCGCGATCGGTTTCATTTATCAATCCCTCCCGCCAGCTAAAACCTATTGCACGATTTTTTACTGAAAAGATGATGCCATATAATATATGCTTGGGCGCTGTTTATGTATGTACAAAGACTCCATAATACGGAGGTTAAGGATCGAATTACAACGGAACAACGGAACAAGATCGAAAAGTCGTTAATGGAGAAGTGTGTATCACACGCAAATGAGTGTTCTCTGACTGGTGACGGGTCGGGGTTGCAGAGGACACGCTGAGTGCGGTCTGATCTCCCTAAATGCGGTTGTACCCTACCGTATAGACTACACAGGGTAGACCCCATGCACGATGCCTCACACGAGGAACAACTGAAGCGAAATTCTACTGAGGATAAACAACATTTAGGAATCCTGTCCTTATATCGGAAAAAGGAGTCTATTGTGAAATATTTCACTAAGATGATCTTGGGGTCCGTGTAAGGGTAAAAGTTCGACAGCAATCGAATAAGTTCAGACTTTGGATTCAAAAAAAGAAGAAAAAAGTACTTGGGCAGCTTTGGAACTGTATGTATGAGAGTTCTACTGAACTTGAAGCTTAGAAACCTTTTAATGTAAAAGTTTACCATGTGGGTTGGGAACGCATTACACTTGAAAACTTTTTGAGAAATTGCAATTCAATGTCAAAGAGGGCATAGGTTGAACCTAGATGGAACGCCCTGTCAATGGAAGGGTAGATTATGCAGGTTTTCATGGAGCGAGGCATGAGGCTAAGAAAGCTGGTTTCCAATCCAGAAAAGGTGGGCTGGCGATAAACAGAAGTAGACAGGTGGTCATGCTCTTTTGTGATTCGGACGTCCAATAAGGGGAGAGATCCGTTGCGTTCTTCTTTCGTGAATTTGAAGTTTGAGTGCTGAGCGTTCAGGTAGTGCTGGAATTGGCAACCTGCTCCCGTGCGTGACTGAAGTAACCAGGAGTTGACAAGCCTCCACCTCCACTACTATAGAGTAGCGGTAGTAAATGCAGCCAGCCAGTGTCGCCATGCCGTATGGCTGGCTAGCTTGGTGTCAGGGATGGAGAAGTTTGCAAATCTTCGCTGGGGTCCAATGCATGAAGGCAATTACATGCATGCATTAAGGAGTGCTGCCAATTTGGCTAGTGGTGTCCACCTCAAAATGTCCCATCTAGAGGGATCAAGAAGTTGGTGGGGCCAAGACAAAGATGATGGGACGCAGACCTCAGCAAAGGCATGGGAAACTCCACAAACTGCGGAGTTTCCTGATTTGCGGAAACTCCCTGCAGGTTGCGGCTCAGGCTTCACTGTCTCGGCTCGAGTGCCTGGGTGATTGGCGCATTTCAGTGGCGATGGGTGTGCCTCCGCTCAAGCTCGGGTCAGCTGCGGTGGTGATGCCTGACACCGGTGGCGGCTCTGCGGGGTGGCCGGGGAGAGAGGCGGCCGCGCCGGGTGCTGGCAGCCGTCTCTCGTCAGTCTCGCGCCGCTGGCCGGCCGAGTGACAGCTGGTGTGCGCGCGCTGCCGTACATCACCATCGCTGTCACCAGCGAGTCCATCACCGACGCCAGCAGCGCTGTCGTCTCACCGCATGCCAGGCTGCTGCGCCCGCCGAACTTGTGGTGTTCTCGCTGTGCATCTGTGGTGGCGTGTGCATCTGGCCAGGGTGGCTAGGCGTTCTCTATGCCTTACGGCGCTGCTTCGTTCTCGCTTTTCCTAAGCGCGTGCGTGCCTGCCCCGGGAAAAGGGTGATTGAGCGACCTCCGAGCCTTCCGAAGAAGAGCAAAGTTGTGTTATCGCCGTTGTGACGTTGGCGGTAGGAGGCTGTGCCCATCTGGAGGACGTCAGTTTGTCCAGCACCACGTCGCCATGCCGCTGCCGTCGGCGGTGTCAGCGGTGTCGGTCGTTTCGCTGGCCGCCGCTCTGTACTTGCTCTGCGCCGGGGCGGCCGCCCAGACGGCCGACGGCACAACCACACTGACCATTATCCACTACGACCACAGTCAGCTGAACGGCAGCTTCGCCACCACGACCGGCCTGATGCGCACCCTGCAGCAGGCGCTGGTCACCTACCCGGCCGCGCTACTGCTTAACCCCACCGGCCACCTGGGTAAGCGGCTCTGGATCCAGCATGACGCATCTGCGCCTAACCGACAAGACCTGGTCGGCCGTCTTGGTCAGCTGGACGCGCGCTCGTCCGACGTCGACCCGCTACTGGCGGCCAATGTGCGCTTGTCGGTTGGCACGTCGGTGCGCCCCTCCACAGTGCGCACCACGACCGGCGGCCTGCGCGTCGGCATCGTCGGGTTCGTGTCGGCGGGACACCAGCGCGATCCTCAGGTGGTCTCGCAGCGGGTGCACGTCTCCGACCCGGAGGAGGCGGTGCGCAGCGAGGCGCGCCGGCTGCGCAGCAACGGCGTGCCGTTCGTGGTGGGGCTCGGCAACGCCGGCTTCCCGGAGGACCAGCTGGTGACAACGCGCGTGACCGGGGTGGATGCGGTGGTGGCCGCGGCCGGCGGCGGGGATGGTTACCCACTGGCTCTGCGGCAGGAGAGCGGCAAGCTGGTGCCGCTGCTGCAGGCGCCACCGAACTCGGTGTGTATCACCACTCTGCTGCTGAACACCAATTACACGATGGTCGACTGGGGAGGTATTGTGATCCCCGTCAGAGACGTCGATGAGGACGAGGTATAGTTACAGCACGTTAAGTATGAACCTTGTTAGCATGTGAGTACGGATGCGCCACCTTAGCAGGAACAACATGCATTGGACGCTGATGAAGACGAGGTGTAGTTACAGCACGTAAAGTGTGAGCTTTATAAATATGTGAGTACGGATGCGCTACCTTAGCAAGATGGGATACATTGAAACCGCGATGTGCGTAGACAGATAGTTGTATCTCCTGGTTATCGGGTGCATTTGTTTTGATGTTGTAGCTCATTGTTAGGAGCGCAAGTAAGTGTTCGATGATTGTTGTACTTGTTATTAAAGAGTTGAAATGGTTGGCTTGTATCACGATAACTATTTGGAGCAATTTCTATGGTCCATCAGCAGCTGCGAGCAACGCCCACTACGAGCCGAACGAGATGGAGGTGAGCAGCTGGCCCGTGTGTGAACAAGCGTGTCTGCCGCCATCCCAGCTTTGTGGCGGACTGTCTGGCCCGACCTGGCGCTGTCTGGCTCGTGCCGTCACACACTGCGGTCGCAATACCGTGGCTTACCGACCAGTTACCACCGACATTAATTCCTATCCAAGGCTGACCGGAGCTTAACGAGCGCCAGATCACACCATAGCTGGGACTTACGACGACCTGGTGCCGACACATCAGCCGACGTCCAGCGTGGGATGACATGTTCAATCAGGTCAACTGCTGCAAAAAGTCAACAGGGTCAGAGCCGTGGTGTTGGTAAGCAGTGGCTGGTGTTGATGATCAGTGGCTGGTGTTGATGATCAGTGACTGGTGTTGGGAATCAGTGGCTGGTGTTGGTAATCAGTGACTGGTGCTGGTAATCAGTGGCTGGCGTTGGTAATGAGTGGCTGGTGTTGGTAATCAGTGGCTGGTGTTGGTAATAAGTGGCTGGTGTTGGTAATCAGTGGCTGGTGTTGGTAATCAGTGACTGGTGTTGATGTTCAGTGGCTGGTGTTCATGATCAGTGGCTGGTGTTGGGTCAGTCGCAGCATGGGCGTGTCATAACATGGTCGATTAATTGCACATACCGTTCTGGCTTAAAGTCGAGCTGCAGGTTTCTAAAGTGCACCAAAACTGGTGTGATGGTTCGGTCCGGCTCCAACGAGTGAAAGGCCAGCACACGTGCAACGTGTAATGCAGCATAATCTGACGATGTTTGGCACAAGTATGCTATACAGTGTGTCCATGACTGAATATCTCACCGAGCCTGGGCCTCAGTTGAGCATGGCTAAATGGAAGGCATGGTGCCCATGATGGCGCTATAGCCGGTGGTCTTGGATAACGTGAGACAAGTTTTTATACAAGTTGTGCAAACTGATGGCCGGAGGGTTACTGGGAGTTTGAAAGCGCTGCCCCGCCTGCTTCTGGAGTTACATTGAGAAAAAAAGCAACAGGGGCACCAAAACGCCCCTACCACTCAATACTGGGTAGTCAAAGTTTGAGAGTGCTAAGGAACTGATGACGAAGGAAGCACATTTGTTGAAGTTAAAACTGAAAATCTTACAAGTATGTGTTGTTCTGACAGAAGAAAGGATGACATTGAACGTTGTACCAAGCTATTAACGTTTGAAAAGGGCGGCGGTCAGCTTGCATCGGGACACTTCTTTCGGGTGTCCCTACGACTTTCGGGTCTGCCTAGGATTTTTGGGTATGCCTAGGGCTTTCGGGTATGCCTATGACTTTCGGGTACGCCTAGCACTGTAAACTTATCGCAGGGGGATTTACCTTCGCTTTTTGTTAACATGGTCTCGCAAGATAGGAAGGGAAGTCCACAGAATCCCATAGACAATGTGTTCTTGCAAATAACTGAGGTTTGGCTTGGAAGCCAGCCAGATAGAAGAGGCGGGAAACCGGCGGCTACCAGGGGCAGGACGCATTGGCTACGCCCTCAGAGGCATAGCCAATGGGAGCCGAGGGCCCGAACCCCCTCCCTTAGCAAGCCAAAATACACTAGATGAAATAAGAAATCTCGAGATGTTCACAAAGTTGAACCAGACATTTTCGGCGCGTGGAGCGCGCCAAAAACTGTCACAGTTTCATGCAATTTCTTTGGGTCGGGCCCCTCCTAAGAAAATCCTGGCTGCGTCACCGCCTGCTCGCTTCCTATGTGGTTGTTTTCAAATTATGAATACATCTGACCATAGTTAGCCTCACATATTACCGTCCTAATTTTTAGTGTGCACATTAGTGGGAAAATGCAGCCAACTGGCAAAACCATAACAGAGACAAAGAGCCATACCGAAATCTCTAGAGCCGCAACAGAGTAGGCTATATGCTACTTGGAAACGGACGCATTCCACCGACCATCCACTGACTAGGATCAAAATACTGTCTAGCGTGCAAGTTGCACATTTGCAAGGGTTCTATGTGTCGTGCCTTGCAATGATTTCCAAACAAAGCGAATTCGATGCGGATGTAGTACAATGCGAATCTTGTACTGTCCCAGTGGCTTAGCTTGTAATTGCTGTAATTAGACGTCCATTTTCCTGGATGTCTGAATATTTCAATGTTCCGCTTATTATTGTGTTATTTGCGAGTCCAAGTGAAACGGACGTAACTTTTCCGGCCCTTTGAGGATTAGATACATGTTCGTTGGATGAGGATTGCCCAGTTGGGCTAGTTGAGGTTAGTTGGCACAGCATGAAGCCTCAGTATCCTCATGCGTGCAGTATCGGGAGAAGAAATCCCGGCATCCTGTCCAGCAGCTCAGGCTCAAAAGCATCAGACTCCCAAGCCGGAAGTGTGATCCAAAGGTATTCCCTTCCAGCCATCAGGATAGTGACAGTCTCTAAGTGTTTGGCAGCACATGCGGCAGCGGTATTACACAAAGAACGTTATAATTCAATAGCGGGTTAACTATTCCCAAAATCTGAGGCGGCCGGAAAACTTCACGATCCCATCTGGGAATCCAAGCCGAGCGGATTTCACAAACTCGCCATTCCTTCCAGTGAGCTTGACATTTCAGCATTCCGCTCCATACACTCTCGTGCTTTACCCGTCTTCACCCTATCCAAGTATTATCCCGGGGTTTGGCAACACTAGACACAAAGCATCAGGACGACATATGGAAAATCGACGAATCTGACACATGTGAAGTTTAGCACAGCCGCTGCCGAACTGAACAGCCAAAATCAGCGGGCCGCGCACAGCCGCGGCTGATCCAATCCAATTGGTATGCGGGCTCGGCTGTTCCACCCGTGATGTTATTCAAGCATTTCCTGGTAGCGATTACTGCTGCGCCAGGCACTGGCAAGGCTACGTACAGGCCACAACGCCGCGGTGGTGTGCTGCGCTCATCCGGCAACTGCGCCCTGGCCTGAGTCATCGCCGCCTCTCCGGTTACCCGGCGTGACCTCACCACACCGAACAACATGTGACGTAACCACCCTGCTGACGGCAGACGGCGCCGCTGAATAGCTCACTTTTAGACGCTTCTGGATACCTCTTGCGGACAAACGCATAGTCCGTGCCGCGGACCGCGAGGTCGCGCGAGGAACTATTCCAGTTACGAAGTTGAATTCGATCTGAATGCATGGAACGATGGTGGGAGTTGCGCTTTTTCGAACCGTATGCTTATATTCATAGTGGCGTCCAGCAGCGTCGGCGATATTGATGCTGCATATTGCACATCACTCCATGTTCTTTGTTGTTCTGGAACATGGTTACATCTTGGTTGGCCTGTAATATATTCACATATATTTGCAGAAGTATGAGGGATTTTGTGTCCCTTAGCGGAGGTAAAGTTTCATCTACTATAGAGATTATGCTAATGGTAAGTTACTTTAAGCCGGCTTATGTCGCATCCGGTGATTAGGTAAGCACTACGGAAACGGTGGGAAACGTAGGACAGCAAGCAAAGGCGCCGGCATAACAGACATGTACACATAGAACATGCACACACATATAATACATGAGACATTACATTTAGAGGGTGGCCAGCATCACTGCTTCCGTCTGACTCCCTTACTTCACCGAAGCTGACTGTTGGACATAAGAAATGATGGCTCCGTTGACTACCCGCGACCGGGACCCGAAGCGAAGGCCCTGGTGTCCAGGGAGAACCGTATGCACCGGGGCTCAATATTGATTGCGTAGGTGAATGTCGAAGTTAAATGCTTGGAAAAACCCGAAGGAAGAAACACCAAGCTGCTTGAAAAACGCGAAGCTAGCAAACCAAATGCAATATATATAGAACAACCGTCCGTTTTGCCCAAATTGATTTAATTCCTGTCTACCTATTGTAGGAAATGCCATATGGTTGTGTTGGTCAAGAGCGGAGAGGAAATTGGCGTTTTACTTCAAATGGATTGTTCCAGTTTGGTTCTATGGAGGAAATCGAAAATCAGCTCAAAGAGCTCGGGATGCTCATCCCCGAGCAGTGTCCGCAACGACATTGGTATTTGATTGTTGGCGAAGTACTTGGAAATGGAGCGACGTTGTTAGGTATATCTTTGTCACGTAAGTAAATCATACTCGATGGAATGTAATGGACAAACATAAGTGACAGAGTGGGGCGTGGCATTTTAGGTTGATATGATAATTATGTGAGTTTTAGGTGGCCTAGCCTTAAGCGGGCAATGATCATGTCCTTCAAACGCCCATTTTGGTTTGCTGAAGGCAATTTAGAGAGTGGACGGGCTTAATAATGAGTTTGAAGTATTGTAGTTCCAGCATGCCTTGACATATTCATAAATAGGGCGTTGTTCAGAGACAGGAGGCCGTCGGAAGGTGGAATCAGTGTGAGTGGCGGAGATCAATGGCCTGATAATATACATAGGTATATATATATATATATATATATATATATATATATATATATATATATATATATATATATATATATATATATATATATATATTTACTCGGTCGTTAGGACCACTTTTGCCATTTGTTTCTGCTGCGTTGGCTATCGTATAACCTTCAGTCAGCAGCTCACTCTGTACGGCTGGATTCTCTGTCCGTTCTAGTGGATCATCCTGTGTTCCAGTATTGATACCAGGTGGATTAATGATAATGAAATCAGATACATAAATATTGATGTCGGAGAGTTCAAATGCACACCCAGTTGTCTCGAGTAAAATATTCCGGATGTCAAATACCCATTGGAATGTTTTTTCGTCGATAACTGGGACAGTACTTTGAGGAAAACAGCTCCAAATATATAGATTATCTTGCCGGTCAATTGCAATTGATGTCGGCCTGTTGCCCGTGTGCGACAATTATAGTAGGAGGGGATTTCAATTGCTACATTATCAGAACTAAACGCGGCACATCGGAACAAAGGTTAACTCGAATGATGAACATGTATAACAGGCAAATCTTAAATAGCTCACTTTTCTGATAGCGTTATCATTGAGGTAGTTCACGCGATTGTACTCGCGTGTCGATGAAATGTCTCACCTCAAACATCAACTCAGCAGCACTAACTCAAAGTTCGAAAAACGCTGTCTTAGCAAAGCAGATTGCACAGCATTTAATTATCACCCTTCGCACCTTGACTCCAGCCCTATCTATTTATGTATTTCCCCTTACGCTCCCTGGTGGATAAATGGTCCGTGCTCCCATATATTTTTGTTCGCCAGTTTGATGATGTGACACCAGTGCGAGTGTCCGCGTCAGTGCCCGTCCTCATACGTGTTGGCCGCGTTTGTCCAGGCTTGGCGGCTACTGACGCTGAGTCAGCACCGAGCCGGGCTGGCAGGCGGCAATCAGACGGCGTACACGGAGAGCCGACCGGCGGACTCGGCCACGGTGGACTAGCCACCACCGCCAGTGTTCCACCGGCGATAGTGATGGCGCCTTAGTGCCAGTCACGTGCCACTACAGGTAACTTCAAAATTGGACCGGTAGATATGGATACCCTGGTGACACTTCCCTCGATTTCATGGAGTATTCAGTGCTATCACTGGAGTATTCAGTGCTATTCAGTCCATATTGCCAAAGCCTACTGAATACTTCGCCGTGCCGGTTTTGGCCAGACTGACTGCTGGTTATAGCAGTTTACTTTTCATTTTCGTGGGGCGACACCCGTCGCTCTTTTCGCATTCCTTTTCTAGTGGGGTGACACCCGTCACCCCACCCGTTTTTCGTCGTCGTCGTATTTCCGTTCCCTGAGTTTCTGTGTGTCCGTTATCTTTGTTTATATTACATTAGGTAGGATTTTTCCCGTAATGGGGAAAAAACGAAAAAAGGACACCGACCCATGCTAGCCAACGGACTCAGACTCGGATTTTCCTCCTCTGACCACACCCGACGACGATCGCACGAACACGGACCTGGCCCCTGATGCTTCCTCGATTGATGGAATTGTTGATGACCCGCGCCGAACTATTCCCCTCGATGACGCCATGGAAGCCCTTTGCGCCTCGCCGAACCCTGCTCGTCCCAAGACCACGGCCTCGCCTCGCAATCCAGACCAGACTATCACTCTCCACGCCGCTGACCCACGCTCGAACCAGACCACTTCATCCCAACCTGAACCCATTGAACCCTACCTCGACAGTGCTGGATCATACATCGTAGTAAAGCCTGTTGAGGAGTCCGTCTCCTTTCGTCGTGTCAACGTTTTCTGGCCAACCAAGCAGCTCCTCGCCATTTGTTCCTTAGCCAATCCTGACATTGAAGCCGCAGCCAACGGAACCCTCGTCATCAAAACCCAAACCCGAGCCCAGACCAAAGCCCTCCTCCGTACCACCACATTTTGTGGTAAATCCGTGACCATTTCACTCCACTCCAACCGCAATTCCACCCAGGGCACCGTCTTCGCGCCGGAGCTCCGCTTCATGTCTGAGGAAGATATTCAAGCGGAGCTCAGGCCGGAGGGGGTGACCCACGTCCGCCGCCTCACATCCTTAAAAGATGGCCAGAAACGTGACACAAGTCTCCTAGTCCTTACCTTCAACTCTACAACTCTTCCCAAAACCCTCCTCGCCGGCTACATCGGATTCCAAGTCCGTGTCTTTAATCCCAATCCTCTCCGCTGTTTCAATTGTCAGCGCTTTGGGCATGGCAGCAACACTTGTCGCCAAACAGCACGCTGCCCAAAGTGTGGTCAGTTCTTTGTCTCAGTCTAGCCAGCGCAGCGCCACGGGCCGCACGCGCTGCTGGCTCTTCCCGCCACAGCCACCCACCCGAGTGCAAGTTCCGAGTGCAAGTGCAATTAGTAGCTGTGCAGTAGCGAAAGTGAGCAAGAAGGTGTGAGAATGGGAGGGAGTGCTGGTTGCGAGAGTTGGTCAAGAGTGAAGGTGTGAGAACGGGAGTGAGTTCAGATTAGCACTAGCAGCCAAGTCGTGCCGTGAGTTGAATCGTCTCCGCCGTCTATCACCTACCTACCGTTGGTCAGTATTTCCGTTTCTTTCACTGCAAGATGCCACCGCGTTATATCACCCCGCGTCCTATTGAAATTCTTGTATCTGCTCGACTCTTTCTACATGCCGTGCATGTCATCCTACAAGCCGCCCAGCCCGCCGATCGGCCATGGAACCGTCCGTTTGCAGCACCAGCAGCGGCCGCGGGAAGCTTCGCGGGACGGCCCATAGATGGCGCCAGGCACCGTCCACCAGCTGACCCGCCACTGCCCGTTCCGGCCGGCGCGCCGGACGACCATAGACCGGGTGCCGATGGCAGAGGCGCGTCAAGATCCAGGAGGAGGGGGCGTCGAGGTGGAGTCAACTGGGCCCGACATGGCGACGTTGACGGAGACCGGCTCATTATCGGCCAGCTCAACGCCCAGTCGATGAAGCGTAAACTTCCTGAGATTAGAGTCGACATGCACGGTGTTTACGCCTTTGACATCTTGGCTCTCTGCGAGACGCACATTTCGCCTAACGAATCAGAAAGACTACTCACGGTGAGCGGCTACCAGTTATTTAAAAAAGATCGTCCCGAAGATACCAAGCTAGCCAGGGGTAAGGGCGGAGTCGCTATTTATGTACGGGACAATTACCGTTGTGAACTTGTAAATGGTCCGGCCAATAACGATGGTTCAAATTTAGAAATTTTGTGGGTGCTCGTACATATAGATAAGAGACAATCGGTGCTCATAGCTTCCGCTTACCGAGTTCCAGACACAACTCCCAGGCAGATAGCTAAGGATATGGATGATTTGGAAAACAATATACAGTGCATGCTCGCTCGTCATCCGCGTTCTACGCTTGTCATTGCCGGTGACCTAAATAGGTGTTTGTTGCGAGCAGCACGTAATAGACGGCAGGAACTGGAGCATTTGTTTGGTATCTACAACATTTCGATCACCAATCGGACGGTCCCAACATATAGAACTTCGGGTAGTTTGCTTGATATAGTTGCGACAAATAGGCCAGATCTCGTGCGGCGTGCGGGTGTTACTAGATGCCATTATGGAACCCCTCATGATTTTACCCGTGTTATTTTAGCTCATGAACCACGTGATGTTCCAAAATCTACGTATGTCGTCAAGCGACTGTTCAATAGAATTGACCGCGAAGCTTTTAACATTCGTTTGTATGATTTTGATTGGTCTCAAGTGTATAATGCCGTCACTCCCGATGATAAATGGTCCGCGTTCCGTCATCTGTTTGTATTTAATCTTGACCTAGTTGCGCCTTTGCGCCGAGTTGCCGCGCAGCAGAAGAGAGCACCCCCGCTGTCAGCTGACACGCGCCGACTACTGCAGCGCCGCAGTGCGGCACTCTCCGGAAACGACCGCGCAGAGTACGGCAGGCTCAATAGGCAATGTAGTTCGGCTATCCGTAGTGATTGCGTTTCTCAATACACTGGAGAGATCAACAGGGGAGGGAGAGGCAGTTTGTGGCGTGTACTACAGCCAGTAATAGGGTCCAAAAAGGGTAAGAATTTCATTCCGAACATTTCACCAGATCAACTGAACGATTACCATGTTTCGATTGGGCCTGCCACCTCCAGGAGCGTGCCGCCTGCCACGGTCAAGGTTTCCACGCTGCTGCCCCGTGTGACGACGAACGCGTTTAAAGTTTATCCTATTGATTTCAACACTTTTTGTATGACTCTAGGTACGATGAAAACTTCTAAAACTACAGGACTAGATGGTATTAGCGTTTCTATGCTTCAGACTTTCTTTTATGGCATCGGATATCCCCTTCTAGACGTGATAAACTCCAGTCTCGTCACCGGTCGCGTTCCAGCAGTGTGGAAGCACGCCCTTGTCACGCCAATCCCCAAAACCAAGGTAGTTGCGGCGCCATCCGACACACGACCCATTTCGATACTTCCGGCCATCACAAAAATCGTAGAACGTGTTGTGCAGAGACAGCTTTACCAGTACATTGAGGAAAATTACTTGCTTTCGGACGCACAACACGGTTATCGAAAACAACATTCTACCGAATCAGCACTTCATGTAATCACCGACACAGCACTACGAGCAATGGATCGCGGTGAAATTTCGATTATGGTACTCCTAGATCTCTCAAAATGCTTCGATGTCGTCCCACATTCCAAATTACTCGAAAAACTAGAAGCCTATGGAATACATACGGACTGGTTCCGCAGCTACCTCGCCGGCCATACACAGCAGGTGCAGATGAGCGGACACGAGTCCGGCGCGGGCCGGTGCAGGGCCGAGCTGTGCAGGGGCGCAGCCGGATGCGTCTGTGGGGCTGGGGGAGGCAACCTCTCAAAAACTCAGGCCATCAAAACTGGAATTTTCCAGGGGGGAGCGCTTTCTTGTATTTTGTACGCGCTGTATGCTAATGATCTGAGCATGTGCATCGGCGACGACGTGACTACTGTGACGTACGCTGATGACTCATCCCTGATCATTAGTGGCAAAAAGCGGGACTTGAATTTAATCATCCAGCGCATGGAAGCCGCCCTCAGCTCTGCCTACCAATGGTTCTGCCACAATGGCATGAAGGTAAACACCGCGAAGACGCAGATGGTTGTCCTCGGCACGCAGGCCATGCTCCGTAACCTGCCACCGGTCACTCTAAATTTTTGTGGAACAACTATTTCGGACTCACGAGCTGCAAAATGTCTCGGCCTCACCATCGATCGTCACCTCACCTATCAGGCTCACATTGACGCGACTGCCAAAAAAGCAACAGGTATTCTCATGGTCCTAATTCATGCGCGTCATGTCATACCACATTCGGCTCTAAAACTCATAGTAGAATCGTTAGCAGTATCAGTTGTCCGATACTGTATCTCTGTGTATGGCTCGGCGGGCGTGACACAGGTGCGACGCGTGCAGAAGATAATTAACTTCTGCGCGCGAGTAGTGACTGGGAGGCGGCGTTACTCCCACATCTCTGATGCGCTGGAGCAGATGGGCTGGTTGCGCGCGTGTCAGCTGACCACCTACCATACTGTCTCTTTTCTGGAACGTGTACTAGTGTCAGGGCAGCCCGCCACCCTCCGTGCGAGCATTGGTCCCCGGGGCCGAGAATTGCACGGGCGCGAGACCCGACGCGCCGACCATCTAACCCTCCACCAAATAAGGACGGAGTCGGGTCGCCGGAGGCTGTGTTACCGGGCTGTCCTGGCACTTAATGAGACGGGACTCGCTCCCGGAATTCCCCAATTCAAGGTGAAATTGAAGGCGGGGATTTTGGCAACAGGGGATGGTGTGGCGTGACGGTCAACTCTGTGGTGCGGCGAGGCTGTTGCTGTTTATGTGTGTATGTTTTTATGGTGTGTTTTTATTTTTAATTGATCGTACACCTACTTTCCATTTTATCGCTTTTAGTATTCGACGTGGCATTGTGAAAAACCGTTTTACTAACCATGTGAATTGGACCTCTGCCGAATAAATGAGTTTGAGTTTGAGTTTGAGGGGGGGGGGGGGGGGGGGGGCATATTTCTCCAATGGAATTGCTATATTCTATTATCCAAATGGGCCGAAATGAAAGCTTTCTTTAGTATTCTCACACAAATTCTCATCGCACTTCAGGAAACCTGGTTCTTACCCACCGATACATATAATTTCAATCTTTCCAATTATTCGCTGTACCGCCACGACGAGGTACGTGAAACACACCGCAGTGGCGGTACCGCAGTTTACATAAACAATGATTACACACATACACAAATTACACTCAATTCACCATTACAAAACATAGATGTATGTTCGCTATATATTCCACCACACACAGACAACACAAACATTTTGACAGAATTAGAAAACCTCATAGCCCAATTCAAAAACCCTTTCATTTTACTTGGCGATTTTAACGCCCATAGCGCAGCGTGGGATAGAACAAGCACAGTTCCAGACACTCGCGGACGCATAGTTGAACACATCTTAGACAGACACAATTTAGTATTACTTAACACCGGTGAGCCAACATTTTGCCACCTCGGTCACAATACAGAAACTGCCATTGATTTAACAATTTGTTCTCCAGCCCTGGCCAACGAATTTGATTGGACAATAGACACAGACATACATGATAGCGATCACTACCCCATTAAATTAGTACCGACCATTTCAAGAACTGACGATACCACACCAAGGTTCATTCCTCGCTGGAAACTTTCGAAGGCCGACTGGACCAAATTTGAGCTTTCGTCATTACAGTACAATCCGGACATTTCTCCAGTACGAAACATTCATTGCATTACCAACACACTTTTACAAGCAGCATCTGCAACAATTCCACTCACAAAGCCTATCACAAAACGTACCCCAGTCCCATGGTGGTCCATAGAAGTTTCCCAAGCAATAGCCACTAGAAAACGAGCATTTATAAAATATTTACGCCATCCCGACCAACAAAATTTAATCAACCGGAACCATGAACGAGCAAGAACACGCTGCATTATATGTAACGCTAAGCGCCGGTCATGGGCAAATTACCTCCAGCAGCTTACTTTCGACACACCATTAAGCAAAATATGGGGATTAATTCGCTGTTTGAGCGGAAGATCCCCATTTAGATCATTACCAGCCCTCAAACTTCATAATCACATAATTACAGAACCCCAAGAAATAGTAAACACCATAGTGGATACCATTGCCCACCATAGCTCCGACGAAAACTACAGACCTGGCTTCATAGAAAATGCACAACGCACCTTTTACGTCGATCCCGCACAATTTGTTTCTGATAACACAGGAATATATAATTCTTCTTTTCAAATTTCAGAACTCGATGCAGCCATTTCCTCCGCCGGCAATACTTCAGTAGGGCCCCACAACTTACATTATTCCTTTGTCAGACATTTACCGGATCACACCAAACATTGCATTTTGCACACATTTAATTCACTATGGACAACTGATGCCTTCCCCGAAACTTGGAAAGAATCCTTCATTACACCCATCCCAAAGCCTGGCAAGGACCATAGTAACCCCAAACATTTTCGACCCATTGCACTCACCAGTTGTTTAGGAAAACTGTTTGAACGTATAGCTATCAAAAAGACTGACCTGGCACCTGGAAACAAATTCCCTTCTATCTCCCTATCAATGTGGTTTTCGGCGAGGACGCAGCACAATAGATCATCTCATTCGGTTAGAAACGGACATCCGCTTAGGTTACAAAAGACATGAACACACTGTCGCAGTATTTTTAGACATCAGCAAAGCATACGATATGGTCTTCAAACCCGTACTACTCTCCAAAATTCAACAACTCGGTATAAAAGGACATTTAGCGCATTGTTTAGTAGGGTTTTTATCTGGTTCTCGTCGTTTCCACGTCAGGTGCCGGTCAGCCATTTCCGATCCACATTGTGTTCAGAACGGCCTACCACAGGGAAGTTGTCTTTCACCAGTATTATTTAACATTATCATTAATGATCTTTTCGGTGACATGCCTACCAATATATCACATTCACTATTTGCAGACGACAGCGCAATTTGGTGCCGCAGGAAAAATTATGAACATTGTTTAATTCGCTTACAAAACACACTGGACAAAATACACGAATGGTCCTTGAAGTATGGTTTCATTTTTTCGGCCCCAAAATCTGCAACACTGATGTTCGGTAAATCGACACCCTGCCCAAACCCAGACACACCGCTTCACCTCGGAAGCAATTACATACCTTTGGTAAATTCATTCAAATTTCTTGGTATTATTTTTGATCGAAGGCTATCTATGCATAAACACATCAAACACATCCAGACGAAATGTTTTCACCATTTATTTCGCTGTATTACTTCTTCCTGCTTCGGAGCCGACCGCCATACGCTTTTACATCTCTACAAATCATTAGTTCTTCCCATCATAGAATATGGATCGGTAGTTTATGCTGGTGGCAGCACCTCCGCTTTGAAACTTTTGGACAACATACAAAATAAATTCATCCGCATAGCACTCGGTACAATGACTACATCTCTCATCATTTCTCTACAAACCGATTCAGGAATTCCACCATTAGCTCTACGAATAATGGAACAAACACTTAGGTATGCCACAAACATTCAGTTTAAAGAACACCACCCCACACACGCATCCTTGCAAATTCTCCCAAACTTACACCACAAATATTTAGGTCCAGCCGAAAAGCGAACCGTTCTTACCATAGCTTTACGCATCAAAACATTTTCTACACAACTTCAGTATAATATTCCACCAATTACTTTTCTTCCTTAACCTACTACACCACCGTGGCAGATGGCCGAACGGCACGTATTTTATCTAACAACCACCCCAAAATCACAACTTTGCCCAGAATATGCCAAACAAAAATTCCACCAGCTTCAGTCTCAATATCGCCATGTTCCCTTCATCTTTACTGACGGATCTAAGGATGCTAACACCACAGGAAACGCCATTGTTTTGGGTACACACACAACACAACATCGCATACCAAACGGAACTTCCATTTTCATCGCCGAATTACACGCGATTCTGATTGTCCTTCGTTATATTCGTAATCGTTTCCTTTGTCACCCCATGCGCAGCGTCGTTGTTTGTTCTGACTCAAAATCTGTTCTTCAATCGCTTTCTTCACTTTCTTTTTCGCACCATTGCCATGTTTCCATATATGACACCCTTCAAACACTTTGCATGATGGGCGTGAGGGTCCGTTTCCTGTGGGTGCCCAGCCACTGTGGCATCCCAGGAAACGAAGAGGCCGACAAATTAGCAAAAGAATCATTACAACTCCCAAACATTACAGAAATTCCACCACATTTTGACGGCATTAAATCATCAATACAACAGAGAACTAGACATTTTTGGACACAAAACTGGACACAAAACACAAACCATACACAATTACGACTCATCAAGCCTACTGTTGAACCATGGACATCATCTTTTCAAAAAAACCTACACGAAGAAAAAGTCTTATCACGTTTACGCATTGGCCATACTTTTCTCACCCATAGATGTATTTACGCTGCTTCGCCTCAACCCTCATGCCCATCATGCAACACCCATCTTACAGTCACACATATACTTCTACACTGTCAACAATACCATGGACCTCGAAGAACACCTACTAATTACTGCCGGACACACAACATCGCCTTTTCTTTGCCCACACTGCTGGGAGATCAACACCCTCTTCTAATAAAACTACTTTTCATCTTTATCCGATAAACAAACTTGTTCGAGGAATTATAATTTGAATTTTACACCATAATTGTTTTTTTTCTTCTTCTTCACGGCACGAAATGGCCTGAGGAGGCCGAAGTGCCCATTTTAATAAACCGAAACGAAACTTCCCTCCATGAAACCCTGTACTTTAACAGGAGCAGAGTGCCATCATGCTACATAATTTTTTTTACGTCAACCAGGGGTGTCGATTTGCATCCTTTTGTGGGGGCCATGGCCCCACCAATGTTGATCTTGCCCCCCCCAATGTTGATTCCTCCCCGCACCCAATAACCTATGCTATATTTATACTCATAAGAAAGCTAAAAAGAAAAAGAAAAAAAGACCATGCTACATAGAAAACTTGATGTTAACCAGCACATTTGGTACTGAAAAGAAGCAGATTTGGATTAGATATTGGACTGACTCTCCACATTTTGCTGCAAAATTGAAAATTGTGTGCAAAAAAAAAAAAAGCTGGATTTCCCTCCACTGTGGAGGGACAACTTACATAAAAAATGCTGAGATTAGCTGATGCGGATGCATTTTAAACCAGATTGTCTGAAAAATCTGCTAAACCACTAAACAACAATTGCATTGTTATGCTGATGTTTGTACACACCACCAATGGCAAACCCACATGTATATGGACATAGGCGTAGGAATGGGGGGGGGGGGGGGCAGGGGGCCTTGGCCCTCCCACTTTTATAAGTGGGGGGGGGGCAACAATGGTAGCTGGCCCTCCCACTTTTGAGACATTCAAATTTAATAAAAGGCAGCATGCACACATTTGAATTTGTGAACAAGTTACTGCAATCCATAACTAAATAGAAGTTCCACATATCACATGGTAGCACTTTATTTTTTAAATCATGTACACTTGGACATGACCTTACAACAACGCAACTAATTCAGGAGTTGATGTAATGCAACAGATGTATGGATATTCACACCTTATATTATGTCATTAAAAGATTATAAATCAGATGATGTGCCAGCTAGTACCGAAATACATTCATACTAGACATTCACTGTGGTTCTTTTACTGTTAACATATTTAACATCGATTTCATTAATATTGCCTACAGAAGAAAATTATAAAGGCTGAAGGCAGCAACGTAACACAATCAAGGTAGGACATACAATTTGCAAGTGCAAGTTCCTGAACTTGATATTACATAGCCATGTATTATATATGGCCTTACTCCTAGCTGCCATACACTTCAACATTTACATTTATTTTGATCATTGAAGCATACAATTACTGCCACGATACATACATTGCGTGACTCTAGTAGGAAATCGAATGTAAAATGTCCACACTTCAATGGATTTTCACAGTTTGGCACAGCACACAAATTTCCAACCTTTTCAGCGAGATGCCTGGGTATTATCGGTGCTGGTATCCAACATAGCAAAATACTTACTTCCATCATTTATTATGGTAGCATAGATACAATAATGAAGTCCACAACCTATTATATCAACTTCAAGTGGGAGAACGCCTGTCAGAATCTCAGAATCCCCGAGACGATTAGGCGCTCGTGGTGCGACCTGACAAGGTCACACGAGGAGTGATATGAAGAGTGATGATGTGACGAGTAACGAGCGATGCTTGTCATGTGACCTGAAAAGGCACATGACGAGCATGCCAACTGACCCGAGTGGATCTTCAGCTGGGTAACTGCCTCGTGGCATTGACAGCCGTTAAGCATTTAATTCAAATTATGTCGTTGAACAGAAATGGTTCGGTAAGGTGGTGGTGCCATGGTATATGTAGCAATCTCTGCTTAGCAAAGACACTGATCCCAGAATCTATTCAATGAAGACATTTTGATTAACGGCACAAAACACCGAATTACAACGGAGACTACTACCAAGGCTTTCCATCATCCAGTGATGTGTACGTCCAGGCTGATATTTAAGAACCCTGAAGATAATGAGATGAATTTAGGCCAATTGCAGGGTGTATATTTCTGAACACTACTTTTGGTGCAAGCAGTTAAATGGGCATAGGAAAGTCGATTTTGTGCGATGTACTCCATAGACGTCATGGTTAAGCTATACAATCATTGGGGCATGCGCATTGGCGT
The DNA here is from genome assembly GCA_034440615.1 of Ashinkailepas kermadecensis. Taxonomy (NCBI): domain Eukaryota; kingdom Metazoa; phylum Arthropoda; class Thecostraca; family Neolepadidae; genus Ashinkailepas; species Ashinkailepas kermadecensis. The sequence continues at coordinate 470,529 of JAOTOM010004939.1, forward strand.
ACCGAAGGGAGGGGGCATTGGAGCAGTCCCTCTCCCCATGAGAGGTTGTGGGCCACACATAATCGCGCCTGGGTTCGGAAAAATAGCGCCAGGCTCCCTAAAAATCATGCTGGTGTCCCCAACAATCGCACCCGGGCCCATAAAATCACTTTGGAGCCGCCAAAAAGTCGCGCAAGGATCCCTGAAAATGAGGCTAGAGCCTCCCAAAATCCCACCAAGTCCACTGAAAATCACAATGAATGCCTCAAAAACCGTCCCGGGACCCTAAAAATGACGCTGATGGCTACAAAATGTGGGATCGGGTCCCTGAAAATACCGTTGGGCCTCCAAAAAGTCGCTCCGGGACCCCGATAGGTCGCGCCAGGGCCCCATGAAAGCACGCTAAGGCATTAAAAGGTCGGACCGTGCCCCTGTAAATCACGCTGGGGGACAAAACGTTTCTCTGTACCCCCCGAAAATAACGCCAGGCCCGAGAAAGACTGGCCGGGCCTTCAAAATCACACTGGGTCCCAAAAGGTCCGGCTGGGGCCCCTGATAATCGCGCTGGGGGCACACAAATTTTGACCTGGGCCCCTGAAAACCACGCTGGGAGCAGAAAATGTCGTGCCGTGGTCCTTGAAAATCACAATGGGGGCCACAGAAAGACTGGGTCGCAGAAAATCACGCTGGGGGCTCAAAAGTTTGCGCCTGGGCCCAGAAAATCACGCTGGGGGCCGAAAAAAGTCTTGCCGTGGTTCTTGAAAACCACAACGGGGACTCAAAACGTTCGGCCGAGGCCGCTAAAAATTACGCTGAGCCTGAAGGTACCAAGACGTCGCACCCGGGCTCCTGAAAATCACGCTAGGCTCTCGACAGGTCGCACCGGGGCCCCAAAAGTCTCATCGGGAACACCCAATAAATGAAGCCGGGGCAACGAAAAAACAGTCTGGACATGGAAAATCACTTTGGGCTCCGAGCGGTCGATCCAAAAGAAACCAGAACGTGTTGGCCCCCAAAGACGTGTCGAGGCCACTAAAACTCGTGATAGGCATCCAAACAAATCAAGACATGGTTCAAAAATCGCACTTAGACCCAAAAACGTCGCGCCGCTGCCCTTGGAAATCACATTAGGGGCCAAAAAGTCCCGCCGGAAACCCACAAGTCGCAGCTGGCTTCCCAAAAATCAATTCCTACCCGAAATGTTACTCTACGGCCACAAAAATTGCGCCAGACCCAAAAAAACGCGTCTGGCCCCGGAAAATGAGCGCCTTGGAGCACGGAAAAAGTGCACGGGGAAACCGAAGAATCGTACTGGGGCCCAAAAATATCGGCAAGAGGCTTACAAAAGAAATACAAGTCGACCGCCAAAAATCACAAAAGGACTCCATCGAGTCGACCCAAGCAACGGAAAATTCAGAACATGCCCCGAAAGAAAGTTCTCCGAAGGGCCTTTCTACTCTTAAGGGTGCCATCGGCTGAAAAAAAAACTCGTTGAGCAGCTGCAGTGGCATACCCATGGCAAATGCCCCCCTCCCACACACACATCCTGAAGAGGTGGACTTCCAAGAACCCAAGAATCGCGTCGGGGTCCCCAAAAATGGTTCTGGAGCCCCATAAATTTGCGTCGGGGCCCCCAGAATTAGGGGTTATCAATAAATGCAACGAGCACCAAAAAACTTGCACCGTACCCGACAATTTGCGCCGGGGAACGCCAAATTCGCACTAGGGCCCAGATAAGTACAACACGCTCCTCGAACTAGCGCCAAGCCCCCCAAATATCGCGCTTTGGATCCAAAATTCCTGTCAGTAGTCCCATAAATCCTGGTCGGGACATCACAAATTCACCTCGGCTCCCAAAAATGGGCGTCGGTGGTTCCAGCTAAGCACAGCGTGGCCCCAAAATCGCATCGAAACCCGAACAAGGATCAAGCCGGAGCCCTTCAAAATAGATATTGAAAATGAGAAGTGTCTTTCGGGACCTGTTCGGAATTTGTCGGTGCTCGGATCGATTCTATGGAGTCCCTTCGTCATTTTTTGGGCGTCGAGTTCTATATCTTAATCCCCATCACGATATTTTTGACGCTCACGACGCTCTACGCGATCCCACTGCCAGTCTGTATCGGGAGCTACTGTTACGGCCGCTACCAGGGAGACCGGTAGCCACCTAGTGGTGTGAACCAGAGTATATTCTTCTTAGTAATGTGAACCTTAACATGACAAAAATTTAATATAAAATTAACTTAAAGTAAAGGTCATTGCAAAATCACAGTTTGAACAAACATTAGTACAATGGCCTTTAGTTAACACTCAAGTGATTAGTTAATGCTTATTCTTTCTGAATACAGGATCATCAGAATTGATGTTCTTGGCAGATTAACACTACAGAAGGCAACTATTATGCCAATTTACTTATAATCAATTCAATCTGGATCTATTTATTTATTTTGAACATTGAACATGTGTCAATCTACTATCATGTTGGCATATGAGAGGGCATGTAACCTGGTGATATTATTGTCCTTAAATTGTAAATTGCTGCCTGGGAGAGGGAGGGGGTATCACAGACAACTGGTGTTGCTAAAAGTTTACTGCTGCAGGGATGTTTGATAACTTCCCACACATGGTATTGGCAAGTGTTCCTTTCACTTGCAATAGAATCCTTGCTCCTCTATCATCTCATCTAGGCATACAACTATCTAGATTTATTTTTCAAACTATGCTTCTTGATGGTGTGAACTTTACCTCCCTAATTTCCTTTTTCCATGTTGCTTTCCGATCATTCATGGTCCCTCTTTTGTGTGTTCCCAGTTCAATGTCCATGCACAATTATTATTCCAAGTTCTACATTTCCAGATATAATCACCATTTCCAGTTGGCTCTTTATCTGAGTAATGAGCAGGTTCAAACTTGAGGGAGCTACATTGGAATTACTAGGGAATGATTGGAATGATAAGTACCCTCCTCATGAACGTATATTGTCACAATGTACATATTATACCCTACCTCAACCACTTAACTGTAATGCTGGATTATCAGTACTTCATATCAATGCAAGATCCCTGAAGAATAAATTTGATGAAGTTGTTAATTTTCTAGCAAGCTCTAAAGTTGATTGGTCAGTTATTTGTGTATCAGAGACATGGTTGAAGAAAGATTTAGAACAATACTTTAGTCTACAAAATTATAATCTCTTTTCATCTAGTAGAAAAGAAGGCGAAGGTGGAGGTACAGCAATATATGTAAGTAATAGATATGAGGCTAGGGAAAGAAAAGACCTGGAGAGTGATCATTTTGAGACAAGTTTTCTGGAAATCGAAATGAAGTTGGTAGTAGGGGAAATGTATAGACCTCCAAGTCTGAGCCACACTATATTTATGGACTATTTGGAAAAAATACTTGACTCATTGGAAAACACCAAATGTACATGTGTCATAGCAGGGGACTTCAATTACAATCTTTTGAAATATCACTCTGATAAACCTACACTTAATTTTATGAATTTGTTCAATTCTTATGGATTTTTCCCAACCATCTCAAAAGCAACCCGGATTTGTAATGAATCAGATGCCCTTTTGGATAATATATTTATCAATGATGTTAATGTCTTTAACAATTCAGGAATACTACTTCATGATTTATCAGATCATTTTCCAGTTTTTCTTAATCTGTCATTAATTGAAAGTTCAAATATAACAAGACATTCAGTGACAGTCTTTGATACACATAAAATCAGTGAATTAAATGATCACCTCATCAGCAACTTGGAAGGCTTTCAAGATGAAACTGATGCTAATCAAGCATGCAACAAACTTATTAAGGCATATGAAACAGGTATTACAAAATTATCTAAAACTTTTACACCCAGTAGAAGAAAGAATCCAATTAAACCATGGGTAACCCCTGCACTTCTGTGTTCAATAAATACAAAAAATAAACTTTATGCAAAATATATTAGGAATATAATTTTATTGAATGAAAATAAATACAAAATGTATAGGAACATGCTTTGCAATGTGCTTAGGGATGCAAAACGATTATATTACAAGAGGGCATTCCAGGACAGCAAAGGTGATGGCAAAAAAACATGGAAGTATTTGAATGAAATTATAAACAAGAATGAATTGCAAACAGTTCCCCCAAGGTGCTTTGTTGATAACTCTGGGGCTACCTGTGTAAATGAACAAATACCTGATAAATTCAATACTTTTTTTCAACGATAGGTAGTGAATTGGAAAAAAATATACCTGCAGCACACAATAGCCCATTATATTACCTTACACAGCCTACTCATGCCAGCATTAACAATATTCCTTCTGTTAATGAAGCTCAAATTGAAGAAATTGTTAAGTCTTTGAACCCTGTGGGTGGAGGTATGGATAAAATTAGCACAAAAATTTTGCTTGGAACATATCGAAGTATTTTGCAACATCTAACATATTTCTTTAATCTTTGTCTGAGCACTGCAATATTCCCTGATGCATTAAAATCTGCAGTTATAATTCCTGTATATAAATCAGGGGAAAATAATAAATTTACTAATTATAGGCCAATCTCTTTGCTACCAATATTTTCGAAGGTGCTGAAAAGATTAATACACATTAGTGTATCATCATTTCTAAATGAAAATAATATCATACACCCACTGCAGTTTGGTTTCAGAAAAAAACATAGCACATACATACCAATTGCTCTGATGCATAATGAAGTGACTAAAGCCCTTGTAAATAATAAATTAGTTTGTACCCTGTATCTGGATTTGAAAAAGGCCTTTGACACTGTCAGCATCAGCATTTTGTTACAAAAGATTTACTTTATTGGCATTAGGGGAAATATATATAAACTGTTAAACTCATACCTATCAAATAGATCTCAAAGAACCAAGATACATGACACCCTCTCCCAACCATTAAATATCACAATAGGTGTTCCTCAGGGTTCGATTCTTGGACCTCTGCTATTTCTTCTGTACATTAATGATCTTTGCAATGTATCCAATTTACCTAGCTTTTACCTCTTTGCAGACGATACCGCCATAACTATTACAGCTAATGATCATTTTGAGTTACAAACTAAAGTAGATGAGGTAATACCCAAAATAATTGCATGGTTTCATACCAACAGATTATCGCTTAATGCTGATAAGACTGGATATCAAATTTTTTTCCAGGAAACCATGTGATGACCTTCATGTAAAAATAAATAGTTATAATATTACAAGGCATAGCTGCATAAAATATTTAGGTGTATTAATCGATGAAGACATGACGTGGAAAAGCCACATCAATGCCATTTCTTCAAAAATTAGCAGAAATATTGGTATTATAGGCAAATCTAGGTACTTTCTATCAACTTGTGAATTGCTTCTTCTGTATAATTCTCTAATACTGCCATATCTAAATTACTGTGCTGTTGTCTGGGGAAGTACTTACCACTCTAAGCTTGACAAGATTATTAAGTTGCAGAAGCGTGTTATTAGGATTGTTGACAAGAAACCTTACTTATACCATACAAATGAATTGTTTATCAAGCATAGAGTTCTTAAGTTTCTGGACATAATTGATGAACAATGCATTTACATCATGCTAGGTTTTCTAAATCACTCATTACCAGCACCTCTTTCTGATATGTTTCAACTTCATCAAGAAGGTGGCCTCAGAGTTAGACAACACTTTCAAATACCCTTTTCTGATATCAATTACAGGATGTTTTCATTACCCTTTATTGCACCAAAAGCCTGGAATAAAATAATCTGCTCTCACTTCCATAGAATTGAAGATGTACCTAGAAGTAAAATCATTTTGAAAAAAACACATCAGGCAAAACATTACTAGAAAATATGAACTTGTCCAATGAATGTCGGTGATAAGGTTGTGCTATGCATGGTGATCTTGTTGTCTTATTCGGATATTTTCGTTAAGTATCATGTTTTCTTTCTTTCTTCTTTCTTAATACTTCGTTTGTCCTTTCTCCTTTCTCCTTAGTGTAGTAATAGTTTAGGAGATGTACGTGCAAGATTAGGGATTTTATATTATTTCCCCATTAACGCCTATAGCAGTTTTTTTCTGGAGCCCTCGAAGACGTTACTAGCATTGCTAATTGTCTGAGAGGGCTTCAGGAACATCTTTTACTAATATCTGGTGGCAGGATCTGTCCAGCAAGAAACAGGAGCGGGGAGTGGTGTGACCTAACTTGACTTGCTTACCATGACCTACTTCTCATCCCTGGAATTTAACGTAATTAGGTCGCACGGGTATGGAAGGGCACTCCTGCCTACCTATTAATAGGTAGGGGAATAAAAAATTTATTTAAAAAAAAAAAAAAAAAAAAAATATTAAAGAACGGGTACACCCAAGTTTAGTATATTCTCAGATCTAGTATATACTGTGCCTTGGTGACGTCACAGCTAGAATATGCGATTTTCTACTAGAATGTGGTGGCCATCTGACAGATTATAGAATTCTATAATAGAATATTCCAAATCTAGCAGATTCCTGGCAATTTCATTTAACAGCAGCTTCCTTTTCTGTCGAGGCTCGACCAAGGCTATAGAACACCTCGACACACGACTGGCCTTGAGGGCCAGCCGGTCGTCATGGCAACGACTCTAGGCCCCGCCCTCCGGGAGTCGGCCGGCCGGTTTTGTGTAGTGTCCTCGTTTACCGGCAAGGAAACATACTTTTTCGAGGTGATGCAAGTAAAAACGATCCGGATTCGTATGTAGAATTCTTCAGGCATTCACATGATGTCAAATTTGCCTACACACAATACAAATTGCCTGCGTAAAGCCGTGGCAAATATTGGCGGTTTTGGCTTAATATGCGCGCAAGGTGCTGCCGAGTATCGCCTTGGCTACGTCACAGGCCCGGAACAACTTGACTGCCCCCCGGAGTGAACGTGTACTGCAGGATGGTGCGTGGTAAGCCGAGCAGTGTTGCCGGACTGGGCAAGCATCGTGGCTGCGTCACGTGCAGGCTGGAAGGATACTGGATAAGTTGAGTTAAGCAGAGATATTGGGTATTGTAACTTGTCCTACAAGAGTGAAGAATAAACGCTACGTAATATGGTGTCAGTAGCCGGCTTATGTAAGTCGTATTCCGAACCCCAGCCGGTTGGATTTATCCGCCCCGGCCCTGGAGGCAACATGGCGGACCTGGCATCGGAACGGAATGCTACGTGACGGCGACGTAACTCACGTCCAAGCCGGTCCAGGTGCAAGTCTCGGTAAGCCCCCGGTAGTGACCTGCGTGTGATGGAGGGCGCCGACGTGGCCGTCGTGGCCCAGTCTCCCTACAGGTGCAAGTATGCAGAAGAGGTGTAAATTCTGCAATCTGATCCATCCCTTAGCTCGTTCCTACTGTGTGGCCTGGGGAAATCGGTGTTGGAAGTGTGGGGAGGACAACCACTTCGCGGTAGTGAAGTCACTTCACTGACGTCACAGCGATGCCGGCTCCTGCGCTGTCCGATCGTGCCGATCTCGCCCCTTGTCCTGGCCGGCGCCATTGTTTCCGCCCAACGCCTCCCGCCGGATATCCGGGTGGCCGTCAGCCGCCCATCGCGGCCACTAGGTGGCAGCAGCTACGCACGGTCGCCGCCAAGAGAGCATCACCGGAACCTGCCACCGTCACTGCACCAGTACGACTTGATGACGTCTCAGACCCTGACACCGCTTAACAGTGCACGAGCAAAGCGCATACAACTCTGTGTGCAAAGGATGGCAAGCCAGTGCCATATTTCTTGGTAGACTGGCTCTGAGTGTGATGTGCTGCCTCTGGATGAGTATGCACGGGGCGGATCGTGGCAGATGTGACGTCACTGCAGCCAGCATGTGACGTCAGTGTGGCTGACATGTAACGTCAGTGTGGGTGGCTGATGATCTCGTGCGGAGTCCAGCGGCTGTTGGAGCCGCTAGTCGGGTCGGGTGGAAGTCCACTGGTGGCCTTCACTATAGCAGGGAGAGGTCGTACAGGATTGGAGTTCGGCGCTGTTAAGATAAACAGCAGACCTGCATTTGTGAAGATGCCTGTCCGTTGAGTCTGCTGTGGTCGGATTCAGCAGGAGAATGTTTCGCGGTTGCGCGATCTTTCTTGCACTGCGCAGATACGTGCTTTTTCAGCCGAGCTTGTATAGTGACATCTGACCTAAGATGTCGACTTTAGCTTTGTGCTGTTACCGTGCCTTGAAAGATGTTGACTTTAGCTGGTGGTGTCTAACTCAAGATGTCAACTTTAGCTGTGTGCTGTGATCGTGCCTTGGACGATATTGCCTAGCTGTATGCTGTTATCGTGCCTTGGACGATGTTGACTTTAGCTGGTGGCGTCTGACCTAAGATGTCGACTTTAGCAGTGTGCTGTTGCTGTGCCTTAGACGATGTTGACTTTAGCTGGTGGCGTCTGACCTAAGATGTCAACTCTAGCTGTGTGCTGTTGCCGTGCCTTGGAGGATGTTGACTAGCTGTATGCTGTTATCGTGCCTTGGACGATGTTGACTTTAGCTGGTAGTGTCTGACCTAAGATGTCGACTTTAGCGGTGTGCTGTTGCTGTGCCTTGGACGATGTTGACTTTTGCTGGTGGCGTCTGACCTAAGATGTCGACTTTAGCTGTGTGCTGTTGGGCCTTGGACGATGTCGACGGGCCAGAAACTTTTCGCCGGGCTTATCGCACTTCTTGCCCACCCGACGGGAAAATCTGAACCCCCAATATCCCACGATCGTACAAGAGATGCTTCGACAAAAGGTTCGTCAGGCGCTCTATTATGGCCCGGGAAAGAAGCACCTGCCCACACTCCGGCTTGGTCAATCAGTACGTATGCGGCTGCCAGGGCGGCCCACCTGGTTCCCGGTGTATGTGTGGGTGCTGCGGGCCCTCGCGCCTATTGGGTATGTTTACAGGGCGAAACGTATCGTAGGAATCGTCGCCAACTGCTTGCAACAAATGGCCCCTCACCCGCCCAGGAGGAAGCCCTTAATGCCGGCCCTCATTCGGCACAAGTGCCACCGGTATACCCCAGTTCCCCTGCCCGGTCTGCCGACTCGGAGGTCTTTCCGTCTGGTCCGCGCGCAGCCCTGGGGATCCCCGCTTCCCCTTCTCACCCAGGGCCGCGCCGTTCCTTGCGCCTGGCATGTCCACCTTCATATCTGACTGACTACGTACGATAGTGTTTCAATCGCCATGTGTGTGCTTCGCTGCTTTGCCAACGGTATGGGCTTTCTATTGGGTCGTTATCGACCTGTCAGTTTAAGCGGTACGCCATTATACGGTGTCAGTATAGATTTGCTGAGGTATCGGCATCGGCGCTCTGTGTCGGTATGGTGTTCCTCTGTCGATATGGGCATTTTGTGTGTATGCGGGCATTCGGTTGTTTTGGTATAGGCTTACTATGTCAGCATGAATCTTCTGCAGTGTCAGTATGGGTCTGCTACTGTGTCAGTGCGGATCTGCTGCCGTCTCAATCCTCGCGACGAGAGTTGCCGAGCTTGCGTAGCTTTGCTATCGCCTTCGTTGCTGTGTGTTGCCGTGATGCCTATGTGCTTGTAACATGTTTGCCTTGAGAGGTTCCGAGCAAGATTTGGTCGCGATGCTGTTCGTGCGATACTTGGAAACAGTCAATTGTAACTCCTATTCACAAATCAGGAGATCCTTCAGATCCCTCTAATTTTAGGCCCATCTCATACGTTCCGGTTCTCGCCAAAATCACAGAGGGCAGTGCAGAAACAACTATATCACTGCCTGGACTCAAACCACCTACTGGCCCAAATTCAGCACGGCTTCAGACCATGCCACTTTACGGAAGCCGCTCTCATCTCAGTCACGGACAAAATACTAGCAGCAATGGACCGTTCGGAAGTAGCTCTCCTTTGCATTCTGGACCTCAGTAAATGCTTCGACGTAATAGACCACACTAAACTGCTCACTAAACTAAAACTCCATGGAATCGATACTGACTGGTCTAGGGCTTATCTGGGAGATCACACGCAGGCTGACAGCATCTCAGATCAACGCAGAAACAGGCATCTCTCCTCCTTTCTCCCAAACAACATAGGTGTTTTTCAAGGCTAATCACTAGGTCCGCTCCTCTATTGCATCTTTTCGAACGACCTCAGTTTGCATGTCCCGGTAGCACACGTCACTCAGTTCGCAGACGACACCCAGGTCCTCATCTCCGGTCGCAAATCTGATCTCCCAAATCTGATAAGTCAGATGGAGACATGTCTGAACCAACTCTACGACTACTTCCTGGATAACGGTTTGAAGGTAAACCCGACCAAAACTCAGCTTCTAACGTTCGGATCGCGTAAAAATATTTGCAATATTACCCCGATACGAGTGTGCTTTAGGGACGCCGTGATAGATGAGAGTCATTCGTGTAGGAACCTTGGGGTGACATTTGATCGCCACATGTCGTGGGCCCATGTAGCTGTTGTGGTCCGCAAGTTCACTGGATTCCTTCTGGCCCTGAGCCATCTGCCCACCAGTACCCTTTTCACTATAGTCAATAGCCTAGTTATATCCAATATCCGCTACTGCATATCTGTTTACGGGAACGGGTCGGCAGCAAACATCCACAGACTAAACAAGATCATTAACTTTGCCACCAGAGTCGTGTCAGGTCTACGGAAATTTGATCATATTTATGATGCCCGTAACGAGTTGGGTCTCCTCACCGCAGGTAATCTGCATCTATTTCACAGCCTTACTTTGCTCCACAAGATCATTCTGACGGTTGAGCCAACGTACATTGCCGGTCAAATCACTGCAAACTGTCATATACGCTGTTTATGATGCAATTCTCGGCTTGGTCCGGTACCGAGCCGAGATGCGGTAACACTAGGAACATGAAAAATGGGGTGCTGAGAAAATAAAAAATAAGGGTTTAGCTTGATATAAGTGATTTTTTTTCAGGTTTAAGTAGGTGCAAGAGACACATATTTAACAATATTGTCCATTATCCTATTAAAAACACACATTTTTATCCGAAAATACACACAATTAAAACTGCATCGGCCTACGTTGCCAGATGCGTGGAAGCTTTCCACGATATTCTGTAGGCTACACTCGTCGAGCGGAGCTTGGTTGTTACGTCAGAGAACCAAGTACTTTTCATAGTGGTGAGTAAAAGTTTTGACCAATCATAGACAAGCATTTCTGTAACAGCTCCTTTTATTGGTGACATTCCATCAAGCGTGTCAGCTGGTATGTCGATGCAGAACTGGCGCTCTAACGACACGTGAGCGGCTTCTTATCGGTAAGTAAAAGGGGAAGTTAACAGAGAGATGTGATAATTTATTAAATTGAAGTCACATTATTTAGATAGAAATGGTCGGAAGCTATCTTTGCATAACTCATGATGGGTGTTATTTCTTTTGGGGCCTCTGGATGCTGCAAGAACGATGCAATTGGCTTCGTCAATGTGTTAGCATGGTAGGCCTAATGTGAATGTGATGAGTGCACGCAATGGAAATGAATGTGTTCGCTCAGTAGTTCACTGACGAAAAACGTTTATGACAAGTGAATGAACAGTTTCTTATAATAACCGTAAATTCAGTTATGGAGCATTCAGGAAATTATTTTGTTGATCCAGCAATGCCAATGTTGAGGATGTTCAAGACAAGAGAGTAGGTAGGTACCTAGGAAGGTGAGTAGGTATGTAGGGGGGGAGGGGGTCTGAGGTGATGGAAGAGGGGGTAATTGTACGGTGTTTACCAAACGCAAAAATGAACAAGCTATACTTAGTCAAACTAACAATCGAAAGATTGTGGGTTCGAGTCTCACCTGTTGCTACTCTTCGCCCGCGGCCAATCGGCGTGAGAGATTGGCGACGCTACATGACTCAACGGTCGATGTGTCGTAAAAAAACAATAACCAACCTATACTTATTCAAACAGTTCCTTTCTACGAAAATCCTCTAGCCACTCACAAAGAGCAACTTTAAAACATAATTATGTTGTTGTTGTGTGCCATATTTCAAACAAGAAAATGTCGTTGTGCAGTATTACTTCACTGTAGCTGTTGTGGCACAATTTATTAGTCGCACTAAAAAATAAAGGTGTAATTGCAAGAACATTATCTGAGGACACTTCCTTGTGGTTTTCTTATGCCGACTGCTCGCGGAAGCCTGAACAATGGTGCCTGTGGACTTTCCTAACTCCATAAACAAAGAATTGGTAGAACTATGTGATCGGACATTCATATTTTGGTAGAGAAAGGTCCTTGGTTTATGAATACTGTCATCTTTTTGTTATTTACATGCTGAACGTGACATGTCCAAAGGTTCGGAAATGGAACATGTTCGGATACCCCTGCTTCACCTGGGTGGGTATGGTAATCTTCAAGTATTACCCCTCACACTTTATTTATATCAACAATGTGCCTAAGTCACAGACAGCTGACTGCCTGTCAGTTGTTGGTGACGTCACTCAAAGTATGGATAAAAACCTCCAGCTTGGTGCACTGAATGAACCCAGGAGCATTATATTAAGTCAAGTTATGTTATGTTAGGTTATCCTGCTGACTCCCCTTAATGAGTACCAGATCAACCCCTTCGAAATATCCCTGGTGACACCCCCAGGTTCATCCAGTGCATTTGGCTGGAGGGTTTTCTCCATACTTGGAGTGATGTCACCAACAGCTGACTAGTAGTCAGCTGACGTTGACTAACATTGTGAGGGGTAATACATGAAGATTAGCAGTAAGTGACCAAGATACATTATACGCTCTTCTTTATATGTTGGAAGTGTAGAAAATATCAACACACTGATTCTAAATTTGTATAAAGACAATCACAATGAGTTGAGGATCTTCCTGGGTGAAATTCACTGGAAGGAGTTATTGTTCGGTTTTGATGCTTAACAAATCTGGAGCATGCTAAAAGGTAAGCTGCTTATAGGTCAGGATAGGTTCATCTCCAATATGCCTGACTGCAAAATATGACACCTTCAAACAAGATCCGTGTCAGTCAGTGTGGGACGGGTAGCCAGAGGTAAGGCTGGTGTGGCAATTCGTGTGGGGGGCAGGCACCTTGTGTGTGCAGACAGATAATCCACTGATAATCCCCCCCCCCCCGACGAGGCACCACCTTTTCGCGGTGGGGGGGGGGATTGAGTGCCCTTAGGACCCAGAATCCCAGTCCATCGGTGAGCCGGCGAGGGGTCAGACTAGGAGTGCCTCACTCGTCCTTCCATCCGTACGCTCCCATTCCAACGCCCATCTCATCCCAACATCCATATCCTTCACCTGGCCCTACAACACCAACTATCCCTACTATGAGCAGGCAGGACAACTTCCCCGGTCCTGCCCTCCAGCTCAGTTTTATCGGGGTAGCCGCGCCCCGTCGGCCCGTCCCCCGGGGTTGACGGAGTCCTGGAGGTTGAGGTCCCCCGTCGCACGGTGCTAGTTGTGACGGGGGACCAACACGCCTCTTTGGTCCTGATATCCCGGAGGGGCGGGCGGGCACGTGGGGCCTCACGCGGGCCAAGTGGCCGGTCGCCTCGGGCCGGGGACCTGGGAATTTTTCCCAGTGTCTGCCGGCCCGGCCGGCTGGGGTCAAGGGGTGGACGGCGCTGGATCTGGGTCGGGGTGGTGAGTCCCTCTCTCCCGGCCGGGCGAAGGCGCCGTCTGCCCCGTATAGCTCCTCGGGCGCCTGGCGTCCTCCCGTCCGCGGGGCCCAGGCGTCCCCCCGTAGGGCCCCTGTGTGGTGGGGCGCCCGAGGAGCAGAAACCAAGCATACTACATGGATTCGTTCAACACAAAAACCCATCCTGGACCCCGTGGGGACCAGAACACCGACTTACCCAGTGGAAGTCGCACCACCAACCCGACACCGGCAGAGGCATACCGCCCTACACGTTCTCCGCGCAATCCACCTAGCAGAGATCAGCATCTTGGTCACACCAGTACCACGTCGGCGTCAAGAAAAACTATACCACGCATTTTAATATTTAAATCCATTGACCCAGACAAGACCCTATCATCACTCTCGCCCTTCCAGCGTAAGAGAGGATGTGACCGCTTCGGGACCGTCACGCGCTGTGACAAATTACGGGACGAAGGGATAGAGGTGGAGTTTCAAAATCAAGAGGACGCAAGGAGGGCTTTAGGCATGGACAAGTTCATTTACAGCATACGAACCCCAGATGGCACTAGAGACATCGCCATTCCAATAAAAGTTGAACCACATAATACGAAGAATTTCTGCAAAGGAGTGATCAACTGTTACGATCTAAGGGACGTTTCGGAGGCTGAGATAGTTGACGGATTAACAGAATATGGTGTGGTAGAGGCGCAAAGAATGAAGGTGCGAAGGGGAAGGGAACTCCAACCCACTAATAACATCATCCTCACTTTCAGCTCCACTGACCTGCCATCAGCAGTGCAAGTAGGCTACGTAAGAGTAAAAGTGAGAGTCTTCGTCCCGAATCCAATGAGGTGTTTCCGATGGCCATACAACTCGATACTGTCGCGGCCGCCCTGCTTGTGGAAAATGTGGATCACCAGATCACACTCTTGAAAAGTGCGAATCGCAGAATGTGTGGTGTGTGAACTGTGGTAGGACACAAGTGCCACACACAACCTCTGACAGATCATGCCCAACGTACATCAAGGAAAAAGAGATATTGTCGCTGAAATGCACGAGGAATCTGTCCTTTCGGGAAGCCCGTGAGGCATACGACGAAAACCACCCGAAAGTGTCTTACGCCGAGATGACTCGCGGTAGCCTGACAAACTCTCCACAACAGCAGCCCACCATCACCACGCAGCTGCTTGTCCAACTTAGCACTTTGTTGAGTTCGTTTGGTATTGCTTGTACACCTTCCACGGGATCGGAGACACCTGAGCTGCATCACACAGTTCAGTCGTCTAGGCCGGAGCAGGCCAAAGAAACGTCAACCCGAGAACGACCACGGTCTTCTGAGATCTCAGAGACACAAAAGGAAGGAGACGAGTGGACCCTGGTACAGCGTGCCAAAAAACACTCCAAACTCCCGGATACTCCTTCCACCACACCCAATATTCCCACATCCAAGGTAACCCATCCCGCATCACCGCGATCAACCCCTGCTCCTCCCCCTCCTGCTCCTCCTCCCCCTCCTCCCCTTCCCCCTCCAACGTTCTGCTGTACATCATCGAGACGCATCCCTGTCACGCCTCCACCAGTGACACGAGACCCGAAGGCCAGTGTTCGCCAAGCAGCCCCGGACCTGGGACCGGTTGGCCGGGCGAACCGAAACGCGTCTCCAAGCGTACAGTCGAGAGCCCATGCCACCCAGCTGACAATCCAGTCGACATCGGCACCTCACATTCCACCACCCATCCCACCACGTGGGGGCGATGCTCCGGCATCCCCATCCCCGATCAGAGGACGGAAGCGTGCTCCACCTTGGCAGGCATCCCCTACCGACGGAGCAAGCCCTAGGGGAAGGTCACGGACCCACTCTTGTCCCACGAAGTTCCAGTGACCGCCCTATTAGTCACTCCATCGTCTTAACTCGTTTTAACTGGCTTCTTTTACGGCAATTTTACAGTGGAATTGCCGAGGTTTGAAGACTTCCGTTTTTGATCTTGTGACCGTTTTAAATCGGCACAACCCTGCAGTCATCTGTCTCCAAGAGACAAAGCTGGCACCACAGGACACAGTGAAACTCAAATGTTACCAGGTGTACCGTAGCGATGTACACCCTACACACATTTCGCATGGAGGCGTGCTACTTGCCGTCCACCACAGCATACCAGCACGTGAGCTGGTCCTCCGAACACCTTTGCAAGCGGTCGCAGCGCAGGTTACGCTTGACCACCATTGCATAAACGTGTGCTCCCTGTACCTGCCTCCTGGAACATCAT
Organism: Ashinkailepas kermadecensis; assembly: GCA_034440615.1. Classification (NCBI taxonomy): domain Eukaryota; kingdom Metazoa; phylum Arthropoda; class Thecostraca; family Neolepadidae; genus Ashinkailepas; species Ashinkailepas kermadecensis. The sequence continues at coordinate 486,342 of JAOTOM010004939.1, forward strand.
TCCCTACTGCGGAGCTGAAACAGCTACTAACGGAGCTTCCACCACCTGTTCTGCTACTGGGAGACTTCAATGCCCACCACACTGCTTGGGGATGTTCGGATATCAGCATACGGGGTCGAATCCTGGAAGATTTAATCTTGAACGAGCCACTCTGCCTCCTAAACACAGGTGCGCACACTCATCTGGCGCTGCCATCGGGCCGGACATCAGCACTAGACCTGAGCATAGCCAGTCCTGAACTGGCTCAGCAGTTCGAATGGTCAGTTCATGATGACTGCCTGGGAAGTGACCGCTATCCGATATGGCTGACTTTTCGGAGAACCGTAGTTCTGGGAGTACGGCCGCCACGTTGGAACTTAAGGATGGCAGATTGGACCAGTTTCGAATCTCGGGCACAGATGGCTTTTACAACCGACATTGAAAATAACTGTACTAGTGTGGAAGATTTTACATCACGACTACTCCAGTGCGCCAATGAGTGCATTCCACGCACCTCTGGCACCCCACGCCGTATTCCAGTTCCCTGGTGGACCGAGGAATGCAAACAGGCTATCTGCGACCGCAAACGGGCTCTCAAGGAGTTCAGCAAACACAGCACTATGGCTAATATGCTAGCGTTTAAAAAGGCCAAGGCACTGGCTCGACGAACAATACGTGCCGCGAAGCGTGCATCCTGGCGAGAATATATAGGGAAGATTAGCCGAACAACACCAACCTCCGAAGTATGGTCGCGCATGAAAAAGATTGCTGGTCGGTTTAATTCAGTCCCACTCCCGGTCCTCAACATCAGAGGAAATATCATAACCGATCCAGGCGAGGTAGCCAACCACATTGCTTACGCTATTGCGAAGCGTAGCCAACCTACCGACCCAAATTTCATGCAACACCGTGCCCGGTGCCAGAAGGACGAGATCAGTTTTAACACAACTGAACAACTGCACTACAACCTGCCGTTTACTCAAGCTGAGCTTGTCTCCGCACTCAGCCAGTTGAAAAGTGTGTCTGAGGGACCGGACGCAGTACACAATGAAATGCTACAGCACCTACCGACGCGCGCAAAACATATTCTTCTCACCATCTTCAACAGACTGTGGACAAGGGGATGTTTCCCACCAGCCTGGCGGAAAGCAATAATAGTACCAATACTAAAGCCCGGTAAAAGCGGCGATGACCCCTCTCACTACCGTCCGATATCGCTCACTTCATCATTGTGCAAGCTGATGAAGAGAATGGTCAGCCTTCGACTGACTTGGTTCCTAGAAGCCCAGAACATTTTAACCAACGACCAGTGTGGCTTCCGGAAAAATCGCAGTACGGTAGACCACGTTTTAAAGCTGGACACAGAGATTCGTGTGGCTTTTGCAAAGAACAAGCATTTGGGGGCAATATTTTTCGACATTGAGAGCGCCTTTGACACCGCTTGGAGACACGGCATCCTGCTTAAGATCCATAAGTACGGACACCGTGGAGCTTTGAGCATGTTCTTAAAAAATTTCATGACAGACAGACAGTTCTGTGTGCGTGTGGGTAACCAGGTTTCAGGTTGGATGCACCAAGTCGGGGGAGTTCCCCAGGGCAGCGTCCTGAGCACTTCTCTCTTTTCTCTTATTATAAACGACATCGGCGACTCACTCCCCTCATCATTTGGGCGGTCTCTTTTTGCTGACGACTTTGCTATCTGGCTGCACGGCTCGTCACCCCATCTTATGGAGCGACAGCTTCAACTTGTTATTTTCCGCCTGGAGAAGTGGGGACATACAAATGGATTCAAGTTTTCCATAGCTAAAACAGTTGCAGTACATTTCTGTCGACGTAGGCGTAACTGCCCAGACATGGCGTTGAGATTGTACGGGCAAGATGTGCCTACAGCATCAGTGGCTCGTTTTCTTGGTGTGCAGTTCGATCATCGTCTTACATACAGAGAACATATCAAAACACTCCGAGACAAATGTTTTAAAGCACTTGCGATATTGAAGTGTGTATCTCGTACGTCATATGGCGCAGATAGAAAGACACTACACCTGCTGTATCGTAGTCTGATCCGCTCGAAGCTCGACTACGCTTGTTTCGTATACGATGGCGCGTGTGTTACTACAAAGCGAACGCTTGACCCAGTACATCATGCTGCGGTGCGAATAATTACAGGTGCATTCCGCACCTCTCCCACGGTTAGCGTGCTAGCAGATGCGCATGAGCCTCCACTGTCTATGAGACGCGACATGCTGGGTCTGCGATACGCCTGCAAAATGCGACAGTTCCCGACACACCCGTCATATCCGGCGGTCTTTGCTCATGACTTATATGCTGTCCTTCGAAATCACATTAGGAGAGGAACTCCTTACTGTGTGCGAATGAGGACGCTCCTGGGACGAATGGAAATACGACTACAAGGAATTCGAAAATATGAAGAACTGTCTACTTCTCCGTGGGAGCTGATCTCCCCCTCTATCGATATTTCCCTCGCGGACATGAAAAAACAAGATGTCACAAAAGAGGAGCTACACTCACACTCGCTAGAACATATGTCCACAACGTATCACAAACACCTCATCACCTACACGGATAGCTCGAAGATAAACACCGGAGTGGGTAGTGCCTTCGTGAGAGGATCCGTCACAAGATCATTCTCCCTACCGTCACACGCCACGGTCTTCACTGCCGAGTTGATCGCCATCAACAAAGCACTAGCGTTCATCGAAGTTGATGACGAGGTCTTACATGTTATCCTGACTGACTCTCTCAGTAGTCTCTTGGCACTGCGTAGTTTTTATCCCCAGAACGTCATTGTACGAGACATTTTATTGCAACTCACTTCGCTTCATCGTATGGGAAAGCAGGTCTCACTTTGCTGGATTCCAGCACATGTAGGAATCCGTGGAAATGAGCTGGCAGATCAGGCTGCAGGGCGTGCGGCACACGGCCCATGTCGCCGTGCGCTTCCACTTGCTGCTAGTGACTACTACCCTACTATATCATCATTTCTATTCAGGCAGTGGCAGGAAAGTTGGGACCGAATAGACCTAAACAAATTAAAGCGAATCAAACCACACTTGGAGCTGTGGCCCTCGTCATTCAGTCGAACTAGAAGGGACGAAGTGGCCATTTGTCGCCTCAGAATTGGTCACACTCTAGCAACACATAGATACTTACTGTGCGGGGACGACAAACCGGAATGTGTGAAGTGTAATGCCGCGCTGACTGTGCACCATGTGCTGGTGGCGTGCACAGCATATGCAGAAGAACGCAGGAAGCACTTCGGATATGAAGCGCATACTTTGGGACTAGTGGACTTACTTGGAAACGATTCCCGATTTATATATAACAGAGCAGTTTTGGCCTTCCTCGCGGAGATACGATTTCAAGTAATATATGCTTCTGCCTAGGTGACAACTCACTCCCCAGACATAATTTAAGTCGAACGTGACAATCTGACGCGTGTCTAAGCAAGTTTGTTATGGGTGCAATATAACCCGCATGGGTTGACGCACCCTAAAACCCCAATAATCATCATCACCACTGATAATCCACTGTCATATGTGCATTTTTTGTATTTACTTTATTTCAAAGGTGTGTTTATGTAGAAAAGGAGCTTGCCTTAAGCCCGTTAACTTTCTAACCTCTTGCTTTTTTGCATTTGGTGTGTGTGTTCTATCTGGCTGGTCCTGATTTTTGCCTCTCTGTGCATTTCGGTGCAGATTTGTCCTCTGTAACACTTTTGTCTTAATTGATAGCTGCCAAATTTGTTTACTGCTCAAAAGTCACTGCTGTAAAGTTCGGTTCTGGGTACCATGCAGTTTGAAATTTGGAAGGTGACCAGCATCACTGACCCCGATCAGGTTCCGCTGACTACCCAGAACCTGAAAGCTAGGAAATGTGCAAAGTCACCCACCTTCCCCATGATATGCCAATTACTTGTGTAATCATGTCATATGTGCATTTTTTGTATTGATTTGATTTCAAAGGTGTGTTTATGTAGAACAAGAGCTTGCCTTAAGCCTCTTGACTTTCTAAGCTCTTGCTTTTTTGCATTTGGTGTGTGTATTCTATCTGGCGGTCCTGATTTTTACCTTTCTTTGCATTTCGGTGCAGATTTGTCCTCAGCTGGCGTTCCTCATCGAGCCATTGGCCATACTTTACAGTCTGGCCACTATGCAACTTTGATTGAGCAAGGTTATTTACCCACCATGACTGACCAAGGAAGCAAAGCATTTGCTGTGATCAAAGGAGCAGGCATTTAATAAATTGAAGAATCTTAACTGTGAGGACAACCTAGAAGCATATATAATAGGCTATTCTATTCTAGGTTTCCCTCACAGTTAAGATGCTTTAAGAGTCTTTCTTCAAGACAGTCACGTTAAGACAATATTTATTCACCAACATGGTAGTAGAATACTGGAACCAGCTACCAGAAACCATTGTCAGTAGCAGCACACTGAACGTCTTTAAAAACAGCATGCACAATCATTATAAGAATAGCAGGCTTGCTTTTCGGTATTCCAGGGAGGGCTGATCAACGGATTTGGTGGGCAAATGGTTCAGTGTCCAGAGTGCAACCAAGAAGGGCCCTTGTGGCACATAGTTGCACTGATCTTTTATGTCTATATATATATATATATATATATATATATATATATATATATATATATATATATATATATATATATATATAGATATATATATATATATATATATATATATATATATATATATATATATATATATATATATATATATATATATATATATATATATATATATCATGTAAGGCAGGTTCTTAGTACTGTGCTCAAGTTTTAGTGATTCTTCCAGGTATCATTCTAGGAGTGAGGAGCTGCTGCAGGACTACAGGGCCCTTCTGGCCATCCTGAAGCATAGCAATAATAGAGTCATTGTGACCGCTCTTCTGCCTAGGGCTGGAGTTTCCCCTGAGTGGAGCTCAAGGGAACTGGCAGCCAATACCAGGGTAGGAAGGCTCTGCCATGAGTTAGGTTAAACCTTTGTTGATGAGTGGTGTAGGTTTTATAGCTCATGGGACCTCTATTAGAGGGATGGCCTGCACTTCTCTGAGAAGGGGGTGCATGTGTTAAGCAAAGTATATGAGCATGTACTTCAGGGAAACTAGACAATGGGGAGGGGAGGGATGAAGTGAAGGGAGGGGATCAGACCCACCCAAAAATACGCCGGGCTGGGAATACGTGCCGTTTCTGTAAACTATTTATTTGTATTCAAGCGATTTTGCCTAAGATTGATTTTGGGATGTTTGGTGCCCAACATATATTCATGATTCAGTTCGCCGCCAGGTGTCAATGTGGAAGCACGTCGGTGTGGAGCTCCTGCTTTCCAGATAAGTCGTTGCAGAACCGGGCAGTATACTAGGCTTAACTGTGGATAGGTATTTAGCAATTACTTCTGTGCATATATTTGCATAGCTTAACTCATAAGTTTCTTTTTTAGCAAGCAGATTATAATATTTACACCTAGAGACGCTGCCCAGCGCCATTTTGTCCATTATGTCTGTCTTTGTCTAGTGTGTCAGTGTTTTCAGCTATTTATTTGATTTTTGGCAGTTATTCAGCGAGTGATTTCTTCTTTCTTTAAAACCACAGTCAACTTTCTGCACAGTGATACCTTGTAAGTGCTGCATAGTTAGGAACTAGCATACGCATAAGCTTTGTCGGTTATTTCGCTCTGCTCTGTTATTTGGGAAATCGTTTTGCAGCAAGTTACTTTTCAATCTCAATCTAGGAATAAGCTGCAGCCTTTAGGATGGTTACTACCAGGATGGAGGCACTAGAGGATGAGGTTAGGGCCCTTAAGGCAGAGCTTTCCAAGCTCAAAGCTTCCCTTGCTTCACAGGGCTGGCCAGAAAGGGTAGCATGTAAGGGGCAGTCTGTAGCAGGGGCATCCTATGCCCAGGTGGTCACAGGCCACCAGGTAACTGTAGCTTCCCCTGCTGTGGAGGTGGCAGGGAGATCTGAAGAGGTGTTCCTAGTGAACAGAAGATTTCTAGTTGTAGCTCACAGGAGGAGCAGTGGTTTAAAGTCAGGGGGTGGAGGATTTGGAGGCGTGAGCCTAAGCAAGGGGGGCAGTGAGTGGCAGGTGGTAGGTGGTAGGAGTGGGAAGCAACCTAGTGAAGCAGCTCAACAGGCAGGAGTAGTAACATCCAATAGGTTCCAGGCATTGGAGGACTGCCCCCAGGATAGTGATAGCAGCAAGGAGAAAGTGCTAGTCGTAGGAGACTCTCGTGTGCGGCATTTAGATAGGGTATTCTGTAAAGGTCGGAGAGGTAGGAGGTGCATCACCAGGCCTGGTGCCAAGGTTAGAGACCTGGTCCCAGTGGTCGCACAGGCCACCAGTGAAAACCAGTTTAGTACAGTTATAGTGCAGGTAGGAGTGAACAACATAGGTCCTGCTAGGAGTGAGGAGCTGATGCAGGACTACAGGGCCCTTCTGGCCACCCTGAGGCAAAGCAATAGCAGAGTTATTGTGACAGCTATTCTGCCTAGGGCTGGAGTCTCCCCTGAGTGAAGCTCTAGAGCACTGGCAGCCAATGCCAGGGTAGGTAGGCTCTGCAATGAGTTAGGTTTGACTTTTGTTGACAAGTGGTGCAGGTTTTATGGCTCATCTGACCTCTATCAGAGGGATGGCCTGCACTTCTCCGAGAAGGGGGTGCAAGTGTTAGGCAAAGTATATGAACATGTCCTTCAGGGAAACTAGATAATGGGGTGGGGAGGGAAGAATTGGCATTGCCATCTCAGGGATATGCCAATAGTGACAGCATAGGCAATAGAACCTCACAGTCAGCAAATAGGGGTAGCAGTAGATCAAGGGGGCAGAGTGGTAGCTCATCCAGAGATGATAGAGCTACTCAACATGAAAAAGCCAAAGAGGGTCATGGAACTTTTGTTAAGTGTATGATGCTTAATGCTCAGAGCATTCGATCCAAATTTGATGAGTTCAAGTGTTATGTTGTTGAGGAGAAACCAGATTTTGTTTGCATTACTGAGGCATGGGTCAGTGAGGGATATTTTGGGGATAACTTGCAGGACTATGAGATCCAGGGATACAATATGTTTTCATGCAACAGGGTCCAGAAGTGAAAGGGGGTGGTGTAATGCTCTATGTGAATAGCTTATATAGTTTTCAAAAAGTAGCGGATGGGATAAGAAATGTGTCTGTAGAGTCCATTTGGCTTGATGTTGCTGTGGGAAAAGGCAACAGCAATATACTGAGGATAGGAGCTTTGTATCGATCAGGAACTTTGCCACATTCTCAGCAACTGGAGCTCGATAGGGTGATTTGTGAGGAAATCAGTAGAAACTTTCAGAGGAAATGCCTTATTCTTGGTGACTTTAATCTAAAAGGATATGAAAATGTTGGTGTTGGCTCCCCATCATGTAAACTGTTTAGGAAATTCCTTGACGAGGACTTGTTCTTACACCAGTTTGTAACGGAACCAACTAGGCAGGGCTCATTCTTGGACCTTGTCTTCTCAGATTTAAGTGATTTAGTTCAGGACTTGACTGTAGGAGAAACGCTGGGAAGAAGTGACCATAACATAGTGAGATTCAAGGCACAGGTAGCAGGGACAATCAAGGATAATTTGGCAAATATTCCAAATTTTAACAGGGCAGACTTTGACTGCATGAGAGAGGCTTTAAGTGCCATAAAATTGGAAGAAGAATTCTTTGATTTAAATGCCTGTGAAATGTGGGAAAAGTTCAAATCGTACTTGAGGGAAATTCAGATTAGGCATGTCTCCCAAAAGCAAAGGCGTAACAGAAGGGTAGGAAAGCCAGCATGGCTTACACCAGATGTGATGAAAGCAATTAAGGCTAAGAAAGATGCATTTAGAGTATTTAAGGAAGCTTCAAATATCGTAAATCTAAGGGCGTATAAAAAAATCTAGAGATGCTGTGAAGCAGAAAATCAGAGCAGCAAAGCGAGCAAAAGAATTGGATTTGGCTAGGAACTGTAATGGGGACAGTAAAAAGTTCTTTAGTTTCTACAAGCTAAGTAAAGTTTCAAGCACAATTGGTCCACTGGAAGTAAATGGGACTATATTGAGTGAGGATGTTGAGATGGTTCAGGAGCTGAGCAAGCAGTTTAAATCAGTGTTTACAGTGGAGGATGTGACTAATCTGCCAACCGTGAACCACAGTTCAGTGACAGGTGATCAGATACATGATGTTGATTTCATTGATTGTGATATTGTTTTCAATTATATCAGAAAAATAAAGCCAAACAAGGCAGCAGGACCTAATGGAATTTATGCTAGGGTATTGCGGGAAGCTGAAAAGGAAGTGGCAATTCCAATTAGTATAATATTTTGTAGATCAGTTTCACAAAATGAAATTCAACAGATTGGAAAAGGGCAAATGTAGTTCCTATTTTCAAGAAAGGAGAAAGAGGGAAAGTTTAACACTATAGGCCAGTAAGCCTCACATCCCTAGTCTGCAAGGTACTCGAATCAATTATCAAGGATAGAATAGTTAGTTTTGTGGAAGGAAACAGATTGATTCAAGATACTCAACATGGGTTTAGAAAAGGGCGATCGCGTCTCACAAATCTATTATACTTTTTTAATTTTGCTACAGAACAATTTGATCAGGGAAATCAGGTTGATGTAGCATATCGTGACTTTAGTAAGGCCTTTGACAAGGTACCCCATAAACGGTTAATGATGCAGCTTCAGGTCCATGGTATTGCAGGTAGCATCCTAAAATGGATAGAGTTGTGGCTTTCAGATAGACAGCAGAGAGTGATGCTAAATGGTACAAAGTCATCATGGAAAAATGTTCTTAGTGGAGTCCCCCAGGGGTCGGTACTGGGGCCACTATTGTTCATTATATATGTGAATAGCATTGAATGTGGCCTAAGCAGTAAGGTTTTGAAATTTGCGGATGATTTGAAGATCTTTAGGGCAATAACAGGGCACAATGAGCAGGTTTTGCTGCAGAAAGACTTAGACGAGCTAGTGAAGCGGTCCGAAAAATGGCAAATGAAGTTTAATTTTGATAAGTGCGAAGTCATGCATGCATGCATGTAGGTAGGCAGCATATGAAGGCTCCATACTTGATGGGTGGCCAAGTTCTATCTGTGACTCAGCAGGAAAAGGACTTAGGTGTTATTTTGAACACAAAATTGGGGGCATCAGAACAGACCAAAGAAGCCAGGAAGAAGGCACTAAGAATGCTTGTGAGGAAAGATTGAAGAAATTGAATATGTTTTTACTTAGATATAGAAGGCTGAGAGGAGATCTCATCGAGGTTTTTAAATTTGTTCATGGTCAGGAACAGAGATATCTCAGGGAAATGTTTGAATTTAACAGAAATGATGCAATTAGAGGTCATCAATTCCAAATTAAAGTTAATCACAGCAGGACAAGGTTAAGACAGTCTTTCTTCAACAACAGGGTAGTAGAACACTGGAACCAGCTGCCAGGAACCATTGTCAGTAGCAACACACATAACATCTTTAATAACGGCATAGACAACCATTATCAGAATAGGGGGCTTGTTTTTCTGTATTCCAGGGAGGGTTGATCGACAGGGAGGAGTTGGGAGTTGGGAGGAGTTTGAAATTGTGGAGTGTGTTATGCAATAGCAAGTGAGTCTCTTATTAAGTCTAAACGCTTTATAACTTTATATAGGGTGTACCTAGCAGTGGATTCAGCACCTTCCTTCGGGATGTGATACTGATGAGATTGTGTATGGTAGCACAATGGGTATGATGGGAGGAGTTTGTAATTGTTGAGTGTATTATGCAATAGCAAGTGAGTCTCTTATTAAGTCTGAACGCTTTATGAATTTGTGTGGGGTGTGCCTAGCAGTGGATTCAGCACCTTCCTTCGGGATGTGATGCTGATGAGATTGTCTATGGTGGCACGATGGGTATGATGGGAGGAGCTTGTGATTGTTGAGGGTGTTATGCGGTAGCAAGTGAGTGGTGCTAGATAGGCTGGGATATATAGCTTCCTAGGAACTTGGGATAAGGGATTGATTGGGGTGAGAGTATGAACGTTTCTAGTACCTTTTCTAGAAAGGCTTAACCCAGATGGGACCCTGTGGCTCTTATTAAGCCTTAATACTTTATGACTTTATGACTTTCAGTGGCACTGCCATCTCAGGGATATGCCAATAGTGACAGTCTCGGCAATATAACCTCAAAGTAAGCAAATAGGGATATCAGTAGTTGAAGGGGGCAGAGTGGTAGCTCAACCAGAGATGAAAGAGCTACTGAACATGAAAAAGCCAAAGCTGGTTATGGAACATATGTTAAGTGTATGATGCTTAATGCTCAGAGTATTCGATCCAAATTTGATGAGTTCAAGTGTTATGTTGCTGAGGACGAACCAGATTTTGTTTGTATTACTGAGGCATGGGTCAGTGAGAGGTATTTTGGGGATAACTTGCAGGACAATGAGATCCAGGGATACAATATGTTTTCGTGGAATAGGGGTCCAGCAGTGAAAGGGGTAGTGTAATGCTCTATGTGAATAGCTTATTTAGTTCTCAAAAAGAGCAGATGGGGCGAAAATGTGCCTGTGGAGTCCATTGTCTTGATGTCGTTGTGGGAAATGGCAACAGCAATAAACTGATGATAGGAGCTTTGTACCGATCAGGAACCTTGCCACATTCTCAGCAATTGGAGCTCGATAAGGTGATTTGCGAGGAAATCAGTAGAAACTTTCGGAAGAAATGCTTTATTCTTGGTGACTTTAATCTAAAAGGATATGAACATGCTGGCGTTGGCTTCCCATCATGTAAAATGTTTAGGAAATTCCTTGAAGAGGACCTGTTCTTACACCAGTTTGTAACGGAACCAACTAGGCAGGGCTCATTCTTGGACCTTGTCTTCTCAGATTTAACACGCGCACTGGAGGGAGGGGGGCGGGTGGGGGGGAGAAATCCGCCCACCCCTCCGGTTTTTCGTAAATAACTGCAGATTTTACCGGTCGATATACGCGATTTTCTGTGTACCTGCTTACAAATGACCGGCGCGTCGTTTAACACGCGCCCTGGTGGGCCTCTGAGAATTACGCGCACTGGAGGGTGGGGGGGCGGATTCTGCCCCCCCCTAAGATCTCGGCTCCTAGTAAAGCTGAAGGAACGAAATTCGCAGGGTGGATGGGCACGGTAGTTACCTCTATTGTGTGCAATTTTCGAGACCTTAGGTCAATATCTTCAAGGTCAAATGAGGTCAGATTGGCAAACTTTTCCGGTTTTGCGTGGCTTGGCTTGTCATCGTTATGGATCGCTGTGATTGTGTTTAAATGCTCAAAAATGGGCATCAATGATGTTTTGGACATTACTAATGATGCAATGCATATGCTAGACCCAACATTTGACCTCAGGTCACCTATATAGCACCACTTTATCAGGTCAGTTACCTGTTCCAGTTACCGGAACCGGCCGCCCGCCCGACTGCTCCGTCGGGCAGCTCGGAGCAATCGGCTTCGTGAAGAAGGGAGTGAAGTACATGAATAAAGTATGGAAACGCAATGACAAACAGTACAAATGACAACCAGTAGTGCATTTATGGCAACATTCCAGTTGATCAAGTTTAGTTCCATTAACCTGTCATGAACTTGACCTGACTTGACCTTGGTGACCTAACATGACCTTGAAACTATACAGCATATCAATATGCATCAAATATGTCGCTAGTGTTGCCTAGAACACTTCCCTTTTGTCAGTATACTGGAAGCGCATCAGCGCCGATTTTTGTGGTCTGGCGCTATAACACTTTTTGACTTTAGCTTCCCCTAACTTGAAAACTTTTTGGCCGATTTCCATTTGTCTTGCTTTAAGCGACGCACCGTTCATTTCTAAGCAGGTACACCGAAAATCGCGTATATCGACCGGTAAAATGTGCAGTTATTTGCGAAAAACCGGAGGGATGGGCGGATTTCGCCTCCCCTGCAGTGCGCGTGTTAAAGGAAGAACAATGGAAATCTGCCGAATTTTTTTTCAAGTTAGGGGCCGCCAAAGTTTAAAAAAATGTCTAGCGCCAGACTACAGAAATCGGCGCTGATGCGCTTCCCGTATATTCGCAAAAGAGAAGTGTTCTTGGCAACACTAGCGACTTGTTTGATGTATATTGATATGCTATATGGTTTCAAGATCTTGTTAGGTCACCGAGGTCAAGTCAGGTCAAGTTCATGACAGGTTAATGGAACCAAAGTTGATCAACTGGAATCTTGTCATAAATGCACTACTGTTTGTCATTTGTACTGTTTGTCATTGCGTTTCCATACTTTATTCATGTACTTCACTCCTTTCTTCACGGAGCCGAGTGCTTCGAGCTGCCCGACGGAGCAGTCGGGCGGGCGGCCCGGTTTCGGTAACTGGAACAGGTAACTGACCTGATAAAGTGGTGCTATATAGGTGACCTGAGGTCAACTGTTGGGTCCAGGATCTGCATTGCATCATTAGTAATGTCCAAAACATCATTGATGCCCATTTTGGAGCATTTAAATACAATCACAGCGATCCATAACGATGACAAACCAAGCCACGCAATACCAGAAAATGTTGCAAATTTGACCTCATTTGACCTGAAAAATATTGACCTAAGGTCATGAAATGTGCACACAATAGAGTTCACTGCCGTACGCATCCACCCTGCGAATTTCGTTCCTCTAGCTTCACTAGGAGCCGAGATCTTAGGTGGAGGGGGTCGGAATCCGCCCCCCCCCTCCAGTGCGCGTAATTTTCAGAGGCCCTCCAGGGCGCGTGTTGAGTGATTTAGTTCAAGACTTGACAAGGAGAAACTCTGGGAAGAAGTGACCATAACATAGTCAGATCCAAGGCACAAGTAGCAGCACAATCAAGGATAATTTGGCAAAGGTTCAAAATTTTAACAGGGCAGACTTTGACTGCATGAGAGGGGCTTTAAGTGCCATAGAACGGGAAGATGAATTCTCCAATTTTCCTGTGAAAATGCCTGTGAAATCCAAATGCCTGTGAAATGTGGGAAAAGTTCAAATCTTACTTGAGGGAAATTCAGATTAGACATGTCCCCCAAAAGCAAGGGCGCAAAAGAAGTGTAGGAAAGCCAGCATGGCTTACGCCAGATTTGATAAAAGCAATTAAGGCTAAGAAAGATGCATTTAGAGTGTTTAAGGAAGCTTCAAATATCGTAAATCCAAGGTCGTATCAAGAAGCTGGAGACGCTGTGAAGCAAAAAACCAGAGCAGCAAAGAGACCAAAATAATTGGATTTGGCTAGGAACTGTAATGGGGACAGCGAAAGGTTATTAGTTTTTACAAGCTGAGTAAAGTTCCTAGCACATTTGGTGCACTGGAAGTAAATGGGACTATATTGAGTGAGGATCGTGAGACGGTTGAGGAGCTGAGCAAGTAGTTTAAATCAGTGTTTACATTACCTCAGCTTCAGGTCCATGGTATTGCAGGTAGCATCCTAAAATGGATAGAGTTGTGGCTTTCAGATAGACAGCAGAGAGTGATGCTAAATGGTACAAAGTCATCATGGCAAAATGTTCTTAGGGAATCCCCCCTGGGTCCGTACCCGGGGCCCCCTTTTTTCATTATATTTGTAAATAACATTGAAGGCGGCCTAAGCTGTAAGGTTTTGAAGTTTGCGGATGATTTGGAGGTCTTTAGGGCAATAACAGGACACAATGAGCAGGTCTCGCTGCAGAAAGACTTACACGAACCTGTGAAGTGGTCGAAAAAAACGGCAACTGAAATTTAATTTTGATAAGTGCAAAATCATGCATGTAGGTAGGCAGCATATGAAGGCTCCGTACTTGATGGGTGGCCAAGTACTATCTGTGAAGCAGGAGAAGGACTTAGGTGTTATTTTGAACACAACATTTGGGGCATCAGAACAGACCAAAGAAGCCAGGAAGAAGGAACTAAGAATACTTGGGGCAATAAATAGTAATGTATCATACAAAAGTGAGGAAGTCATCAGGAAGCTTTACTGTACATATGTCGGGCCACATTTGGAATACTGTGTCCAAGCTTGGTCCCCTAGTTATGAAAAAGATTGTTGGCTTTTAGGGAGAGAGTACAACATAGGGCAACAAAAATGGTTAATGGTAGAAGCAACCTGGCATATGAGGAAAGATTGAAGAAATTGAATATGTTTTCACTTAGTTATAGATTTTGAGAGGAGATCTCATCGAGGTTTTTCAATTTTTTCATAGTCAGGAACAAGGATATCTCAGGGAAATGTTTGAATTTAACAGAAATGATTATTAGAGGTCATCATATACAAACAATTAGAGGTCATTAATTCAAAATTAAAGTAAATCACAGCAGGACAAGGTTAAGGCAGTCTTTCTTCACCAACAGGGCAGTAGAACACTGAAACCAGCTGCCAGAAACCATTATCAGTAGCAGCACACTGAACATCTTTAAAAACAGCATAGACAATCATAATAAGAATAGAGGGCTTGCTTTTCGGTATTCCAGGGAGGGCTGATCGACGGATTTGGTGGGCAACTGGTTCAGTGTGCAGAGTGCAACCAAGAAGGGCCCTTGTGGTTCATAGTTGCACTGATCTTTTATGTCTTTAGTTCTTTAGGCAGGCTTTCAAGTATTCTTAAGTACCTGAAGGTTGATGAAATGCAAATCTAGTACCAGTTTAAAAAGGGAAAGTGTGAAGTGTGTAGAAAGCTACAGACCAGTCAGTTTCACCTGACTATTTTGCAACGTACTATAAAAACTGGTCAAGGAGAATGTTCAGACTGATCTGATGACAGACATTCAGACTCATTTGATCTGGGATGTCTTGTTCAACCCACCTTCTGGAGTTCATGGAGCATAAAGTCATAAAATCATATAGTGCTTAGACTTAATAAGAGCCACAAGGAAGAACCTTCTTCCTGATTATTTTTAGACATCTAGCTTTGTCTCCCAATCCTGCTATGTTGAAATCCCCAACAAAACAGTTCTCTCCTGCACTCTCCTACTTATCTCTTCCTGCATCAACCTGTCAGTGTTTTCATTCTGGTCTGGAGGTCTATAGAATGCCCCAATCCTACATTTTGTTCCATTCTTCAGAATGATATCTAACCACAAAGATTCTACTCCTTCATCATGTACACAATCCTCTATGGAATGACATTTCATTACTTGCCTGACATACAAGAGTATTCCTCCTCCTACCCTTGCCTTCCTTTGATAAGCATGCATGTTGTAGCCTGTAAATTCAAATTCTTGCAAGTTATCTCCCAAAATGTTTTCTTTAACCCATGCCTCCATTATGCATACCAAATCTAGCCTTTCAAACAACATATATGCATGCAGTTCCCCAATTATGTTCCTCGCACTTCTGGCATTGATATAAAAACATGATAAACTATTCCTTCCCTTGCTTGCAATATTGATCTCTTTCATCAGCTACATGGGGGTCCCCCATGACCTGCCTCCCTGTTTCCTACTGAGAGTCTCCTCACACCTATTGCTGAGCAATTCCACTCCTCTGTTGCTCCGTGCTCATCTAATGCAAACATTTCAATCCTCCCCCACAAATTCAAGAACCTCACCCCAAGCTCCTTGCAAATCGTGGCCTTCACGTTGTCTCAAAGGCCCCTTGTGTCGGCCCAGTGGGTCCTCACGTCGGCCCAGGGGCACTTCGCGTTGGCCCAGGGGCCCTTGACTTCGGCCCAGGGGCGCTTGCGGGCCCCATGCACCTATACCTTGAAGGTCCTGCGGACCCCTCAGACCCTCCAGGAAGGGGCGGCTGCCCCCTTCGCCCCTCCCCTTGGCTACTCCACTGGGACTAGGTCACTTAGATTATGATGAAATACACTTGATATGTACTCACTTGGATATAGGAGATTATGTGGTGATATGATTGATATGTAAATGATCACTAAAGGGTTAGATTATGTCAAACTGAATGATGCTCTTCTATTCAGACTATCACATATAAGTCCTTAATTCAGGTTGAAGAAATCAAATTGTAGGACAGTTAAGCACCAACAGGTTTTCAGGGGGGCTGATCAGTGGAATAGGATGCCTGCTGATGTTGAGGGAAGTCCCTCATTAAATGCTTTTAAAAATAGGGTGAACAATTTTTTTTTGTTCGGTTGGAGAGTTGTTTTTTGTCCTAATTGCTGGTGAATGGGGTAAGATAGTATGTGTGCACTGTGCAGGCCCCTTCAGGGAGGCATGGATGGAGTTCGATAACTATTGATGAGGCATGGGTGTGGAAGAATGGTGGTGATGGTGTTTATTGGTTTGGTGTTTATTGGCTGCCCGACTGCCGCCAGGGCGCGCTACCACACCGCCGCCGGGGCCGGTTGCCACACCGCCGCTAGGTCACGCTGCCACATCGCCGCCGGAGCGCTCTTCCACACGGCCGCCGGGGACGGCTACCACACCGCCGTCAGGGACAGCCGCCACGCCTCCGCCGGGGCCGGCTGCCGCAACGCCGTCCGCCCCACCGCCGCGTGGGAGGCCGCGCTGTCAGCGTACCGACGCAGACTGCGGCGAGCATTCAGCGCTGCGTTGAGTTGCAGGCGGAACACTTACCTCGTCTGATGAGGACCGTGGAATCTATCGCACAGTCCATCAGATACTTTGTTGATAGGATTGAGTGTGTGTGGAGTGACTGTAGATATTGTAACTATTTATAAACTGTCCCTGACAATACAGAAGTGCACTTGTTTAAAATGAATTGATGCAACCTACAGCATACGATCTCACGCACCACAGCGTACGGGCGCAGCATACGTTCTCACATCATTTCGTACGGCGACATAACTTAGCTAAGCGAGCAGTACCTGTCTTAAGCAACTCTGAGATAACTAAGTATACTTAAATACTCATCTCTCCCGTCGGGATAATTGATAAGAAAACCACAACTGAACAAACGAAATTACATTTTGTCAAATACCGGAACGTTGGCGCAGATCATGGAATGATCAAATTACTATGTGCTGACATGACTATGATCGATTGACGATTCGGCCGGCCATGCAGAATGTTTCCTGAAGTTCATTTTTGGTCTGGCGGAACTGCATACCATGCTTGCATACAACAGTGCCATTCCAACAATCAGGTATGTGTAAAATACAAGTCAAGATAAATTTTGCCACACTAATTCATAAAACATTGGTGGTTTTGACACTTTGCATCGCGACTCGCAGCAATACTACGGTTACGACTGTACAGCAGTGCAATCGTACAGTATAGTAGTAGTGTCAATAATCAGTAAAACGAATGTAGGTGCCAAGCAAAACTAATAGCCTACAAACCGACCACGATCTGCCAAATGTCACATCAACTTACAAATTCACATACGGGAGGACCAGAAATGGTCTGGAGGGTAATCCTTCATGGCACTGGTCTGACCACGATCATCTTCCGGTGCCCTTGCTTGCATCCATGGGGGGGGGCTGCATCCGCTTCCAGCAAGTTCGCCTCATGCACCCAACGTGGCAGAACCGGCTCACAATGGGCCCGATAATGGTATGCATGATAGCGCACGCAAACACCATGGATGGAACGAATATGAAGTGTTCAGATCTTTGGAGAAGGCGATACCAGCGGGCCTTTAGGCGGCCGATTGCGTGCTTCACCACCACTCTTGCCGCTCCGAGACGTACGTTGTAGAACTCCTCCACGTGGTCTATCTCCGAAGTACGATCAAATGGTCCGTTGTACGCCTTCGTCAACCATGGGAGAAGTGGATACGCCCCTTCGCCGGCAATCACCAGGGTAACCTGCCGTCCACCGACACGTACAGAACCCTGTAACAAGTGCAACAAGTGATTCAATTGAATCATGCATAGACGGTGATATCTCCTGAATTGACTGATCACAATTGAGGTATTGCAAAGGAAGTTTGACATCATACTGCCATTTTTCAGTCAGGGTGAACGTCACATATAAAGCATATAAACATCACATAAGGAATGCAAAATTAATGAAAATTTTGACCTTTCCCTAGGATTTCTTAAAGACATCCACATGGGATTGTATATGCATTGCTGTAGTCATGTAAATGCTCATTATATATTTATATCATTATATAATGCTATGTAACATCAGACCATCAGAAACATTACTCAACAGTTGGCAGCGGCTCAGGATTCACCTGACAGAATCCATTGCTTCAAATGGAACAGTAAGATCCAGTGTCTTTTGTGTGTGGTGCATAACCCATTGAATTACACACAGTGATACATTATTTGTGAAATAGGGTGGAATATGCCACCTTCTGAATGCTGAACTTATATCCCTCACAGCAAAGTACCAACAATATGCTTAGTGATTAGTTGTCAAGATTTCTTCATATCTAACTTCTCACAGCATCTTGTCGATAAGCATCATGCTGATACCCACCATTGCAGATTGTGATGCATGGGCATCTCTTAGCACAATTCCTGGTAAGAGGATTGCATATGATGTCTGCTAAACAATATCAGTTGATAAGGATAGGTATTTTTCATCCTTATTACGAAAAAATTTAACCATAAATTAGGTATCTGAGAACAAAGGAGAAAGGTGCTGAGTAGCATGAGTAGCTGTTGGATTAAATTTGTGTTTGACTAATTTATGTTAAGGTTGACTATGTTATGTTATGCTGTTATGTTGACTAAGTTATGCTTAGGGACATTGTTTCCAATGCAAATTTTTACATCCTACTGCACTTATTTCAACATCTCACACATAACAAAAAGCTATTTTTTTAACACTGGTTTATTATTATTATCATTATTTATTAGTACATATAAATACATCCATATATATAAGTATACATATATATCTATATATATATATATATATAATATATATATATATATATATATATATATATATATATATATATATATATATATATATATATATATATATATATATATATATATATATATGTATATGTATTTATATATATATATATATATATATATATATATATATAGATGTAGTATATATATATATATATATATATATATATATATATATATATATATATATATATATATATATATATATATATATATATATATATATATATATATATATATATATACATATAAATATATATATATTTATATATATATATATTTATATAGATAAATAATATAAATATAGATATAAATATATATATATTTATATATATATGTATCTATTATTTTAACACCATACCAATAAACATCATGCATAACCTCTGGATTGCACACAATATGCATGGTGTGTAACCAGAGCATCCATCTTATTGTATCTTCCCTTTACAGGTTTAACTCAGATGGACCCTTGTGGCTCTTATTAATTAATCCAAATCACTTTATAACTTTAGGACTTGAAATGAAAAGAACACTCTGCCAAATGAAATGAAAAAACATAGACTGAAATGAAATGAAAAAAACATAGACTTGGTCAAACCTGCCAGACATGCTGTCCCCTTACCCTGAAGTTTCGTTGCACCCTTCTTCTGTCCACTAAGGAACAATATACTCCCATCACACCGTGTTCCTTGGCCTGTTTGGTCCTCGCTCATTCTTTGCGCTGGTGCGGTGGTAAAAAATGGATCCTTGCTCCTCCAGAGATGTCCACATCCATGTATGCATCACTGCACCTACATACGCGTAGGTGATCCACATCAAGAACAAAACAACTCTTCTACTAATATATAAAGGCCTCCGTACTTCAACGGGCATATTTCACACTTCTTGTCAACTCCTCGGAGCCGAAAAAATAGCTAATGAATAGAGGAAACCACCCAAGAAATTGTGAACTGTAAGAAAGCTTACATTTTTTCGGCATGCAATTTTCAATATTTTCATACCCGACCAGGCCGCAAGACGCCCGGTCAGATCTCAGCCACCAGCTGTCCCTTCTCACCGCGTGTTTTTTTTTATCCACCCGACTGGATCCGACCAGCGCGCACCTGTGCGGATTAATGACGGGAGCGAAAACTCTGGAGCAATTAAGCGCCGAACCCAGGTTAATCACCTCGTTCTGGCCCGCTACCCCATCAAAACCAGTCAACAACAAGAATGTTCTCATGACAAGCCGATCCCGATCGACATAAGGAGAAAGGCCGGCCAGCCGTGACCTCGGTGAAGATTCTAGACCCCGTCAGACCGTCCTGACAGCCCCAGGCGGCTTCACCATACACACGGCCTGAGGGGAAGAAAAAAGTTCCTACCAATCAAGAAGAAGACCACAATCCGGAGCCCTGAGAGTGGCCGGAGAGTGGTGGAAGGCGGAGCCAGAGCGAGGGAAGAAAACTTGGCAGCCTGAAAGGCTCGCTCCCTGGAACATTCTCTCTCTCTCTCACACTCTCTGGGACGAGCTCTCTCTCGATCTCGCTCTCGCTCGGAGACTCTCGCACTCGGGCAGTCTCTCACTCACAGACGGAGCTTAGGCAGCGTAGAGACGACCGAAGAGGCCAGCCGAGCAACTAACATGTGAGTGCCATCGGTCTGCCATGCCTTCTTCCTTCTTCCAAACCGGCCTATTTTCCATCACAGCTATTTCCCCCTCAACCTAATTCATTGTTGAAAGGAGCGACCCATCTTGGGGGGGGGGGCAATTAGACTATGTGATGTGTGCGGTATGTGTGACACGGCCGGTGGCGCCAACGTCGCACGCCTTGTATAGAAGGAAAGGGTATGTAGGTATGTATGGGAGGAAGTATGTCGCGTGCAATAATGGAGAGGTGGGAGATGGCGAGTAGTGTGTGTGTAAGCAGTGCGTGGGCGTAATGTGATGCGGTGTATATAAATGTAAATATATTATATTATGCATAGAAATTCTGTGGTCGCATCAGCAGAGACACGGAGCAGTTGCCCAGCCTTTGACGTGCAGGATTAGTGGTGAAAGGTAATACTTGGGATAAAGAAAGGGGACATAGCTTGAAATAACGATCAGGGGTACTGTGCACACATCGGATCCTCACATCCTCTGGTGACCCTGGGCTGGCTGGGTCGTGAAAATGACCATCGCTCAGCTCAATATGCCGTACGTTGAAAACTGTACGTGCAACATCCGCCTTGCCACCGCCACCGGGCCAGAATGGATCGTGAAAATGATTATCGTTCGGTCTAACAGTAAGCACGTTGAAAACTGTGCTTGCAATATCCATGTTTTTTTCCCTCCTCGTCCGAGGCGGTCGACCCTCACATTAACCGGAAATAAAGAAGTGATATTATAGCCTATCTACCCGCCGTGGTGCAAGCTAATTCAAAAAACCAAAACTCTAGGAGCGCCATCCAGCCGTGTGTTCAGTGGCGTAACTTTCGTGATAAACCAGATAGCATTGAGGTCGGATGCCGATGACCGAGTCAGTGACCCTCCGTGGGAAATAACGCAACTCGATGACGACAGGATACGACCCTCCCCGAACGGTAGCATAGTAAATACCTCGGCGATCAGGTGGATGGAGGGGAGAGTATTTACATCCAGAACAGAAATGGCGTCCGTGCCGCGGACGCTGAGGGGTGCGCGCCGCGCTTTTCGCTTTGACCGGGTGACCAACAGCCGACAA
Organism: Ashinkailepas kermadecensis; assembly: GCA_034440615.1. Lineage (NCBI taxonomy): Eukaryota > Metazoa > Arthropoda > Thecostraca > Neolepadidae > Ashinkailepas > Ashinkailepas kermadecensis. The sequence continues at coordinate 507,818 of JAOTOM010004939.1, forward strand.
GTAGGTGTAGATAGTACCGTGTGTACTTTCCGATACAATGGTTTCACACATGATGTTTAGATATGTGCGTGATATTAATTTGCCATATGAAGTAAATCTACATATAAGCGAGGCAGTCCACCTGCGAGCCGTCCTCCTATGGACTGAACGTTCCCGGGTAATGGTAATGAGTGTTAAAGCCAGCTTTTAACTTGTCTAGAATATTAATGTTGTCTATATATATATGATCTGCGTTTGGATGATGTCGAATTGCGAGAAGGTTTGCGATGAACGTACCCTTCGGGGGCATTAGCACATGCTCTGATTCTTTGACTGCGAAATCCCGCTGGCCTCTGTGATCCAGGGGCGCAGATGGGGGTGGGCATGGCATGCAGGTGGGATGGGCTGTCAAGGGAAGCCCCACCTTGCGTCCGTCGAGTTTGACACCGAACAATATGGTAATGCAAAACGCTGCACGGTCGTGAGTCCGCCCCCCCCCCCCCCTCCCGTTCGCTATACGTTTGGACACGGAGCTGTATAGCGTTTCGGGGGGGGACCTACGGACAGGTTTGGCGTGCCATAAGCCCCGAGGCTGAAAGGGTAGGGCAGGCTGGAGAGGTTTGAGAAGAACCTTACGATTACGATCGGACAGGTGATCAAGCGCAGAAGTTGGCCGCCGCCCCACTTCCCCGCCCACCCATCCCAGCTGTCTCGTAGGTGTCCTTACCAGGGCATCTACGGGAAGCTCCCCCCCCGGGTGACGTCAGCCGCCCGGACCACTATTTGGTTGTCAGCCGGATTAGCCGGCGGACGCCACTAGTTGGTTGCTCGTCGGATTAGCCGACGCAGCTCCCCTCCCACTTCCCTTCGGCCCTGCGGCGCTTTCGAGTGCCGTCGGGAAACCGACTAGTATCGGCGGACAACTTTGACTGTTTTTTGCCCATCCCACCCAATAGGTTAGAGCCGACAGAGGTATCTTTCTGGTTCAAAGGATCGGGCCAGCGGTCACCAGACCGTGACTGCCCCCGCCTCTGCTCGGCTACTCCCCTCCCTCCAATCCACTGTGTCTTTCTCCACCTTTCTACTTCAGGTCTTTTCACACCTTTCCTTATAGCACCCTTTCAGGGTGCCTTTCTTGGCCGCACCCCTTCAGGGCGCTCTTCCTCACACGCTCAAACCTCTCACTCCCCTCTGGGGTAAGCTCCCCCACCCCCGCCACGGCATGCCCGGGGACCCCCCCGCCGCCCTCGGAAGCTAGTGAGCGCCGGACCCGCCTGGGAGCCCGCCTGCCCCCTCCCCGCGACCCTCCTGAAGAGGTGTCACTGATCCTAGTGACTAGGAAGCAGGGGACATGGGCACGGACGTCCCCATTTGCGATAGCGAGAGAGATCGACCGGTGGACGGGCGGAGTCGCCACCGCCAAGGTCCTCCGGTCGGGGGTCCTACTGATCGGGGTCTGGGAGGTATCCCAAGCGCGATCTCTCCTCTACATGAGCCAATTCCTCGGTGTCGACACCACCACCGAAATTGCAGATCGCCTAAATACTACCTACATGACGGCCTATGCTCCCGACCTTGTGGACATCACCGAGGAGGAGCTTCTCACCGAACTGGTCCCCCAAGGGGTATGCAAGGTACAGGGACTCGGCCGCCGACCGGGACCGGTCCTGAAGCTCGGCTTCAGGACCATGCACCCCCCCCCCCCACCCCGCCCACATCATGGCGGGATACCTGCGGGTTTCACTGCGCCCGTGGACACCGCCACCCGCACGTTGCGCTTTTTGCCAACGCTATAGGCACCAAACGAGAGTATGTCGTGCCCGGTCCCCAGTGTGGGCACTGTGCCGAGGGGCACCCGACCGATACCTGCACGAATAACGTGCCTTGTTGCTCCGCGTGTCAGGGGCCGCACTCTGCTTCCTCCCCCCGGTGTCCGGCGTGGCAGGAGGCCAAGTAGAAGGTACAGCGCCGCCTCGCTCTGCAGCGCGGTCCTCCACCCCCGCCCGCTCCAGCCGTATGGAACCGTATGGAACCGGCCCCCCTGTGCCGTATGGAACCGGCCCCAGCTGGCCCCCGTGTGGCCGACCCCATCGGAGGCGGCCACCCTCACCACGTCCCCATCGCCAGGACCATCGGAGACCCGGCCTTCCACCTCCTCCACAACTCCCCCTCCATCGTCCGGACGACCCGCCTCAGTCGCGGGCCCCATCTCCGACCGGCAACCCCTCCGCCACCAGGTCACCCAGCCCGCCGAGGCACAGGCTCCCCGACGCCGGCCACGCGCCCCGCCCCCGTCGCAGGTCCCACTGCCACCCGGCAAGCCCACGGCCACCAGGAAGCCCCGCCCACCGACGCACAGGCCTCCCCAGAAGAGCCCCCCCCCCCACCAGGGCCATACCCCATCCCCACGTCCCCCTCTCTGGCCACCCAGGGAGATTCCCGAGCCCGGACAATCCCAGGGATCCAGAACTCCCGTCCTGTACGTCAGAGTCGTTCGACTCCTATGAGTCGGACGACGCCGCCACACCCTCCCCGCCGAACACACGCCTGCGGGGGCGTGATCACCACCACCAGCACTAATGCAGACACCCATCACTGAATTCTTGCTCCAATGGAATACGAGGTCCCTCATATCCCATTGGGAAGAATTCAAGGAATATATCATCAGAAATAAACCATTGATTGCCGCCGTTCAGGAGACCCGATGGCGCGACAATGACCCATATAATTTTAATATCTTTGGTTATTCCCTCTATACCTACAATATAAATTATACATCCCGCGGCGGCGGGGTCGGCTTATTTATCTCAGACATCCTCCTTCATCGTCAGATCAACATTGTTAATAACCTAAAATTTATTGCTGTTTCTGTCCAAATTGCACAACTAGAGCTCACTATACTCTCTCTCTATCTCCAACCTTCTCTTATACTATCCTTATCTTCTGTGACTGACCTCTTCGGTCTCCTTCCTCACCCCTGTCTAGTGCTGGGTGACTTTAATGCCCACCACCAGGCATGGGGCTGTCACACCACATCACCTCGCGGACACCACATCGAAACACTCCTCAACACCCACAACATGGTCTTTTTAAATGACCAAACACCCACACACAACACCAAAATTGCCCCGTTCCGTCCATCTGCCATTGACCTATCTTTAGCCTCGGCCTCCATCTCACCCCTCTTTTCTTGGCATGTACAACCCGACCCCCTCTTTAGCGATCACTTACCTATTCATATTATGCTTGAACGCCCAGCCCAGGCTAGAGATTACTCATTTGTCCCCCGCTGGAATGTTCGCAAGGCGAAATGACCATCTTTCTCCCAGGAAATTGACACAGTCTTCCCTCCTCATTCACACCCCCCAATATCGGCTTTTCTTGACACCATGTTACTCGCGGCAGAAAATCATGTCCCCCACACTCGTCGCTCCCCCGGCCGTCACCACGTGCCGTGGTGGAACGACGAGTGCCAACGCGCCGTCGCTCTGCGGCGGCGAGCTAAACGAAAATTTCGCAAAAATCTCACCACCCAAAACATGTTAGAAGCCCGCGAAGCTAAAAAACGTTGTCAGCAGATTATCCTTACGGCCAAAAAACGCAGCTGGCAACTCTATTCAAACTCATTCAACCGGTTTACCCCCATCGGCCAAATTTGGACCAAAATTCGCTCTTTCGCAAATGGCAGATCCCCACACCGCGGATTCCCACAACTGACAATTAACCAACGCAGCATCACAGAACCCTCGGACGTCGCGGAACACTTTGCCACCTATTATGCAGATATCTCCTCAAATACACAATACTCGCAACAAACCATCGACTTCCTACAAACCACTCTCGCCACCTGCAACTTTACCTCGGACAACACTGAACCATATAATGCCCCCTTTACTCTCTATGAACTAAATTTATCCCTCTCCAAAGTAACCAACACTGCGGCTGGCCCTGACCAATTGGCATACCCCTTCTTCCAAAATCTATCCGACTCCGGAAAAGACAACCTCCTTTCGGCACTAAACCAACTATGGACTGACGGCACCTTCCCCTTTTCCTGGTCTACTAGCACTATCATTCCTATCGCTAAACCTCGCAAACCTCGCGATCTTCCCTCTAGCTATCGACATATCTCTCTCAATAGTTGTGCCTCTAAACTCTTTGAGCGCATGGTCAATGGACGAATCAGAGTCCACCTCGAAAACAACGAAATTCTCTCCCCCTTTCAAAGCGGCTTTCGACGCAGACACAGCACCACTGACAACCTCATTCAATTAGTCGACTCGATACAGCGCGGCTTCATGAAAAAACATGAAACCGTGGCACTCTTTCTCGACTTAAAATCCGCATTCAATAAAGTACGCAGTTCGGCCCTCCGAATCAAATTACATCGTATTGGCATCAGAGGCAGAATGGCAAAATTTATCACCAACTTTCTCGCTAATAGAACATTCACCGTCCGCTGCGGCAATATCCATTCTCGGTCCCAAAAATTAGATCAAGGCGTCCCACAAGGCAGCGTGTTATCTCCCACCCTCTTTCTTATCATGATCAACGATGCGCTCGCTGACCTCCATCATATAGTCCCCGGTCTAAAATACTCCATTTTCGACGATGATTTGGCCATATGGTGCACGCACCCATCGGCAGACAATGCAAATTATTTAATGCAGCGCGCCATGGATCAAATTGATTCCTGGTGCTCCCTTCGGGGACTGCAAATCTCCCCCACCAAATCCGTCACAAAGCTTTTCTCCCGGCTCAACTCGTACATCCCACCTCTTACACCACTCCGTTACCGCGACCAAATTATCCCTCACCAAACCACCTTCACCTATCTTGGCATCGTACTAGACAAAAGTCTTTGTTTCGGCCCCCATATTGCTTATCTAAAACAACGTTGCGCAAAACGTCTAAATCTCCTGCGCTGCATCTCCGGTCGCGACTGGGGTGCAGACAGGGCTACACTCAACACAATGTATATTACTGTGATTCGCTCAATTCTGGAATACAATGAGTTTATCTTCGATCAGATATCTCCTTCACACATCGCAACACTGGAACGCATACAGAATAACGCACTTCGCCTCACCACCGGAGCACACCGCACCACGCCCATCACTAGTCTCCGGGCTGAGGCCCACTTCTCCAGCTTACAACACCGCAAAACACTCCAACTAGTCAGATACCACTTTCGGACCACAGCACAGCACAACCACCCTGCCAGCCTCGCACTCTCTAATCCTCTCGTTCGACGTTCATATAATAGGAACAAATATGTCCAAATATGTCCATGTCCTCATATTCGCACTCAAATTCCCCAAGGTAATCCCCGACAAATTGCCTCCCCTACTCCCGTTTTGGCACATGTATCACCCCAATCTGGAATATCTCTTCCACCAAAACAAAAAAATTACTTTCCCCCTCGAAACCCAACCGACATTTTTCGAATATCAAGCAGCTCACCCCCATCTCACATACTTCTACACGGATGGCTCCCATACCACAGACGGTACGGGAGCTGCCTGGTGTGGTGGTCCAAACTTTGGCCAAATAAAATTAACACCACACCACTCTCTTTACACTTCGGAGTTAGTCGCTATCTACGCCTGTCTAGGCCACATTGTTCAACACCACATCATCACACCAACAATCATCTGCACAGACTCACGTTCATCCATCGATGCTCTCGCAGCCATACACAACACTACACACCCCACACTCCACGCTATCCGTCAACTCTATCACACGCATCATGCTCACCTTCAACTCACACTGCTCTGGGTCCCTGGCCACATGGGGATTCCGAGCAACGAGCGGGCGGATGAGCTCGCTCGTCGAGCCATCGACCCCCCACCCACCCCCAACTTCCCAGTTCCCCCTGTGACCTTTTGTCCCTCACCAACCAACTATTCAACACATATCTCCAGGCATGCTGGAACCACAACACTACACATTTACACCACATTAAACCCCTTCTCGCCAAATGGTCCTCTTCCCGACAGCACACACGCTCACATGAGATCCCCCTTGCTCGACTCCGACTCGGCCACACCAAACTCACACATGATTTCCTCTTCAGCCAACGTCGCCGCGGTCCGCCTTGCCAAACATGTGATGTGCATAACTATGTGGAACGTTTCTTACTTATCCGCCCTGCTTACCAATTACTACGTCGCCCTCTTCTTTCCTACATTGCCCAACATCAGATTCCACTTTCACTGCCAAGCCTTCTCGGTGACAAACACCCGGAGCTCATTGAGCTACTGTTTACATTCTTGCACAGCACCAAACTTGAGGAAGTAATTAGAAGTCAAACGCCATCATCTCCGTCGTCGCAAAACACATACATATAGGTTATATCGCACTAGGTAGGCAGAGACCGATCCAATTTGGCCATAACGGACGGTTCTTCATATAAATTGTGCTTGGTTTTTACCTACGGGTTTTCCAAGCTACTTGGTTTTTTTTTTCACCTTCTCAGGTTTGTCCAAGCTTAAACTCAAACATACACCTACACATACAAGGTCGGGCCCGACACCCACGACTCGCCCTGGGCGTCGGGCCTCCGCTTCGCTTTTCAGGTCGCAGGTGGGCAGTGGAGCCTCTTCGGAGGTTACGATGCTGCCAACCCTCCAAGTGTTCTTCTAAGTGTCGTGTATGTATGTATGTATGTGTATGTTTCACCGGTGTATGTATGTATCGGCCCTTACGCCACCTCCCTTGCTTGTTGGCGACTCATCTTTCCTGTCTTTCTTATTTGATATAACCGGATGTCACATAAGCCGGATTAAAGTAACTCTTTCTTTAACGTAGCATATCTCTAGCGGATGGCACTTTGCCCCTGCTAAAGATGGAAAAAGGAAAAAAAAGTAGGGCAGGCTAGGTTACATAGACGACCAGGGGACGTGCCCAACGTGGTAGGGATCCGTGCCCGCCCGTGAGCACCTTCACTTGGTCGCAAGTGTACAGCGAATAAGGCCCGGTGCGGCATCGACTGATATTTTAAGGTTAGGTATGCCAGTCAAAGACACCAGAGCACTTGTATAAGCCTTCGGAGCCAGTACGATGAGCCCCCTCGTAGCATTAAGACTTCATCCAGGCGAGGAACGCTGCCAATAATGGCGAGGCCAGCTATGATGGAAGTGGAAGGTTTACATATTCGGCCAACCTGCCATCAAAAATAGAGCAATAGTCCGTCGATATATGTGTTTGTGTACCGCTGGGGGGTGGGGGATTGTGGGAGGGAGCCAAATTTGGGGACCAAGCATTTCATTAATTAATAAGGAGAGAATGAATGGGACGAGCAAATGTGAAGTGAATGAGGAGAATGAATGTGTGTTCGGTAGCTTTAAGGACCAGCGGAAGCCGCTTGGGGCTCAATCACAGGCACCTATTTCGAGCGGAACATCGCAAAAATTATACTACTATTAGCATCAAAAAGTCCCATCTCGGGACAAGTCATTAAAACCAAGGGCAAATTGCATTCTCATTAATTTTCTAAATACAACGTAATCGTTCTAATTTGGCTAGAAGGACTCACTTACCTACATGGTGTTCCCAAAAATTTGACCTCGCACACATATAAATTCGTGTTAGGGACGGTAGCTCGAACAACATCAAGCCGGCTGGGGTTTGGGGAATGTGTGGTGGAGGTGGCGAGGAAACACAGCACAACGCATCCCTGACACAGGCATAGCAGAAAAGGAGATATTTATCCCAATCTAAGTCCAGAGTCGGCCCATGTTCAGCCGTGTTGAAGTGCAGTCTCAGTTAAAATAAAGCCCCGTAGTTCAATCAGATCAGTTCCAGTTAGGCTTGGTTAGCCCTCCATTTCACACACCCATGATTATTTTCACACACCCAGCAATAAAGTTTCACACACCCAGCACTGCTGCATTCACACACCCCTCACCCGCCACACCCGCCAAACCACCGAAACCACCACCCCCACACCCCACCGACGGCAGAGCCGCCACCCCTACAGAACCTCCTATCATCCACACAAACGTGAACTATGGAAACCAAAAGCATAATTGTGTCACCGTCGCCATTATTGCCTTCGCTCATTTTTCTACTAACTCTTACATACGATTCCCTACTATAATAATACTATAAAACTAGCACTTTTCTGGTAAGTACGAACCAGTATATCTCGGCTCCACACCGAACCAAGTACTTCTTATTTTGCGTCGTAAACAGCGTTATACACGTGCAGACGACCACATGCACCTGTCAGCCATACACAGAGAGGCGGGCCGCAGGAGATTTCTCTACTCGTCTGTCTTCCACTATAACAAACTTCCTACTGAAACAAAAACATCGAGGCTGTCTAACTTCAAGAAACATGCACTAGCTTATCTCCACGAGCAACACTAGTCACACAAAAAGAACTTACACAATGGATGTGTGTACACTATGAACTCACCTTTAGGCCATCGCTTTCTATCCGCGCTCACTTCTATAAACTACTCGTTTATAGCTCGTGTTGCAAGCACGGTGTGTGTAGTGCAGATAGTGCTATGAGCATTGTAATACGTTGGTGTATGAATGTTTGTTGCGCATCTGCTCCCACTATTGACCACGAATACATCCTTTCTTTGTAAATATCTGTGAGTTATATCCAGGCTATCCATAACAGCCACTGTACGTGGAGGGCATGTATCGTGAAATAAATAAATAAATAAATGGATGCCATCCGTTGGACTTCCTCGCATCGGAGAGGAAAGAAGATGTGAACTGTTAACCATCTCGCATTGGGATGCTGTTTGTAGTCTAGTCTCGTTTCGGAAAGGAGAGGAGATGTGACGGTCGCTACCGGCGAGACCGGTAGCCACCTAGTGGTATAAACGTGCACTGCAATTTGGTGCGTGGTAAGCAGAGCAGTGCTGCCGGACTGGGCGAGCATCATGGCTGCGTTATTTGTAGGCTGCAAAGATACTGGATAAGTTGAGTTAAGCAAAGATATTGAGTAGTGTAACTTGTCCTACAAGAGTGAAGAATAAACGTTACGTTACAGACACCACAGATCATCCCAGCACGGACACGCTGCCCGACATCGTGGTAACCATCCCACTCATGCCCGGCTCGGCGCCCGACACCCCTCAGGGTCCCTTTTCCCTCCAGGATCTCTGATCGTCGGGCTCTGTTGCTCCGTAGTTCCCATCGTCCTTTTTCGGGACCACCGCAACGAGGCGGTTCTCCGCCGCGGCATCACCATGTCTCCACATGCAGCCCACTACGTTCGTGCGAGCACTTCAGCCTCCCCGGCGATAGATGGCCTTGACATTTGTTTGGTTAAGCACTTCGGCCTCCCCAGGCCATTTCGTGCCGTGGAAAGAGAAAGAAGAGAAAAATTATAGTGCTGGAAAAGCCAGTTTATAAGTCCTGGAGCAAGTGGGTTTGGTGGAGAAAAATGAAAACTAGTTTGAGGAGAAATGGATGATTATCCCCCAATAGTGTTGGCAGAGAAAACGGAATTTTGTGTATATGGCAATAGTCCGTCAGTATTTTTCGAGGGCCATGGAACTTCTGACCGTGAAGAAGAATATGTGTAACTGTAAGATAGTTGTTGCATGATGGGCATGAAGGTCTGGGTGAAGCCGTGTAGATATATCGATGTGTAAGAAAAGTATGGCCGATGCGTAAACGTGATAAGACTTTTTCTTCGTGTCTGTTTTTTTATATGATGTGGTCCAGATATCGACGACAGGTTTGATGATTTGTAATTGTGTATGGTTCTTGTTTTGTGTTCAATTTTGTGTCCATAAATGTCGAATTCTCTGTTGTATTGATGATTTAATACCTTCAAAATGTGGTGGAATTTCTGTAATGTTTTGGAGGTGTAATGATGTTTTTGCTGATGTGTCGGCTTCTTCGTTCCCTGGGATGCCGCAGTGACTGGGCACCCACAGGAAACGGACCTTCATGCCCATCAGATGAAGTGTTCCTAACGTTTCATAAATACAAACATGGCAATGATGTGAAAAAGAAAGTGACAAAATAGATTGTAAAACAGATTTGGAGTCCGAACAAATGACGACGCTGCGCATGGGGTGACAGAGAAAACGATTGCGAATGTAACGGAGGGCAATGAGGATAGCATGTAATCCAGCGATGAAAATTGATGTTCCGTCTGGTAGTCGATGTTGTTTTTGTATGTTCCCGAAACTATGGCATTTCCTGTACAGTTGGCATCTTTAGAACAGTCAGTAAAAACAAAAGGAACATGAGAATAACGGGACCGAAATTTGTAAAATTTTTGTTTCGCATATTCTGGACAAAGCTGTGATTTTGGAGTGGTGGTTAAATAAAAATAAAAATGTGTCGTTCGGCTATCTGCCACGGTGGTGTAGTTGGTGGAGAAAGAGAAGTAATACGTGGAATAGTGAAATGAAGTTGTTCAGAAAATGTTTTGACTCGAGAAGCTATAGTGAGACCAGTTCGTTTTTCGGCTGGACCTAAATAATCATGATGTAAATTTGGGAGAATTTGTAATGACGCGTGTGTGGGGTGGTTTGCGTGAAATTGAATTTTGGAGGCGTACCTAAGTGTTTGCTGCATTCTACGGAGAGCTAGTGGAGGAATTCCCGATTCGGCTTCTAAGGAAATGATGGGTGAAGTAGTCATTGCACGAGTGCGATACGGATAAATTTATGTTGAATGGTGTCTAAAATGTGTAAGGAGGATGTGCTAGCGCCGGTATATACAACGGATCCATATTCAATTATGGGTAGAACTAAAGATTTGTAAAGTAGTAGAAGTGCATGACGGTCGGCTCCAATTGATGAAGAAGTGATGCATCGAAATAAATTCAGTCCGTGAAAACATTTGTTCTGGATGTGTTTGATGTGTTTATGCATTGAAAGCCTATGGTCAAAAATAATACCAAGAAATTTAAACGAATTTACAAAAGGTATATCATTGTTTCCGAGGTGAAGCGGTGTTTCTGGAATTGAGCGGGGAAGATATTTGCTAAATATCATGGCTGCAGATTTTGTAGCGGAAAAAATGAAACCATTCTTCAGGGACCATTAATATATGTTGTCTAGTGCGTTTTGTAGGTGAAATAAACAATGCTTGTAATTTTCCCGGAACACCAAATTGCGCTGTCATTGGCAAACAAAGAGTATGATACATTAATAGGCACGTCGGTGAAAAGGTCGTTAATGATGAGGTTGAATAAAACTGGTGAAATGCAGCTTCCCTGTGGTAGTCCATTTTGAAGAATATGTGGATCGGAGATGGCTGACCGGCACCTGACGTGGAATGGGCGAGTACCGGATAAAAAACCTACTAAATAATGAGCTAAATGTCCTTTTATACCGATTTGCTGAATTTTGAAAAGTAATGCGGGTTTAAAAACCATATCGTAAGCTTTGCTTATGTCTAAAAATACTGCGACTGTGTGTTCATGTTTATTGTAGCCTTGGCGAATGTTTGTTTCTAACCGAATAAGGTGATCTATTGTACTGCGTCCTCGCCGAAAACCACATTGATAAGGAGATAGAAGGGAATTTGTTTCCAGGTGCCAGTTCAGTATTTTGATAACTATGCGTTCAAAAAGCTTTCCTAAACAACTGGTGAGTGAAATTGGTCGAAAATTCGTGGGGTTACTGAGGTCCTTGCTAGGTTTTGTGATGGGTACAATTAAAGATTCTTTCCAAGGTTCGGGGAAGGCGTGAGTTGTCCATAGTGCTTTAAATATGTGCAAAATGCAATGTTTGGTGTGATCTGGTAAATGGCTGACAAAAGAATAATGTAAATTGTCGGGCCCTACGGAAGTATTGCCGGCGGAGGGAATGGCTGTCTCCAGTTCTGAAATTTGAAAAGGAGCATTGTATGTGTCAGTGTTGGCAGAATGGAATTGTGCTAAATCGGTGTGAAAAGTGGATTGTGCATTTTGTAAGAATTCGGGTCTGTAATTGTTATCCGAGCTATGCTGAGCCATGGTGTCCGCTATTGTGTTTACTATTGCTTTTGGGTCTGTAATGGTGATGTTTTGGATTTTGAGGGCCGGGAGTGATTTAAATGGGGTGCGTCCGGACAATCGGCGGATTAATTGCCAGATTTGGCTTAAAGGTGTTCGAAAATGAGCCGTTATAAATATTCTGACCATGAATGACGCCTATCATCGCGAATAAGGCGGCGTGTCCTCGCTCGTTCATGGTTACGTATAATTAAATGTTGTTGATCGGGGTGTTTTAGGTATTTCCTAAATTCTCTTTTTCTTACCGCAATGGCACGTGCAATGTCGGGAGTCCACCAAGGTACTGGCTTTCGTTTTGCAAAAGGCTTTGTCAGTGGAATTGTAGTAGATGCTGCTTCGATAAGTGTATTTGTAATTAAGTTGACGTTTTCGACGGGAGAAATGTTGGGGTTGTATTGAATACGTGAAAGTTCCTGAAATGTTGTCCAATCGGCCTTCGAAATTTTCCAGCGGGGATGAAACTGGGTGTGGTATCGGTCGCAGTTGAAAATGTGGGTGCTAATTTGATGGGGTAGTGGTCGCTGTCATGAATGTCGGTATCAATGGTCCAGTCAAAATCGTTGGCCAGGGTCGGAGAGCATATTGATATATCAATAGCTGTTTTTGTATTATGTCTAAGGTGAAAAAATGTTGGTTCTCCGGTGTTAAGTAATACTAAATCATGTCGGTCTAAAAATTGTTCAATGATGTGTCCTCGAGTGTCTCTATGTGTACGTGTTTGATCCCAGGCTGGACTATGTGCATTAAAGTCTCCGAGTAGTATGAAACGGTTCTTGAAATGTGCTATAAGGTTTTCTAATTCTGTCAAAATATTTGTGTTGTCTGTGTGTGGTGGAATAGAAATGGAACATACATCTATATTCCTACCATGGAAACGTAAAGTACAAGTTACGGCTTGTAAAGGTGAATTAAGTGTAATTTGTGTATGTGTAAAATCATTGTTGATGTAAAGTGCTGTACCGCCACTGCGATGTGATCCACGGATCTCGTCGTGGCGATACAGGGAATAATTGAACAGATTGAAGTTGTATGTATCATTAGGCGAAAACCATGTTTCTTGGAGTGCTATGAGAATAGGTGCAAGAATACTGAAAACAAAACTTTAAGTTCTGGCCATCTGGAGATAAGGCTGCGGTAATTCCATTGTAAAAGTGTAGACATTGGGAAGAAAAGTTTTCGTGTTTGTCTGCACCTTTCGGTGCATGTTGGAGCCAGGAGTGTAGTTCTGGCGGACATGTGGGTTGGTTGTGGGCGGCGGCGGTGGCTCCGCCAGAGCCGTCCGGCCGACCGGTGACCTTGGCAAGGTCACGGCGGCCGGCCACTGCCGCGGGGGATGCGCGCGGGCTTGGATTCGGTCGTGTCACGTGAGCGCCGGCCGGCGCTGGACGCGCAGGGCTCGATCGGCGGCCCGCTGATGGGGAACGTGAATTTCCTCCCGCAGCCGAATGACTGCGGGGTCTGTCACTCCTCCCTGAAGTGGTCCGCTTGTTGGCAGCCGGAGTGGTTTCTGTGTTGGGAGCCAGGGTGGTTTGTATTGGTGTGGTCAGTGGTGTCAGTTTTTTTAGTGGAGCTAATCCGGGAATCATGTCAGTTTGAATATAAGTAGAAGTGGTGTTGACGCGAGGGGTGGAGGGAGCGACGGTGGCTGCCTGGGCGTAAGTTTTGGTCGAGGGGGAGGTGGCCTCGACAGACCGTCGGGCCTGGGGGTATGACACCCCTGTTGTGGCCTTGACGGCTCACACTTCCTTCTCCTTGCGCCAAACTGGACATTGATTGGAAGTGGTGCGGTGATCGGATGTGTTACAGCTGAGGCAGTGGGCAGGCTTGGAGCAGGTGGAATCAGGATGGGGTGGTTCTCCGCACTTGGGGCAGCGGGCTGATTGGCGACAAGTTTTGGCGACTGCCATGGCCGAAACGCTGGTAATTAAAACAGCGGAGAGGATTTGGAATAAATACGCGGACTTCTTATCGGATGTAGCCGGCGAGGAGGGTCTTGGGAACAGTTGTAGAGTTGAATGTAAGGACAAGGAGGCTTGCGTCGCGTTTCTGGCCGTCTTTAAATGAGGTAATGCGGTGGACGTGGGTGGTGGAGCTCAGGCCGGAGGGCCTGAGCTCCGTCTGGATACCCGTTTCGGACATGAAGCGGAGCTCCGGCGCGAAGATGGTGCCCTTGGTGAAGTTGCGGTTGGAGTGGAGTGAAATGGTGACGGATTTACCACAAAATGTGGTGGTATGAAGGAGGGTTTGGTCTGGGCTCGGGTTTGGGTTTTGATGACAAGGGTTCCGTTGGCAGGGGCTTCGATATCTAGATTGGTTAAGGAGCAGATGGAGAGGAGTTGCTTGGTCGGCCAGAAAACGTTATTACGGCGGAAGGAAACGGATTCCTCGACAGGCTTAACTACTATGAAGGAGCCAGCACTGTCGAGGTAGGGTTCGACGGATTGGATTGGTTCAGGTTGGGAGGGTGTGGTCTGGTTCGAGCGTGGGTCAGCGGCGTGAAGAGTGATGGTATGGTCCGGATTGCGAGGCGAGGTCGAGGTCTTGGGACGAGCAGGGGTCGGTGAGGCACAAAGGGCTTCCATGGCGTCATCCAAAGGAATTGTCCGGCGCGGGTCATCAACGGTGGTATCGAGAGATGGGACATCATGTGCAAAGTCCGGGGTCGCGCGATGGTCGTCAGGTGTAGCAAGGGGTGGAAATTCCGACTCGGAGTCCAGTGACGAGCTGGGGTCGGTATCCTTTTTCCTCTTTTTCCCCATCACGGGAAAAAAACCCTACCGAACGAAATCTAAATAAACACGCAGAACAAAGGGAACGGAAATACGGCGACGAAAAAACCAGGTGGGGCGACGGGTGTCACCCCACTGGGAAACTAAATGCGAAAAGAGCGACGGGTGTCACCCCACGAAAATAAAAATTAAACTGCAATAGCCAGCAGTCAGTCTGGCCAAAACTGGCACGGCGGAGTAATCAGTGGGCTCTGGCGATGTGCGCTGAAATAGTACTGAATACTCCATGTAGATGGCCTTATTAACGCCGGGCTTAACTTCATTGTTGTTCGCTCCTGCTGTGTCTAGGTACCCGGACTGCACGAAACCCAAACCCCATGGTGGAGCTCGGGATTTGTACGATCTCAGCCCTCTCACACCACACCTCCGGACCCCGTGTAGGCTCCCCGCCCCTTTGACCTGCTGGCCACGCTGGCCTTTACTGTGCTGTCCAGTTGAACCTCTCGTGTGCGTTCTATCGTTTCCCGTTGGACCCCTGGTTGGCGCAGCTCATAGGCATCCTGTATCGAGGTGTGACATACACCTGGAATCGCCTACCCATTGGTTTTAGCAGAGCCCCCTCAATTATGCAGCGCTTCATGAAGGAAGTTGTAGCTTCAACCAGGATCGAATTATCGGCGTCACCGGCTACATCTACCTCGACGACTTTCTGTTCATTGCCCGTAATCGCGCCATATATGCACAACGGCCATATTTCGTGAGTGGCAACTCACCATAAACGACCTGAAATCGGTCCTTGAGTCCACCACTTCCTTCCAGTATGTGGGGCTCTAACTCCACCTAGACATGGACATCCTAACGGTCGCCCGCTCAAACCCGACTCCTCCGTTCCCGCCACCTCGTCATCCTCTCCTGTAAGCGAGCCCAACAGATGGCAGGGCCGCTGAACTTCGTGCCATGGACGGCCAACCTCCTGTTGCAATTCGTCATCGAAGTCATGCGGAAAGTCCGGTGGTTCCGCGCTGAACCCGTACGTCTCGCTGATCCGTTGGTGCGTCACTTGAGATGACCCGACACTCGACACTTGGCTTCATCGGCTCGACGTTTGGTTCGCTGAGGCAAACTAGACTATATTTTTTCCCCATCATCCATTGCCGATTCTTAGGTGGATAATAGATGTGTGAATATATGAAATGCAAAAAACGTCAAATGCTTTCAACTAGGAATTCACGCGGCGCACTTAATTCAAAGACTCCATATGTACATTTTCTTACACTTATGCTGCGAGTTACACTGAATTCGGGACATTTTAATTTGCCAGGCTTATTTTAGTTGGAATGATCAACTATTTAGTCAATTTTAATAAGCAGTTTCAGCATGGGTGCAACCAGAGGGGGAGGGCAGTGGGTGCGTGGGCCCGATATTTACATCCCTCCTCGGATGGTCCGCGAAAGTAGTTACAAATATAATTTTCGCGATTGAACGTTCTGTCCACTTGTTCAGTCTCCTCCCCTTCTACCACCACAAGGGATTTCACCCGCCCCGCACAGGTTCTCGCAGCTCCACGCAGAAGATCCTTGTGCCCTCTAGTTTTCAAGGATTTGAGTCAAAATAAGAACGAATTGAAGCATAAACGCTTCTTCACGTATACGGAAATATGTCATAAGGATCATAAGGACATAAAAATATCATATTTATTGGTTCAGTATCTTCGTACCCTGTTTTTGGCAGTGGAGTAACTAAGATTAGCTTCAGAAGGGCTAAATAGGCAGGGAGTACATCCAATCCCATTTTCGCACGGATTCCCCGAAGTCCCCTGATTATGACCCTATTATACCCGAAATCCCCTATTATATTTTTAAAAGGGCAGATTTTTATTTTATAAAGTAAAAATGACTAGTGACAAGCTTAATTTTCCTGTGGAGGGTGCCCAATCCACCACCATCGTTTCTAAATCACTGGTTTCAACCTCTGCTCCCTTTTCGAAGTTTCTTCTGGTATCCCTTGATAAGTCAGCTCACACTGCTGAAATTACACCTGTACACTTAGATATGTAGAATTGCGCAGATAGACATAACATTTTCCTTTTCACCCATTTCAGTTTTAAAGTCCGATCGCCACCACCAGTGGCGTCGCCACGAAATTCTTCCAGGGGGGTGGTGCAATGTTGGGCCTCCTGCTCCCCGAAAGGGGTCCTCCTATTGCTTTTTAGGCTCTTGGTATGGTTCAAGAATGGGAAACATGATTTCATATTGATGTCTTGTTTGTTCTTGGCATGGTGCATCATTTACGCAAAACGCAATATCAATAATCAATTTTTTTTGCTGAAAACTGAGCCATGCCAGGGTATAAATAAGTAAATGTGGATGAGTACCTAAGTGCCAAAACAAACCAATCTCTTAATGCTCTCTCGACCAGAAGAATCTTCCCGCTGGCCTCTAGATTCCAGCGAGCTGGCGGGGCTGATGCTGAACATATCTTAAAGATATCTCCCATTGATCAACCCACTTCTATGTCCACCAAGTCTAACTGAATATAGCTAGATTGACCACTATTATTAGTCATTCCCACCAGTTTGATGTCATAAGTAAGCTTAAACGACCATTTCCCAGTCTTAGGACGACAATTTCGCAAAGGTGACAACGATAAGTGGATTGAATTGGTTTTCTTATCGCCATCTTAGGGATGTATTTATTTTTATAACATTTGGTGCTGGCTGTAAGGCACCTGGCACACGAACTAAAATAATAAATCATCAGCGAATAAATTCACGGCAAGAACAAGCATTGCACAACAGTGCATAAATGACAATGCAACAATGCAACAATGGCAACGCATAAATAATGCAAAACCTTCAAATTCCACGCCGTCACGCCCATGGTTTTCGCTGTGCTGCACCGTTTTGTAAAAGACGTTGAGAAGGCATTGCAGCTGGGAAGCTCTAATCATGCAGGCTGTAATCACAGAAGACAAGTTTGTAGGAAGAAAATGCATTAAAAAACATAATTCCTCCCAATTTGTATGGGGCATCGGTGTTGTTTTGTATGCTTGTGAGGGGGAATTTGCCCCTCAATGTTGGCTTTGCCCCATGTTTCTGAAAATTATTGGGAGAGCAGTGGCGTACCTACATTTGTGTTAAGGAGGAGGATGGGAAACGTATTTTGAGGGGTCCACGTACCCCATTGAAAAAGTCCTCGGATTTCGACCACTATTTTGTCAATGGGGACCTTTTTAAGTAAAATAATAAGTGATCAACTGAATTGTCCTATGGAGGGGCCTAATCTACCACTGTCGTTTCTGATTCGTCGGATTTCAACCGGAACTCCCCCACCCTGTCAGAATGTTTTCGTTTGGTATCCCTCAATAAGTCACCTCACACTGCTGAAATTACCCCTATACAAATCACTTTAAAATGTATAATTTTCCAATTTCAGACATTCCAGTTCATAGCGCCCGGTCGCCACCACGCCAACGTTCGTGCACATGCACACCCATCTTGCGCATTCGGCGCATTGGCCACACTTCGTGCGATGCTACGGTTCCTGGTAAGCCTGCTACGTTTTGCTAATTGTCGCCACATGATAGACTTGCGCCATATTTGACGTGATGGAATGCTTCGTATGGACGTTCGCTGCGAAAATTCGATTAATTAAATTCGATCATTAGCTCCCTACTTCCAACATTTTATGGTGGTTAAGAAATGCGGATACCCTCTGAGCTTTGATGCACCTCATATCTTTGATTAAATATGCTCCCAGATTGGCTACCGAACCGAGGCCCTGCCTCAGTGTTCTTTTTTGGACAAGTTTCCTCGTTCTTCGTCTACGGATGTGTCTTAGGGCTTCACTCCATTTTTTGTTAGGAGCCCAACACATTTTCGAAACCCCTGCTCGTTTTAGGATTTTGTTGCTTTTTTTGTGAGCAGAGGATTTTTTTAGGTGTCGGGGCGCTTTCAAAGATCCGGATGTGTTTATTTAGTGCTCGGTCTTTTTTTTCGTTTTGGGACCATGCGGCTTTTCGCGGCCCCAGCCTCTTTTTCAGGCCCTCGTGCGGTCGCATGGCCCCTGTGTGCCTTGAGAGCTTCCGATGTATTTTTTTTAGAGCTCCCGGTATGTTTATTTCAGGCTGCAACACATATTTTAAGGCCCTGCTGCTTTTTGCGAGACTGTGCGCTTTGGAGGGCCAGTTGCACTTCCGGCCCACGTTGTGCTCTTAGGGTCCCGCTGTGCTTATTTGGGGATTCTGACGCACATTTGTGGGGCCCCAGTACAACTTTGGGGCTTCGGTGCGATTTGTCTGGGTCCCAGCGCCACTTACCGCGCCCAGGCGCGTCATTCCGGGGACCCAACGCCAGTTTCCTTGGCTCAACGCGATTTTTGTGGATCTCGTCTGAATTTTCTTTAAAGCTCGAATCCGGGCCTGATTTTTCGAGCCCCGGGCGCCATACTTTTGTATCTCACATCGATTTTTTTTTCGAGCTCCGATATGTTTTTCCGGATCGTACGCGATTTGTGAAGGCATCTGATAATATGTCCGGTGTTCCAGAGCCATTTTCCTGACCCGGACAGTAATTTTTTCGGAATCCCTCCTTATTTTGGAAGGCTCCGGTTTGATTTTTTGGGGGTATACCGATGCGATATTTGGGGTCACACTGTGTTTATGTGGGGCACTAGAGGCCAATTTTTGGGAGCCCGAAGTTAATTTTTGATGCCCAGACCAAATTTTTGGGACTACCGATGGGAATTGTGTGTCCCGAACGCGATATTTGGGGAACCGGTTCGAGTTTGCGGGGCGCGTTGTACTTTGCTGTGACCCCAACGCGATCTGGGCGGTTCCTGTTGCAGATTCTCGGGCCTCGCAGCGAGTTTTCTGGGCCCGCCGTAGTTATCGGGTCAGCCCCCTGCGCGAATTATGGTGGACCGACGCGAATTTTGGTGGCCCTAGCGCGACTTTTTGGGGCCCCGGCACGATTCTTGGGAGCTTATCCCTCTTAGGAGGGAGGAGACATTTGCCCCTTTGATACGCTACTGCGGCCACCGAAGGAGTTTTTTTTAGCCGATGACACCTTTCGGAGTGTAAAAGCACTCGGGTAATTTTTTCGGACCTGTTCTTAATTTGCCGGTGCTGGGGTCGATTCGATCGTGTCTCGGTGTACAATTTTTGGGCATTGAGTTCTATCTTTTTAAAGATCCTTATGTGTTATTTTTGGGTCCCGGGACGATTCTTCGGTCTCCCGATGCGATTTTCTTATCGATGCCCTGACATGTTTTTTTCCTGTGCCCAACGGGTTTTTTGAGGACTGACCCGATTTTTGAGGCCGTAGAATGACATTCCGGTTGATAATTGATTTGTTAGGGCAGTTGCAACTTTTGTGGCCTGGCGCGACCATTTGGGCCCCCAGTGTGATTTTCAAGGGCTGCGACGCGACTTTTTTGAGTCCAATGTAATCTTTTGTGACCCGACGTCATATGCTTGGATCCCTAGCGCGAGTTTAAGCGAGCTTTGGCGACACTTTTTGGGCACTCAACACGTTTTGGAGGCTTTTGGCGTCGTTGTTAGGGCCCCAGAGTGATTATCCATGTCCGGATTGTTTTTCGTCGCCCTGGCTTCATTCGTGTCCCAATGAGACTGTTAGGGAACGGTACGATCTGTCGTGTCCCTAGCGAGATCTTCATGGTCCGGGCGTTACTTTTTGGTACCCCCAGGCTCAGCGTGATTTTCAGGGGCCCCGGCCGGCTCTTTTTGGGACCATGTCGTGATTTTCGAGTACCCCGGCACGACTGCTACAATTTCTTAGGGGCTTGTTGCAAATTATAGGCCTCCCTCGAGGGACTCCTCTCGAATCCGGCAGGACTCCTCTCGAATCCGGCAGGGGCAGGGGACTTTTCTCTTCTAGAACCTTTTTCAAATTAGGGTCCTCCTCTCATGTTTTGGGGGCCTCCTGCTCTGCGTTTTGATTCGATCTTTGCCCATTTTAAGTGTGGCCTCTTATCTCCTGGTGGACTCCTCTTCTCTCCCAGGTGCCTTCTCTCCCAGGTGCCTTCTCTCCCAAATTATAAGCAACCTTTCCTATCTCAATCCCCCCTGGGAGTCATCCCTCTTGTCTATTTGCCGTTCTCTCCTATTTTAGGGGCTCCTCGTTCATCATGGAGTCTCATTTCCAATCTTGTGTCGTCCTCTTCCGAATTAGGTGTCTCCTGCCACGTTTCTGGATCATACTTTTCTATCTTGGTGGAACCTTACCAGTTTTGGGGCCTGTTTTTGCGTTTCCGAAACCTCATTTCATATCCACTGGCTTTCTCTTCCGTCTTAGGGCCTCCTCTCATTTTCTGGGGCCTCTTTTCCCGCATTAGGGCCTCCTTTGCAATCCTGGGGGCCTTCTTTGCAATCATTGAGGCCTCCTTTGCAATCATGGGGCCTCCTTTGCAATCCTGGGGTACTCCTTTGCAATCCTGGGGGCCTCCCTTGCAATCCTGTGGGCCTCCTTTCCAATCCTCGGGGCTTCCTTTGCAATTCCTGGGGACCTCCTTTGCAATCCTGGGGCCTCCTTTACAATCCTGGTGGCCTCCTTTGCATTCCTAGGGTCCTCCTTTGCAATC
Source organism: Ashinkailepas kermadecensis (assembly GCA_034440615.1). Classification (NCBI taxonomy): domain Eukaryota; kingdom Metazoa; phylum Arthropoda; class Thecostraca; family Neolepadidae; genus Ashinkailepas; species Ashinkailepas kermadecensis. The sequence continues at coordinate 529,111 of JAOTOM010004939.1, forward strand.
CTGGGGCCTCCTTTGCAATCTTGGGGGCCTCCATGCCAATTGTCGTCACTCTCTTGATTTCTGGGGCCTCCTACCCTCTCCTAGGTGACTCCTTTTTTTCTCAAATTATGGGCCTCCTCTCAAGTCTTGGAGGCCTCCTCACCTGTGTTTGGAGTCTCATTATCCTCTTAGCAGGGTGCTTTTGTGTCATTGTCCCAAATCTTCTCTCCTAGGGTCCTCCTGTTCCAAAATAGGGGCTTCATCTGGCTGGTCTCAGTGGCCTTCTATCATTCCTGCGGAGACCTTCTTACCCATCTTGGGGCTCCCTCTTGCGTCCGGAGATATATCTCCTATCATTCCTTATTTTCTATTGTAGGGGCCTGCTCTTCCATCTTGGGGGCCTCGTTTTCCAAATTAAGAATATTCTGCCACCAATCGGAAGCCTTCTTGTCTAACCTGGGTGGCTTCCTGCCCGTCTCGGTGGCATCCTTTTCGTCCTGGGGGGCCTCCTCCGAATCTCTGGCCTACGTCGCTTATTAGGATCTTATTAGATTTCGCGGGAGCCTCGTTGCCAGTCTTGGGAGCCTCCTTGACAGCATGATCTTCTGTCTCGTCGGCCTCCTTGCTCACCTTTTTTTCCCTGTGCATTTCCGGATAGAGGCCTCCTCAAATTTAAGGGGGGGCAGTCTCACGGCAGGAGGGGCGACTGCCCCCTCTTCCCCCCGATGGCGACGCCCCTGGCCACCACGCCAACGTTCATACACCCGCCTTGCGCATTCGGCGCATTCGCCACACTAGTCGTGTGATTATGGTGTTTCTGCTAAGCCTCCTACGTTTTGCTAATTGCTGCCACATGATAGACTTGCACGATATTTGACGTCACGAAAGGTTTCGTATAGGGGCTCGCTGGAAAAATTCATTGCATTGAAATCGATGATATATTCTCTTACCCCCCGTGCTTTTTAGGGCTTTGTTGCTTTTTGTGGACCCGCTGCGCTTTTAAGGAACAGGGTCGTTTTCGAATTCCTCGACGTGTTTTTCTAGTGCTCTGGCGCCTGTTTATTCATTTCTAGGATCGTGTCGCTTTTTGCGGGTCCCAGCCTGTTTTTGAGACCCTCATACTGATTTTGCGTCCGCGGTGTGCTCTGAAGACATCTGTTCTGTTTTTGAGAGCTCCTGGTGTGTTTTATTTAAGTCTCCAGCGGATGGTTTAACACGCGCCCTGGAGTGCCTCTGAAAATTACGCGCACTGGAGGAGGGGGGGGCGGATTCCGCCCCCCTGAGATCTCAGCTCTTATTAAAGCTAGAGTAACGAAATTCTCAGGGTGGATGGGAACCGTAGTGAAATCTATGGTGTGCAAATTTCATGACGTTAGGTCAAAATCTTCAAGGTTAAATGAGGTCACATATGTCAAAATTTGCTTTTTTGCGTGGCTTGGCTTGTCATTGTTATGGATCGCTGTGATTCTGCTTAAATGCTCCAAAATTGGCATCAATGATGTTTTGGACATGACTAATGATGCAATACAGATGCTAGATGCGGCATTTGACCTAAGGTCCCCTATATAACAGCCCTTTATCAGGTCAGTTACCTGTTCCAGTTACCGGAACCGAGCCGCACGCCCGACTGCTCCGTCGGGCGGCTCGGCGCAATCGGCTTCGCGAAGAAAGGAGTGAAGTACATGAATGAAGTATGGAAACGCTTAGGTACATAATGACAAACAGTAGTTTTCAGGATGCATAGGGAGTAAGATGCAAAATGATATCAATCGCATGACAGCCATTTGCATTTATGACAACATTTCAGTTGACCAAGTTTGGTTCAATTTACATGTCATGAACCTGACCTGACTTGATCTGGGTGACCTAATATGACCTTGAAACTATATAGCATAACCATATACATCAAACAAGTCGCTAGTGGTGCCAAGAACACTTCCCTTTTGCCGATATACGGGAAGCGTACCAACTCCGATTTTTGTGGTCTGGCGCTAAGAAATGTTTTTACTTTAACGGCCTCTAACTCGAAAAAAGGCAAATTTCAGTTTTTCTTGCTTTACACGACGCGCCGGACATTTCTAAGCAATTGCGCAAAAAAATGGCATATATCGACCGGTATAAACTGGAGTTATTTACGAAAAACCGGAGGGGTGGGCGGATTTCGCCCCCCTCCAGTGCGCGTGTTAATGCCCTGCCCCCTTGTTATGAGACTCAGTGCGATTTAGAGTGCTCTGGTGGATTTGCTGCCTCACGTTGTTCTTTTAGGGCCCCGTTGCGTTTATTTTCGGGCCCTCGACTAAAATCTTTGGGGCCCTAGCGCGATTTTTGTGGGTTACGGTGCGATGTCTCGGGGTCACGACGCGATTTTTCGGGATCAGGCGCGTGGATCCGGGCACCCAACACAAGTTTTCTGGGCTCGACGTGATGTTTCAACGTAATTCAAACAAAGATACGAGATGCATCAAAGCTCAGCGGGGCATCCGGATTTCCTTCCAACAGAAGATGTGGGAAGAAGAGAAATAATCATCAACATGAATTCGTAACATTTTTCCCAGCGAAACCCCATACGAAGCCATCCATGACGTCAAGTATCGTACCAGACACAAGACACAAGACAAACAATTAGCAAAACGTAGGAGGCCTAACAGAGACCGCAGAATCGCACGAAGTGTGGCGAATGCGCCGAATGCGTAAGATGGGTGTGCATGTACACTAGGGTGTTGCGCTAGTTGCAGATCCATAATGCCATACCGAGATTTTATGGGTGGGGCCCTAAGAACAAATAAAATCACATTTTTATCCCACGTTATGCAACCTCCATCCAGCCGGCGGCTTCCAAAGTTTCCCCATTCACTTACTATGGTGATGACGTCATAATGTATGCCCATTTTTCCAAACTCAACTCGTAGACGTCGTACGGCTACGAATCAGAGACCAGTGGATTGCTCGCAATGAGAGCTTTCAGATGATGCCCATTTTGATGACCTCAGGTTAATTAAGTCACCTTCCAGGTCAGGTCAAGTCCCTTATTTTACCCAATAAACGTAATGGATATAAACCGTGGGTCTGTGGCATTTTGTCTCCGAGAGAAAAAGTCCTCCAGCGCAACACCCTAATGCCCGCCCCCCTGGGCCATGGCCCAGCCTTGGCGACAAGCGGCGCCCTCGGATCCGCCCAGCGCCCTCGCCAGACATTGCTTTCCACCCCCCCCACCAGGATCGGAACGGCGCCCTTCGGTCGCCCGGCGCCCTCGCCAGACATCGCTTCCCACCCCCACCCCCCAGGATCGGAACGGCGCCCTCTCGGATCCGCCCGGCGCCCTCGCCAGACATCGCTTCACACCCCCACCTTTCGGCGTCGGTACTGCGTCAACAGGCTGTGCCTTTGACAGTCCGTCTTCCGACCAAAATGTTCCTTCATCCCGCAAGAAACTGGCGGATATAGTGGGGGGGGTAAATGGGGCTTTACCCTCCTGATGAGCTTCGAAAGCGGGCACAAAAATGGTTGTTTTCTTCAAATTTAGGCAAACAGTGAACTAAACCCGCTCACGGGATCACAGAAACCCGTTCCACATCCAACGGGTGCCCCAAACAGCTGGTCTAGATCCGACTCTGCTTTGACCCTTGACCTGTGAGACATTCAAATTATATGACACGATGGATTATGACCTTCAGTACCATTGAAAAGGCACATAACCATGTTCATTAAAAGGTTTTGACGGTTGACCCACGGTTTATATCCATTACGTTTATTGGGTAAAATAAGGAACTTGACCTGACCTGGAAGGTGACTTAATTAACCTGAGGTCATCAAAATGGGCATCATCTGAAAGCTCTCATTGCGAGCAATCCACTGGTCTCTGATTCGTAGCCGTACGACGTCTACGAGTTGAGTTTGGAAAAATGGGCATACATTATGACGTCATCACCATAGTAAGTGAATGGGGAAACTTTAGGTCGAGCCGGCTGGATGGGGGTCGCATCAAACCCGGGTTTTTGCTACCATGAATGTTTTCATGACCACCCACATAAAAATATACTATGGCATTTTGTCTCCGAGAGGAAAAGTCCTCCAGCGCAACACCCTAATGTACACGAACGTTAGCGTGGTGCCGACCGGACGTTATGAACTGAAATGCGTGAAAAAGAAAATAAATTATTTCTAAGTGTTTCACAGGTGCAATTTCACAAATGTCAGCTAACGTATCAAGGAATACTAGAAAATACATTCGAACAGGGGAGGGAATTGAATGACTTAGAAGCCATGGTAGTAGATTGGCCCCTTCACATGCAAATGAAGTTGGTCACTAAGTGTTCTAATAAAAATTAGTTCCCTATTGAAAATAGTCGTCGAAAACCGAGGATTTTTTTTAATGGAACTAGGTTGACCTCGAAATCCGTTTGGCCCGAAAATCTTAGGTACGCCACTGCCTGCGACGGTGAAGAGGTGCAAAAAGTATCCTTTGCTGCATGGGTGGTGGCAGATTGGCCTGATAACGTGCAACTCCTTGGTTGCACAATCTTGTGGAGACCATTAGTAGCTTCGACCGCGTTAAAGTGGATGTTCCATGAAACTGAAGATGCCTACCAAAGTTGCATTCATTAAATTGGGAAAATTGTAGCAGGGTTGGGTCCAGAAGTTGTCAAGGGGGAGGTACTTGTCTGGAGGGGCACCACTTCCTCGAAGGGCCGCCACTGAGAAATACCCTGGAATGACGCCTACGGTGGAAAAAAATCGTTGTACGGGGCAGAGGGTGTACTCAAACATATCGAAGTGGCGTCATTTCGTCTTAAACGCATTGCTGTTCGCCTTTTAGCTGAGAGGGAGTCTGTGGCTGATAAATCGCTGGCGCGGAAGGTGGGTGGGTGCACGCGAGCCTTCCTGGAGGGTCGCCACCTTTCCATGGGTAGGGGATACATACCCCCAGTGCTTCCCCACCCCTGTATCCGCCTCATTGGCGGTACTGCATGTTGGAATGTACGCTTGAAAAGGTAAATGCATTTGGTAGGGTGGCATATGATAGGTAGCAATACTGGCCTTTGGTATCAAGAGAGGGCATAATTTTTTGCACTTTTTTTGCACATTTTTGCACCTCTGTGACAGTGTACGAAAACCATCATCTTACCAACAACATGGTGCGTCGATTATGCCGGTGTGCTCTTCAATTTACACAAGGATCGATCGCCCTTCTGCTTGGACGTCTGTCCTGATTTTCCACTGTTGTCACCCCATGCCTCGGTGTCCGTCATGTTCTAACGACCTGCAACCCAAATGATCACGTCCCCCTCCTCTGACAAGGTCCCCCTGCGACAGGTCAGGACGGCTGCTGGCGACAGAGCAGGACGGCGACAGGCGACAGGTCAGGGTCGCGGCAGGCGACAGGGCAGGATGGTTTCAGGCGACAGGTCAGGACGGCTGTAGGCGAAAGGTCGAGACCGCGTCAGTACGGGTCAAGGCGGCGGCAAGAGAAAGGTCGAGACCGCGTCAGTACAGGTCAGGACGGCGGCGGGGGAAATGTCGAGCCCGCTCAGTACAGGTCAAGGCGGCGGAAGGTGACAGGTGAGGGCAGCCGCCGGGGTGATGGCACGTCACGCCTAAACGCAGGACGCTGGGCGCCACAGGTCGCCCACGCGCCACCACCTGGCTGTATCGATGCCGACGAGCCGCGCCGTCGGCGTCGTCGGAGCGGCGAGGCTCGGCGCCGCGTGCCGGCCCGGTCAATAGAAGCAGTGCACCTGTGAGCGGCAGGCATTGGACAGTGCCGCCGGCCGCCGCGCCGGCCTCAGGCTCCACCCGGGCCAGCCGTGCCAGCTGAGGTCAGACCTGACACGATACTACAGCGTCGTGCTGTCATCCGACCAGACGCTGCACAGTCGTGATCCGGCCTGATATGTGTTGAAACTCCACTGGCCTGGAACTGTAGCGTTCGATCTGACTTGGAAATGTGTTCAGCGAAGCTGAAACTGTGACCTCCCCTGACCTCCCCCTGCAGGGTCTTCATCAGACCCGACGCTTAAAGGTCGTCGTCCGTGCTGACCTGGCTGCAGGGTATTTACTCGGCCTGAAGCTGTACGGTTGTGTCGTTGCCTGACCTCGCACATCAGCGCCAGAGACGTAACCGTCCGTGCTGGTCGAGGCGGTGCTCGTGACGCGTGGACTTTGCCTCCGGAACCGTCCACTAAACTGTGAGTACATCCAAGCTCGGCAGAGCTATGGTTGCAGGCTGTTCAGAGGTGCCACGGCGTGGATGGGGCTCCCCTACTGATGTGGAGATTTGGCTTCTCACCCTCCGCCACCGACACCACCACATGGCACGCTACGAGGTCACCGTCCTAGTTTTATCAAAGAGGCTCAGTCAATAATGTTGGTGGCCATAACTAATTATGCTTACAAACACCAACCGATCGCTGAAGCGCAACCGCAAGAACTGACCTTTGCGTCACTGGCAATTGATCATTGATAGATCAAGTCTAGGACACATTTAAATGTGGAACAGTTGGCTGCCGCCTCAGACTATTAGTTCCCGTTTTCATTTCTTGATGTAATCATGCCCTTATGGTGGAAGCTTGATTTGATGGAGTGACATAAACCCTCCTCATGCCGATGCAGTGGGATGTTTGGCCACAAGCTAACAGTGACATAACATCGAGCGAATTGTAGTATTTGCAAATAACAAGTAGTCAACAGTAAACTGTATCACAGGTTTATAAATGTATTGGTGTTAAACCCTTGGGCCTAAACAGTTAGTCTTCATTTCGACTTCCTCGCACTCAATCATGAGTTGTGTTGATAACATGGTCCGGACCAGGCACCAAGCGTTCAGGACATTTCTGAGAGCGTCCAGCGGCACTAAAACCGATGAATTCCGCACACATTGCAAAGGCTGGTTCATAGAGTTCCATGTTCGAGCCTGTAAATATTGGAGAGTTCCGACCGAGCGCTGAGTGGCATCTAGCCCCCTCCTCCGCCCCACCGAACGAGATTCAAAGCTCCACCTGTGGTGCTGACCGATCCAAACCTTTCCAAAATCAAAACTTTATGGGACGAAGATGTATTATTGATGCTTCTAGGGGGAAATGGGCCATTTGTTTTGTCAGGACTGAAACCAACGACATGAAAACATCTCTGTTATGGCTGTCACTGTAAATATTGGCGCCTGACTCCGGTCCAGCGGCAGCAGTATGGTGGGACTCCGGTCCAGCGGCGGCAGTATGGCCGGACTACGGCCCAGCGGCGGCAGTATGGTGGGACGGGGAGCATTCATAACGTCCAAGGTTCATTTAGTACCAAAGTTCATAATATCCAAAGCTCACAACGTCCAAGGATCATAACGTCCAAAAAAGTATAAAATGTATCGGAAAGGGTGTATTCATAATATCCAAAGTTCATAACGTCCAAGGATCACAACCTCCAAAACTGGCTTCAGCCTTTGGCTGGAAAATCCGTTCCGAAGGGGCGGGGGAGGGTCTTTCCCGGTCGGAGTGGCGCCACCTTACTCTGGGGAGCGGGGGTAAAGACTGCCGTGGGATGCTGGAGAATGCATCGGGACGTCACTGCTTATCAGTTCTTATCAGCTACCTGGACAGTCCCCCAATGCCGGAACTTTGGCCTTTGACCATGAGGGGTGCGGCTCACCGGCGTCGTACTTCGGGCCGGGCATCGTAACAAGCGATGGGGCATAAGTTTGAATGCATACAGTTCAATTTAGTGAACACATCACAAAATGGAATGGGTGATGCTTTGCATTCGAATCCAGGGATATATTCTTGGGGTATAAAAGCTGGGAAATCCATTTTCTTCGCGTATTCTTATTTTCCTCAAGTTATTCACAATAGGCTTAGGTATTAGGCTTAGCCATTCCTCACGGCTTAGGATAAAATGCACAAATGGTCATATGCGTTCCAAGGAACATGAAAATACAGGAGCAAACGCCCAAATAGGGAAAGCAAAACTGGACTATTTTCGGCCGGATATGGTGAATACACGGCTGGAAACTGCTTGAAATGGTTCGTGTTCACTCCGGTAGAGCATTATTGCCATGGGCGGATCCAGGCTTCAGGGTGGGACGCATGTGGTGCAAAAGATGCCTTTTATCTGATCGTATTTGCAAGAAACAGCCGTGCATCTATGTTGACCCCTCGTCGTTATGCCGTATTTCCGCCATTTAGCGCGCCATACCATTTAACGCGCCATACCATTACCATTTAACGCAATTAGCGCGTTGGATAAATGTTGATTACATGAATTGCGTCCATGCAACAACGGATTGACACTTATTTGTGGTTTTTATACTCATTTCCTCATTTCACTCTTATTTTTTATACTCATTTATACTTTTTATACCCTTTGCCTGCCGGATTGTATAAATCGAGTCACTTTCTGCACAAACACTGCCTGCCGCAATCGAGTAACTTTGTGTAATAGCTTCCGCTCGTGCCGTGGGCTGGACTGGGCGGTTCACCTTGTCAAGGACCGGTGATCGATGGGTTGGTGCACCATTCATGGCGAGCCTGACTGGTGGGGTCAAAAATTCATCACATCATTTGGCAGGGGGTAATTAGGATCGTGTTCCGGCATGATTCTCATTGAAAATGACGGCTCTCTTCCATTCATGCTTGTGAAAGGTGCATCCAGCTCATCAAGACCTATCATTTGATATAAAGCATGATATAAATAATCCGGCATACGCATCCATATTCTCCACGTTGTGTACTTGTTTTCTGACTTACTTATATGATGTTGCGTATGCCATGGTAGGTTTCAATAAGAAAAGGCCAAAACACCTCTATCTCAGAATAATGAATTTCTTGTGAACACGATAATGGCTACAATATTACCTTTTAAGTTCCCTATGAAAGATACACTGCTTCGAGTTGTGCCCACGTACCATATTACTAAAGAGGTCGGGTTCGTCCTGGCTGAATTGGAGGCGAGAGCCTGTTTGCCACGAGGTTAGCATCACTCTAAATTAATATATATATATATATATATATATATATATATATATATATATATATATATATATATATTATATATATATATATATATATATATATATATATATATATATATATATATATATATATATTGCTGGCTGAAGGTCACTGCGGCTTTGTTGTTTATTAGTTTCTTTGTTATGGCTTCGATTCTTCTTATTATGGATTCTCCTTATTATGCAGGTAGTGCTGCAGGCACCTGGCGTAGAGATCCCCGCACTCTACGGTCGATATGTTGACGATATCTTGCTAGATGTGCGGGACATACAGCTGTTGTCAGAGCTCAATTCAAGGCTAGAAGAAGTTTCGGGTCTAGATTTCACTATGGAGTTGAGCATCGAAGACAAGATAAGTTTTTTGGATGTGTCCATCGACGGTAGTAGTGGATTATTTGCAACTAGTGTCCATTGTAAGCCCACAGACGTCGGACGCTGCCTTAACGGTAAAAGCCACTGCCCTGATATATATATAGACAGCGTTATCAGCGCGTATGTGAATAGAGCGATTAGACACTGTAGTACCTGGTAACTAGCGCACACATAACTACGCAGAGTAAAACAAATGCTCGTCAACAGGAACTATCCGGTGCTTACAATCGACAAACATATCAGAAACACCGTCACTAAGTACATCACAGCCCAGTCCCGTCCACCAACACAGGGCACCATATACAAGTTGCTCTACAAAAATAGTATGCCCCCTGCTTACCTGACCGATGAAAAGGTGCTTCGAAACATTATGAAGAGTCACTGTAAGCCTATTGTCCCTGACGATGAACTAAAACTAGTCATTTTCTATAAGAACCCCACCACTCGTTCACTCGTTATGCAAAACAACCCATCTTGTCACAAATCACCGCTGAAACAGTCCAATGTAATCTGTCAATACAAATGCACAATTGGAGACTGTGCGCTCCGTTCAGATAGCAATCACATTGGAATGACAACAACTTCATTCAGCAGGCGTATCACCATGCACTTCCAGAGCGGTGGCCCACAAACGCGTACGAACATACACCACGACACACGCCTCACGAGACGACAAATGGTTGACAATAGCACTATCATCGTCAGATCACACCAGCCAAGACGTCTTCACATACTAGAGGCCATATACATACGCGAAAGAGACCCGGCTATAAACCGGCAGGTCAATGCGCGAGGTACTCTGTCGCTGTATGACGGATCACCCCTGGGGCCAAGATGATCGATTGTGACCCTAAAGCCAAAACAGGGAGTGGCGTGGCCTTGTGAATAGCGACCAACATTGTGGTTATTCTTCTGCTGTGTGATGTCACCCAAATATGCTTCGCACGCTCATTTCCCAGTGTGTTGGAAAATGAACTGACCGATATGTACTGTAGTAACTTAATTATTGCGAGTGAACGCTTACGCATACTAGACGACACTCGCATTCGATTTCTATATATACGCGACTTCGACTCTTGCACCTTCACTATCATCAGTGTAACTTAAACGTATTACCTGTGTGATTTCGTTAACAATCTTCGCTTGTTCCTGATGATGTCATGTGAAATGACGAAACGTCGACATTGAGGAAATAAACTATGCGATCTTTAAGCCAGATATCTCTACTGATTATGAGCTTTGGCGCCATTTTGAGTCGACACCAATCCGAACACAAAACCATAATAAGAATAATCGAAGCCATATAAAAAACTAATAAACAGCAAAGCCGCAGTGACCTTTAATCAGCAATGCATGTTAAACCTGCTTCCAAACTGCACGTATATATATATATATAATATTATATATATATATATATATATATATCATGCAGCATAAAATTGACATCACCTTCTCAACTTGTCAGTGGGCGGCTCGGCGACGGTGCGTAATTTGTGGGCTAGGAAGTGGGCTAAATATAGACCGAGTGTGGAGTGCGATATGTCTATTATAATGTACATACATGTATGCTGTCAGTCTAATTCCAGGAATCTGTCACTGATCATGCTGCCGTATACCTATGTTTCAAGGCATATAGTTCATAAAGTTCATAAAATGTTCAGGCTTCATAAGGGCCACAGAGGCCCATCCGGGTCAAGCATATCTAGAAAAGTTACCACAAAAGTACATGCTCACACCCGAATCAATCCATTACCTCAAGTTCCAAGGGAATTATATATCCCAACCTATCTAGCACCATTCACCTGATATTGCATAACAGACTCAACAATTCCAAACTCCTCCAACCATGCCCCATTGTGCTACCATAGCCAATCTCATCAGTATCACATCCCCAAGGAAGGTGCTGAAACCACTGCCAGGTACGCCCTATATAGTATATTATAATACTAGTAGTATAATATACCCCATGCGTCTAGTATAATACTCAATTTATTAGCATGATCAAAAACAGAAGGGTCCTAGTTTCAACAATAACACAGGGACCAATACCCCCCCCCCACACTCATCAATGTCTTTCTACCTTACCTATCCAGCCCTATTCACTTGTTCTCATGCAACAACCTTGACTTGAGTGCCCTACCAATAATTTTCAGACTCCATCCACGCCCGCCTAAAGGGGCCCGTACAGTGCACACCCACTTAGCCTAGATATCACACCATCCATCACCCCTTAGAACTCAAAAACAAGATTTTGCAACCTAAAATAGTTGTCTGCCCTATTTTTAAATGCATTCAATGAGGAACTCCCACAACATCAGCAGCCAGGCTATTCCACTGATCAACAACCATTTGACTGAAGACCTGTTATTGCTTAACTGTCCTACACCTTGATTTGTCTAACCTGAATTGATGACCCCTATGTGATAGTCTAAATAGAAGGGCATCATTCGGACTGATCTGATCTAGCCCTTTAATAAGTGTATGCATTTCAATCATATCATCCCTTAATCTCCTATACTTCAGTGAGTACATATCTAATGCTACACGTCTTTCCCCATATTCTAAGTTCTCTAGTCCACTGGTGAGTCTAGTGGCTTTGCGCTGTACTCTTTTTTAGCATATCAATAGCTTTTTCTAAGTAGGGGCCACATGCCTGTGCAGAATATTCTAAGTGGGGTCGCACATAGGCCAAGTACAGCATTTTCATCACTTCTTTGCCCTTACACCTCACACTCGTATTAATGATTCCCAGCATTCTGATTGCCGTACTACTAACTGAGACACATTGTTTGTCTGCTTCAAGATCATTTGAAACTAACACAATTAAATCTCTTTCCTCTTCAATAACATCCAATTTCCTACCTCCCATTGTATGTCTGAAAGTCTCACCTCCAGACTCAGGATGCATAACCTTACATTTGTCATAGGATGGAAGACATCTGCTATTGATCAGCCCACTTTTTAGGTCCTCCAAGTACAGTTGAATATTACTAGATTGCTCACTACTGTTAGCCACTCCTACCAATTTGATGTCATCAGAAAATTTGAACACCCTTTTACTCAGCCCTACCTCAATTTTATTCCCAAAGATGATAAAGAGAAGTGGCCCTAGAACATTATATTCCAACATATATTGCGGCATTACGCGGAGTAGACAATCTCGTAATGGTTGCCGCAAGGGCGTCGCCACCGGGGGGGCAGGGAGGCAGTCGCCCCCCTGTCGTGAAACTGGGGGCGCCGCCCCCCTGAAATTTGAGGAGGCCCCTATCCGGAAATGCACAGGAAAAAAGTGACCAAGGAGGCCGACGAGACATGAGAGGAGGCCTCCAAGACGTGAGAGGAAGCCCTAATTCGAAGAAGGAGTCACTTAGGAGAAGATAGCAGGCTCCAGAAATCAAGAGGGTGCCAACAATTGGCACGGAGGCCCCCAGGAATGCAAAGGAGGCCCCCAGGATTGAAAAGGAGACCCACAGGATTGCAAAGGAGGCCTCCAGGATTGCAAAGGAAGACCCCGTGATTACGAAGGAGGCCCCCATGATTGCAAAGGAGGCCCCCAGGATTGCAAAGGAGGCCACTAGAATTGTGAAGGAGGCCCCCAGGATTGGAAAGGAGGCATCCAGGATTGCAAAGGAGGCCTCCAGGATTGCAAAGGAGGCCCCCAGGATTGCAAAGGAGGCCCCCAGGATTGCAAAGGTCTCCAGGATCGCAAAGGAGGCCCTCAGAATTGCAAAGGAGGCCCCCATGATTGCAAAGGAGGCCCCATGATTGCAAAGTAGACACCAGGATTGCGAATGATGCCTCCAGGCTAGCGAATGATGCCTCCAGGCTAGCGAAGGAGGCCCCCAAGATTGCAAAGGAGGCCCCATGATTGCAAAGGAGGCCCCCAGGATTGCGATGGAGGCCCACAGGATTGCAAAGGAGGCCCCCAGGATTGCAAAGGAGGCCCCAGGATTGCAAAGGAGGCCCCCAGGATTGCAAAGTAGGCCCCCGGGATTGCGAAGGAGGGCCCCAGGAATACAAAGGAGGTCCCCAGGATTGCAAAGGCCCACAGGATTACAAAGGAGGCCCCCAGGATTGCAAAGATGGCCCCCAGGATTGCAAAGGACTCCAGGATTGCAAAGGAGGCCCCCATGATTGCAAAGGAGGCCCCAGGATTCCAAAGGAGACCCCCAGGATTGCGAAGGATGCCTCCAGGCTAGGGAAGGAGGCCCCCCAGGATTGCAAATGAGGCCCCCAGGATTGTAAAGGAGGCCCCCAGGATTGCAAAGGAGGCCCTCAGGATTGCAAAGGATGCCCCAGGATTGCAAAGGAGACCCACAGGATTGCAAAGGAGGCCTCCAGGATTGCAAAGGAGGCCCCCATGATTGCAAAGGAGGCCCCATGATTGCAAAGTAGACCCCAGGATTGCGAAGGATGCCTCCAGGCTAACGAAGGATGCCTCCAGGCTAGCGAAGGAGGCCCCCAGGATTGCAAAAGAGGCCCCATGATTGCAAAGGAGGCCCCCAGGATTGCGATGGAGGCCCCCAGGATTGCAAAGGAGGCCCCCGGGATTGCAAAGGAGGCCCCAGGATTGCAAAGGAGGCCCCAAGATTGCAAAGGAGGCCCCCAGGATTGCAAAGGCCCACAGGATTACAAAGGGAGGCCCCCAGGATTGCAAAGGACTCCAGGATTGCAAAGGAGGCCCCCATGATTGCAAAGGAGGCCCCAGGATTCCAAAGGAGACACCCAGGATTGCGAAGGATGCCTCCAGGCTAGCGAAGGAGGCCCCCAGGATTGCAAAGGAGGCCCCCAGGATTGTAAAGGAGGCCCCATGATTGCAAAGGAGGCCCTTATGATTGCAAAGGAGGCCCATGTGATTACAAAGGAGGCGCCCATGATTGCAATGTAGGCCCTCAGGATTGCAAAGGAGGCCCCGAGGATTGCAAAGGAGGCCCCCAGGATTGCAAAGGAGTCCACCAGGATTGCAAAAGAGGCCCCATGATTGCAAAGGAGGCCCCAGGATTGCGATGGGGGCCCCCAGGATTGCAAGGGAGGCCCCAAGGATTGCAAAAGACTCCAGGATTGCAAAGGAGGCCCTCATGATTGCAAAGGAAGCCCTCATGATTGCAAAGGAGGCCACCAGGATTGCAAAGGAGGCCCCCAGGATTGCAAATGAGGCCCCCAGGATTGTAAAGGAGGCCCCCAGGATTGCAAAGGAGGCCCTCAGGATTGCAAAGGATGCCCCAGGATTGCAAAGGAGACCCACATGATTGCAAAGGAGGCCTCCAGGATTGCAAAGGAGGCCCCCATGATTGCAAAGGAGGCCCCATGATTGCAAAGTAGACCCCAGGATTGCGAAGGATGCCTCCAGGCTAACGAAGGATGCCTCCAGGCTAGCGAAGGAGGCCCCCAGGATTGCAAAAGAGGCCCCATGATTGCAAAGGAGGCCCCCAGGATTGCGATGGAGGCCCCCAGGATTGCAAAGGAGGCCCCCGGGATTGCAAAGGAGGCCCCAGGATTGCAAAGGAGGCCCCCAAGATTGCAAAGGAGGCCCCCAGGATTGCAAAGGCCCACAGGATTGCAAAGGAGGCCCCCAGGATTGCAAAGGAGGCCCCCAGGATTGCAAAGGACTCCAGGATTGCAAAGGAGGCCCCCATGATTGCAAAGGAGGCCCCAGGATTCCAAAGGAGACCCCCAGGATTGCGAAGGATGCCTCCAGGCTAGCGAAGGAGGCCCCCCAGGATTGCAAAGGAGGCCCCCAGGATTGTAAAGGAGGCCCCAGGATTGCAAAGGAGGCCCTTAGGATTGCAAAGGAGGCCCATGTGATTACAAAGGAGGCCCCCATGATTGCAATGGAGGCCCTCAGGATTGCAAAGGAGGCCCCGAGGATTGCAAAGGAGGCCCCCAGGATTGCAAAGGAGTCCACCAGGATTGCAAAAGAGGCCCCATGATTGCAAAGGAGGCCCCCAGGATTGCGATGGAGGCCCCCAGGATTGCAAGGGAGGCCCCAAGGATTGCAAAAGACTCCAGGATTGCAAAGGAGGCCCTCATGATTGCAAAGGAAGCCCTCATGATTGCAAAGGAGGCCACCAGGATTGCAAAGGAGGCCCCCCAGGATTGCAAAGGAGGCCCACAGGATTACAAAGGAGGCCCCCAGGATGGCAAAGGAGGCCCACATGATTGTCAAGGAGGCCTCCAGGATTGCAAAGGAGGCCCACAGGATTATCAAGGAGGCCCCCTGGATTGCAAAGGAGGCTTACAGGATTGTCAAGGAGGCTATCACATCAAATATATCACATCAAGACCTTTAAAAAAATAGAACTCGATGTCCAAAAGTTCACACCGAGACTCGATCAAATGGACCCCAGCACCGGAAAATTAAGAACAGTTCCGGAAAAAATTACCCGGAGGGCTTTTACACTCCGAAAGGTGCCATCGGTTGGACAAAATACTCCTTCGGTGGCCGCAGTGGCATATCAAAGGGGCAAATGCCCCTCCCTCCTAAGAGGGATATGCTCCCAAGAATCGAGCTGAGGCCCCCAAAAGTCGCGCTGGGTCCACAAAAATTCGCGTCGGTCCACCAGAATTCGCGTAGGGGCTCCAAGTAAATGCGGCGGGCCCCAGAAAACTCGCTCCGAGGCCCGAAAATCTGCAACAGGAACCGCCAAGATCGCGTTGGGGCCACAGCTAAGTACAACGCGCCCCACAAACTCCAACCGGTCCCACCAAATATCGCGCTCGGACCCATAATTCCCATCGGTAGTACCACAAATTTGGTCTGGGCATCAAAAATTCACGTCGGGGCTGCCAATAATTGGCGTCTAGGGCTCCACATAAGCACCGTGTGACCCCCAAAGTCGCATCGGTATCCGAAAAAGAAAGCCGGAGCCCTCCAAAATAAGGAGGGATTCCAAAAAAAGTCCTGGTCAGGAAAATGGTTCTGGAGCACCGAACATATCATCAGATGCCTTGAAAAATCGCGTACGGCATCGAAAAACATACCGGAGCTCGAAGAAAATCGAGGTGAGATGGAAAAACATGGCGCCAGGGACTCGAAAAGTCAGGCCGAGATTCGGAATTTAAAGAAAATTCAGAAGAGGTCCACAAAAATCGCGTTGACCCCAGATAACTGGCGTTGGGTCCCCGGAACCACGCGCCTGGGCGCGATAAGTTGCGCTAAGACCCAGAAATATCGTACCGAAGACCCAAAATCGTACTGGGCCCCACAAATGTGCGTCAGAAGCCCCAAATAAACACAGCGGGACCCTAAGAGCACAACGGGGACCGAAAATGTAACTGGCCCTCCAAAGCGCAGTCTCGCAAAAAGCGACAGGGCCCTAAAACATGCGTTGCAGCCATAAATAAATATAGCGGGAACTCTAAAAAAACACACAAAAAAATACCGGAAGCTCTCAAGGCACACAGGGGCCATGCGACCGCACAAGGGCCTGAAAAGAGGCTGGGGTCGCAATAAGCAACATGGTACCAGAACGAACAAAAATACCGGGCACTAAATAAATACATTGAGATCATTGAAAGCGCCCCGACAACTAAGAAAAATCATCGGTGCACAAAGAAGCAACAAAACCCTAAAACGAGCACGGGTTTCGAAAATGCATTGGGCCTCGAACAAAATGGATTGGAGCCCTAAGACACATCCGTAGACGAAGAAATACGAATCGGGTCCAAAGAAGTACACTCAGGCAGGGCCTCGGTTCGGTAGCCAACCTGGAAGCATGTTTAATCAAATATATGAGGTGCATCAAAGCTCAGCGGGTATCCGCATTTCTTCATCATAAAATATGAGAAGTAGGGAACTAATGATCGAATTTAATTAATCGAATTTTTGCAGCGAACGCCCATACAAAGCATTTCATCACGTCAGATAAGGCGCAAGTCTATCATGTGGCAGCAATTAGCAAAGCGTAGGAGGCCCAGCAGAATCCGTAGCATCGCACGAAGTGTGGCGAATACGCCGAATGCGCAAGATGGGTGTGCACATGCACTAACGTTGGCTTCGTGGCGACCGGGCATTATGAACTGGAATGTCTGAAATTGGTAAATTTTACATTTTAAAGTGATCTGTGTAGGTGTAATTTCAGCAGTGCAAGGTGACTTATCAAGGGATACCAAAAGAATACATTCGAACAGGATGGGGGAGCCAGGGTTGAAATCCGACGAATCGGAAACGATAGTGGTAGATAAGGCCCCTCGACAGGATAATTTAGTTGGTCACTAATTATTTTATATAAATAGGTCCACTTTGACAAAATAGGGGTCGAAATCGGAAGACTTTTTATTGAGTAGGTGGACCCCTCCAAATACGTTTGCCCCCTCCCCTTGACGCAAATATAGGTACGTCACTGGCACTGGCGGATCCAGGAGGGGGGGAATTCCGGCCATGCCGCCCCCGGGGGATTCGGGGCCATAGTGTCTTTTGGCCCCCCACCAATAAAAGTAACTAAATTAAAAGCGCGATTTCAAAAGGGGGGCATAGTGTCATGTTTTTGGAGTCCATATGGTGTGTGATTCTGCGCATCGGGGTTCTTGTGTTTTTGCTTACAGCAAGAGAGAAAAAAAATTTTTTTTTTCTTTCTTAGATAAGTTTATTAAATTTTTTTTTTAAAAAAAGGGAGAAAGACCCACGAGATTTTTTAGAAAAAGAAAATAAAAAATTTTTTTTTGTGGGAGAGAAAAGCATTAATAAATTTTTTGTTTTTGGTTTGTTTTTAAGAAGAAAAAAAAAAAAAAAATTAACAAACCAAGAAAGGGGGGGCCCCACCCCCCCCCCCCCCCCCCCAAAAAAAAATCCCCCGAAACCAATAAAAGTAAACTAAATTAAAATGCAGTAACCTTTGCCGAGGTTAAAAAATAGCTTTCCGGGTGAAATAATCTCCAATTTTAAAGGTATTTTGTTATGATTGTTTGGAAGTCCAATATGGTAGCATAGTACATTCTGACACGCATCGAGGGTTCTATGCTGCTCAAGTTCTGCTTACAGCAAGAGTTGACAAAATCGGATCTGCCAGTGTGTACACGTGCACGAACGTTGACGTGGTACAAGATGTTGAACGTGAACATGAACGTTTTGGTAAACAAAAACACAAATCCCGTAACTTAGAAGCGGTGGAGGTAGGCTGGGGCCCCTACACAGGAAATTATGTTGTCATTAATTATTATTGTAAAAAATGGGTCCATCTGACAAATAGTGGTAGAAATCCGATGCTTTTAACCAAAAATAGTGGGAGAATGGGCACCCTCCAAATCCCTTCGACCCCTCCTCTGATGCAATTCCTAAGTACGCCACTGGGGGAGGGGAGGGGGGGGGCTGACGCCGAAAACCGAAAGTTGCGCCCCCCAAACCGGTGGGCTAGATCCGCCAGTGCGTTTGCTTATTTATACCCTGGTATGGCTCAGTTCTCAGCGGAAAAAAAGATTCTTGCTATTGCACTTTGCGTAAATGATGCACCATGCCAAGAACAAACAAGACATCAATATGAAGCCATGTTCCCCATTCTGGAACCATACTAAGAGCCTAAAAAAGCAATAGGAGGCCCTAACACAGTGGAGGCCCCCTTTCGGGAGCAGGAGGCCCCCTATCAACATTGCCCCCCCTGGAAGAATTTCGTGGCGACGCCACTGCTGCCAGGGTCCCCATCCGGCCTCGTCCCCCCGTTTCCTTGCTTGACTCGATGCGAAAGAGCGAGAACAACATCGCCGCACCGCCCAAGCCTCCTTTCCACCTGCACCACCGATGGTATGGGCTCGGCCAAGCTCGGCCCCACTGTGGCCGACCCCTGCCGAGGCGGTTTCTCGCCCCCGGGCTGGACCGTCCGGCCCCAACCCGTCCACTCCTCCCCCTCCCCCGGCCTCTCGCCCTGCCCCCTCGCCCTGCCCCCTTGGCGGGCCCCTCCGTCCCCCGACCCCGCTCCGTCTCCTGGACGTTCCCTCGCCGGCCATACGCCCTGCCCCCGTCGCGGGCCCCTCCGACACCGAGACACCCCACCCACAGCAGGTCCCTCCGCCGTCTGCCACGCACCCAGTTGCGGGCCACTCTGGCGCCCGCCCCCCCCATAACTAGTACTAGTATAACTAGTCTCCGGGCTGAGGCTCATCTCCCCAACTTACAACACCGCAGAACACTCCAACTAGTTAGATACCATTTTCGGACCACAACACAGCACAACCACCCTGCCAGTCTCGCACTCTCTAAGCCTCCCGCTCGACGTTCATATAATAGAAACAAATACAATATTGCCATACATTTGAACCATGTCCTTACTTTCGCACTCAAATTCCCAAAGGTAATCCCCAGCAAATTGCCTCCCCTACTCCCGTTTTGGCACATGTATCACCCCAATCTAGAATATTTCTTCCGGCAAAACACAAAATTACTTTTCCCTCTCGAAGCTCAACTAACATTTTTCGGATATCAAGCAGCCCACCCCCATTACACATAGTTCTACACGGATGACTCCCGTACCACAGACGGTAGGGGAGCCGCCTGGTGCGGTGGACCCAACTTTGGCCAAACAAAATTAACACCACACCACTCGGTTTACAGTGCAGAGTTAGTCGCAATCTTCACCTGTCTACATCACATTATTCAACACCACATCACCACACCAACCATCATCTGCACTGACTCACGTTCATCCATCGACGCTCTCGCAGCCATACACAACACTACACACCACACACTCCACGCTATCCGTCACCTCTATCACACACACCATGCTCACCTTCAACTCACACTGCTTTGGGTCCCTGGCGACATGGGGATTCCGAGCAACGAGCGGGCGGATGAGCTCGCTCGTCGAGCCATCGACCTCCCACCCACCCCCCAACCTCCCGGTTCCCCCTGTGACCTTTTGTCCCTCACCAACCAATTATTCAACACATCTCCAGGCATGCTGGAACCGCAATACTACACATTTACATCACATTAAACCCCTTCTCGCCAAATGGCCCTCTTCCCGACAACACACACGCACACATGAGATCCTCCTTGCCCGGCTCCGATTCGGGCACACAAAACTCACACATGATTTCCTCTTCCGCCAACATCGCCGCACTCCGCCTTGCCAAACATGTGATGTTCATAACTCTGTGGAACATTTCGTACTTATTTGCCCTGCGTACCAATTACAACGTCGCCCCTTCTTTCCTACATTGCCGAACATCGGATTCCACTTCCACTGCCAAGCCTTCTCGGTGACAAAGACCCGGAGCTCATTGAGCTACTATTTACATACATGCACAGCACCAAACTTAAGGAAGTAATTTGAAGTCAAACGCTATGATCTCCGTCGTCGCAAAACACATACATATATTTTATTTCACACTAGGTAGGCAGAGACCGATCCAATTTGGCCATAACGGACGGTTCTCCACATATAAATTTTGCTTGTCTTTTTGCCTACTGGTTGTCCAAGCTGCTTGGTTTTTCACCTTCTCAGGTTTTTCCAAGCTTTAACTCAAACATACACCTACACATACAAGGTCGGGCCCGACGCCCACGACTCGCCCTGGGCGTCGGGTCTCCGCTTCGTTTTTCAGGTCGCAGGTGGGCAGTGGAGCCTCTCCGCAGGTTACAATGCTGCCCACCCTCCAAGTGTCCTTCTAAGTGTCGTGTATGTATGTATGTATGTGTATGTTTCACCTGTGTATGTATGTATCAGCCCTTACGCCACGTTCCTTGCTTGCCGGCGTCTCATCTTTCCTCTCTTTCTTACTTGATATAACCGGATGCCACATAAGCCGGATTAACGTAACTTTTTCTTTAACATAGCAAATCTCTAGCGGATGGCACTTTGCCTCTGCTAAAGATGGGGAAAAAATGGTTGCTCGCGCCCGTGGACCCCACCGCCCGAACGCTGTGGGGTTTGCCAGCGGTATGGCCACCACAGTGGGGTCTGCCGCGCCCGCAACCCTGTGTGCGGCCAATGTGCGGAGGCACACACCACGGCCCAGTGTTAGGCTCAGGAGCCAAGCTGCCTAGCCTGCGCGGGCCCACACCCCGCCTCATACCCCCGCTGCCCAGTCTGGTTGGATGCAAAGGGGCAGCAGCAACAGCGCCGGACAGCCCCTCCAGCACCGCCCGAGACGCATAGGCCAACCTCTGCCTGGGATCGACCCCTCCTCCAGCCCCACTGGCCGACCCCGGCCGAGGCGACCGCCCGCCCGCTGCCCCGTGTGCCCAGGCACACCGAGCACTCGCTCACCCCCTCCAACCCCGCACCGGCCTTGCGCCCTACTCCTGTCGCAGGCCCCTCCGCCTCCAGGCCCCCCGGAGTCGAACGGCTGCCGCGCCCCCTCGGAATTGGGCCTCCCCGCTCCACCCTCCCCACAGCCATTAATGCAGACACCCACCACTGAGTTCTTGCTCCAATGGAATACGAGGTCACTCATATCCCATATCCTCAGAATTTAAGGAATATATCATCAAAAATAAATCATTGATTGCCGCCGTTCAGGAGACCCGATGGCGCGACAATGACCCATATAATTTTAATATCTTTGGTTATACCCTCTACACCCACAACACAAATTCTATACCCCGCGGCGGCGGAGTTGCCTTATTTATCTCAGACACCCTCCTCCATCGTCAGATCAACATTGATAATAACCTAAATTGTATTGCTGTTTCTGCCCAAATTGCACAACTAGAGCTCACTATACTATCTCTCTTTATCTTCCCCCTTATCATGCGCTATCCTTAACTTCTGTGACCAACCTCTTCGGTCTTCTTCGTCACCCCTGTCTGGTGCTGGGTGACCTTAACGCCCACCACCAGGCATGGGGATGTCACACCACATACGCTCGCGGACACCACTTTGAAACACTTCTCAACACCCACAGCATGGTCTTTTTAAACGACCAAACACCCACCCACACAGACATCGCCCCGTTCCGTCCATCTGTCATAGACCTCTCTTTGGCTTCGGCCTCCCTCTCACCCCTCTTCTCTTGGCACGTACAACCTGACCCCATTTTTAGCTATCACGCATTCATATCATGCTTGAACGCTCAGCCCAGTCTAGAGATTACTAATTTATACCCCGCTGGAACGTTCGCAAAGTGAAATGGCCATCTTTATCCTAGAAAATTGACACTGTCTTCTGTCCTCACTCTCACCCCCACTTTCAGCACTTCTTAATTCCATATTACTCGCAGCAGAAAAACATGTCCCGCACTCTCGTCGCTGCCCGGCCGTAACCACGTGCCGTGGTGGAACGAGTGTCAACGCACCGTCGACAGTCCGACTCAGGAAAAGACAACCTCCTTGCGGCACTAAATCAACCGACGGCACCTTACCCCTTCTGGGTCCACTAGCACTAGCATTCCTTTCGCTAAACCTCGCAAACATCGCGACATACCCTCGAGCTAACGATCCATCTCTCTCACTAGTTGTGCCTGTAAAATCTTTGAGCGCATGGTCAATGGACGAATCCGAGTCTACCTCGAAAACAACGAAATTCTCTCTCCCTTTCAAAGCGTGTTTCGACCCAGGCGCAGCACCGCCGACAACCTCATACAAATTGTTGACTCCATACAGCGCGGTTTCATGATAAAAAATGAAACCGTCGCACTTTTTCTCGACTTAAAATCCGCATTCAATATAGTGCACAGCTCTGCCCTTCGAATCAAATGATACCGTATTGGCATCAGGGGCAGAATGGCCACATTTCTGACCAACTTTATCGCTAACAGAACATTCACCGTCCGCTGCGGTAACATCCACTCTCGGTCCCAAAAACCCGATCAAGGCTTCGGAGGGGGTAGAGTGATATTTTGAGGCGTGCCGGACCATAAAGGTCATTTGCGCTGCCTTTAAAGCGAGTACGTTACATGTCTGTCTATAAAAGCGAGTGTTTGCGATCAAGGTGCAGGCAAGTGGACATTTACGTTCAGGGAATTGTACGTTATAGTTTGTGTGATATTTTAGGTACTGAAGGCGGGGGCTGGGTTGAGGACATCTCCCTAATGTCTAAATGGTCTTAATTTCTCTTTATTCCTCCACAAAATAATTTGTAGTTTGTGTGGGGGTGGGGATGTTTTGAGAGTGGCGATAAGTTTATTTTTCCAGGGTGCCGGCTTTAGCCTTCTCTTATCGAAGACCACCGAGGGATCTTTTCCGTGCGAAGAAGGAGGTAATTGTCCACACCACCTATCACGCCGGCCGCCGCGTGTTAGTTGTTTGTAGCCGGTTAGTCTAAGCATGCCACGCAGGGTTGTCAGTTGGGTTAGTACTGTGTTTTGCAATTCGGCTCTTCTACGTCCGCTGTACCTCTGGGTAGCCGTTTACGTTATGAGTTGCAAGGCAAATCGGTTCATCTACGTCCGATGGCTCCTCTGGGTAGTCGTTTTACGTTATGCCAATTCTTGTTTTTATTTTTAGTTTTTATGTTTTCCTAAAGCAGGTCGGTTCATCTACTTCCGACGGCACCGCTAGGTAGCGATTTATTTCTAATTGGGAAGCAAATCGGCTCATGTACGCCCGACGCCATGCGGGGATGGTTATTTACGTGTTTCCTACGAGTGTTTCGCGGTCATGCATTGCGAGTTGATCTGAGTGTTGGTGGTGTGGCGCCTACAGTGCTCCTGCTAGTTTTGTGGCGTACATATATTCAAATAGCAATTGAAGGAGTGCTGGGTGTTTGTCACCGATAAGCGATGGAAGCGATAGGGTGATACCCTCTCTTTGGCAGAATGCCTTAAGTGGTTGTCTTTGAGAGCTAAAGCTACTGTAGTCTAGCAGGATGTGGCCTATGCTTAACGTGGTGTTGTAGGTGTCGCAGTGAGGTGTTGTGTATTGGTCACCCTCTAATTGAGGCTATGTTAGTTTTGTGCAACCAGTTCCAAGTCCAGTGAGGATGACCTCTTTTTGTCGGTGACATTGATTTGATGTGTTCCATGTGCCTATCGTTGGTTTGATTGCGTGGGTGTGGTTGGATTTGTGCTGTGTTGAGTTGTGTTGTGTCCATGTGTTCTGTTGATGTTGGCGAATGTGGCGTTGTAGCAGTGCTTTACAATCGTCTACCGAATATTCCACGCTAGGGTAAGTGTTCAATGCTAAGGCTCGCTTTGCGACCCTGTCTGCTTCTTCGCTACCTAGGATGTAGGCGTGGCCCGGACTCCAGAGGAAGGAAAAGTTAATGTTTAACGTTCTGGGCCATGATTTCATGGACTCTATCAATGATGTGATGTGGACAGTCGTGGGTGTTGCTAATTCACTGGAGGACGGATTTGGGGTATGAGCAAATGACTACGTTTCCAGCTTTACGCCTCATGAGAATGGAGATTGCGGCCAGAATGGCCATTGCTCCAGCGGGGTAGATGGAGAAGTTATCCGGTAGACGCTTGGAAAGTCTGATACCTGGCCCACTGATGCCGATGCTTACCTTAGCCTCATGTTTCTACCCATCCATGAATACGAGTGATTTGTGATTGTTGTCATCGGCGAACTTGTGGAAGATGCCAAGAATTTCCGCTGATGTGATAGTAAATTTCTTGTCCGAGAGCAAGTACTCGACCTTTGGTTGACTGAAAGTCCTGAATGGCCTAGTGGGCGGTCAAGCTGCAGTGGATGGCATTGCGAGGTTAAGATCTGAAAGAGCCGTGGCAATATATGGTGGAAGTTTGCGCCCAAATCGGCTCTTGTCGTATCTGTCAGGCGTAAAGCAGCGCTGTGCCGGATGATTTTATGGATTTGATTCTGATGTAGTAGCGGCACAGCTGTTGAGTCCTCCTGAAGTGGAGTGGGGGCGTGTTTGAGTCCATTATAAGACTGGTTATCGGTGTGGTGCTGAGGCCACCGGTGGCGGCTCTGATGCAGCTGTTTTGGATTATTTCTAATTTTCGGCTCTGACTTTTTGAAATGGTGGCAAAAATGGTGCTGTTGTATTCTAGGATTGGTCGCATGATTGATGTGTACAGTCGCAATAGTGTTTTCCTGTCTCCGCCCTAGTCTGTGCCTGCAATTGCACGGAGTATGTTGACGCGCTTTGCACATCGCTTCTAGATGGAGGTGGTGTGGGTGTTGAAACTTAGTTTTTCATCTAAGTGCAGTCTTAAGAACTTGAAGCTTTTCACCTGTTCGACGGCTTTGCCATCGATTATAAGTAGAGTTTTGGTATGGAGCGGGGACGGCTATATGTGATGGTGGCCGATTTGTATGCGGCCAGGGTGAAGCCCCAATATTTGCACCACTCTACAATGTGGTCTAGTCCTGCTGGAATGTTTTTTTTTCAGCTTTAAGGAAGCATTGTGATGTTGTCCAAATGGCTATGTCGTCCGCGAAAAGTGAGTATTGAAGTGAAGTGTCCGTGTGGTCAGCAAGTATGTCGTTGATCATGATGATGAAGAGGCTCGGTGAGAGCACGCTCCCCTGGGCCAGGCCCTGCTCCTGAGTTGTGGTATTTGATGTGGCACTGCTGCATCGGACCTTAATGGTCATGTTTCTGAGGAAGTTGAGAATGAAGTGTGCCATGTGTCCGCGTTGGCCTATCTTGTGGAGTTTGTGTGTCAGTGCGGACTTGTATACTCGGTCGAATGGGGCAGTGACGTCTAAGTAGGCAACTATTGTTGTGCGTGTGATGCATAGACCACTTTGGATGTCATGCACTAATATAATGAGATTGTCTGTAGTTGATTTTTGACGCTGCAAGCCGCACTAAAATTCGTGGAGCAGGTCGTTTTGTTCCAGAAATTTCCTCAATCGTGTGTTGACCATGCGCTCAACCAACTTGCTAGCACAGCTAGCAAATGAGATGGGTCTATAACCTTTTGGGGTGGAGTGATCTTTGTGCGGCTTTGGCAATGGAAAGACTACGCTCTCCTGCCAGGATGCGGGAAAGATGTTGCTTTGGTACCTACTAGCGGTACAAATTACCTACTAGCGGAACCATTGCTGACACAGCGTGCATACAGGCACCTGACGGCTGACCTCAGCGCATTACCTCAATACAATACTGATACGGCGACTCCGCGCTGTGGCTTCGTGTCTGACACCATAGCGACACGACTATAGCTGAACTCACGGACAGCGAACATCCGACAATCACAGACACACCTAACATTCATCCAGCAGTCAACCAATATTATATGTTACCATTACATTCATCAATAATACATACATATGTCCTCACGTACCTGTCCTTACACACCTCACACACCTGTAAGACACACCTGTAATCACAGAATCACACCTCACATCACTGACATACCTTACATCACAGACTCATTCGACATCATACACACTTGACATGACATATGCACTGACACACCTAACATCACAGACTCACCTAATATCGGCCACGGGACATGACATCTGTCACACCTGTCATCCCACTGTCGTACTACTCTCCTTCCCTCACAGCTATACACAATGCACGTGTCCTGTCAGACAACTTCATACCATTCATGTACTTACACACCTGCCCATTCGGTTCCCAGAATAGGCTTGTTAACGTACATACATGACGGTCACATTCACGTCACCCACTGACATTCATATTCTGAAGACAGCGGTGGCCTGCATCGGGGTCACGCCGTCAGACGGCGGCAGTACCCGTCCAGATATCTGGGCACATCGACTGGAAATTTGGGAGGGGTAACAATAGCCGTTGGCCTCGCAGGCGGTCGGCGGCAGTGCCGACTAAGCAGCTAGACTGATTGGCGCCGGGGTATGGAATCTGCCGGAACCTGTCGCCATCCAGTTGGGGTTGGGGCCTACATTTCTGAAATCAAACGGTCCCCACAACCAGCTTCGCTACAAGATGCATTTTTCCTAGGTTTGTTACTTTTTGGGACTGAATCTCGTGCTGCTGAGCTGATGGCCCTTAGGATTATCTCGATTTTACTGGTGTCTGAAGTTGCTAGGGTGAGGTCCACATGATCCTCGAATTTAGCCCAGTCCGCAATTTTCAAGTTCCAAGATGGTGTAAATAGCTTAGTGTGGTGGAGAGCGTCCGTGCTGAGCCTAATTGTGATTGGGTAGTGGTCGCTCAGCCCGGGAACGTCTGAAACTAACCAGTCAATTAGTGAGCTAAGTCGTTGGGAGCAGCACGTTAAGTCAATGCAACTATCCGATCATCCTAAGGCCAGGTTGTAGTGGGTGGCGGCCCCGGTGTTAAGAAGTACTAAGTTGTGGTCCGAAATATATTGGTGAATTTCGCGCCCTCTAGCGTCAGTCTGGCCGTTTCCCCAGGAGGGGTGTTTAGCATTAAAGTATCCCATAATGAGAACTGGTGGAGGGGCCTGAAGCAGCAATTCGCTCAGCTCCTGTGGTGTGGAGCTTTCAGCTGACGGCGAGATGTATAGTGAGATGACTGTGGTTTGGCAATGGGTAATTTTGAGAATGACTGCTACGAAATTCAGGGGAGTATTTAACGTTACTTGACGATGAGGTATGCTGTTCGCAATGAGTATGGCTGCGCCCAATTTCCTATGTGGGCCGTTTACGTTGTCGACGTGCCAAATGTAGTCTGGGATTTTGTTCCAAGTCGAGTCAGAATCTCAAAAGTGAGTTTCTTGGAGCTCAGCTAGTAATGGCCTCTGTTGCAAGAATTCAGATTTGAATTATATGAACTTGCCTGGAAGGCCACCGGTGTTCCACTGCCGAAAAGGTCCCATTGTCGAACGCGTTTAGTGGTTGTTGGTGTTCCTATACTAGGATGGTGTCGGTGTCGAATTGGGGAGAAAGGTTGAACCGGTGAATGGAGAGTGGGTTGGGAGGCGACCCAGGCAGGGGTGGTAGCCTGGACCTGGTCGCACGGGTCCTGGGAGGTGATTGGGTGGAGTGGCGGCGGGATTTGCGCTTGGGAGGCGCGGTGAGTTCGGGCGGGATTACTTGGTCTGGAGTTGTGGGTTCGACGTGCTTGGCAAGAGTGGTAGGTTCAGTCTGAGTGATGGCCTCAGACGAGGTTTTGGAGTGGGTTTGGGTGGATGTGCAGGAGGTGGTGGCCGTGGACTTGCAGGTGGTTTGAGTGAATATTGTGGTGGCCTGGGGTTCTAGGCCTTGATTTGGGCCGGCCGCATGGGTGTGGTAGGGGCCGAGGCCCTGGAGGAGGCGGTGGATGGAAGGCTTCAGGGTGGCGAGGTGGGCCCTGGCCGGTTGGAGGCGGTGACGCCAAGGGGTACGGCCAGGTCCCGTGGGGGATGGGTGGGTACCGGTGGGGGATGGGATGGAGACCGGGTCTGGGTCTGGGTCTGATGGGTCTTGGAAGGGGGATGATGCGGGGTGGATATGGGAGGCCGTGCCTGAGGTGGGATGGTGATGGGCATGGGCCGGGACTGAGATGGGGTGGGAAGGGAAGAAGGCCTAGTCCTCGGTGTGGTGGACGTGGGAAGCCGGGCACGCGGTGGAAAGGGTGTGAGAGGAGGCCGGGTCGAGGGTGAAGGGAATGTGGATAAGGGCCAGGTCTGAAGTGGAGTGGATGTGGGAGGAGGCCAGGTCTGGGGTGGGGTAAGGTGGGAAGTGGTGATCGGTGAGGTTGGGGGCGGTGTGCCGGGGAAGTCGGGGGTCGGTGGGGTAGTTGAGGCGAGGGTCGGCGGAGCGTTGAGGAAGGAGGTGCGCCGGGCTTCGGGAGCCGGCTGCTGGTGGGATAGTAGGGCGGGTGGGAGCTGGTGTTGCAGGGGGTGTGGGCTTAGGTGTGGAGAAGGTCGCTGCGTAACTTCTCCCGGCGGTAGGTGCGGTGTGGGGAGGTGCAGTTGTGGCTGTGTGAGTGTCAGTGGTGGTGGTGCGGCGTAGGTGCTGTGGTTCTGTTGCATGTGGCACCCTGTGAGTTGCCGTATACCGGCACACCTCCCTCTCGTTTGCCCACTTGGGGCAATCGGGGTCGGTAGTGGGGTGCGTCCCATCACAGCCTGCACACCTCCTTTCGGAAGAGTTGCAGTCGGATGCCGTGTGGTGACCGGCGCACTGACTGCATCTTGGAGTTGGCGACGCGCATGCGCTTTCACCATGTCCATAACGCAAACAGAACCGGCACCGTAGTGGCAAAGGCAGTACCTCGTAGGCCTTGTTGTGTATGTGGACGTGTGATGGCAGGTGTTGAGTCGACAGTCAGTACTAGAAGTTTGTGAGTCGAACGTGCCTCCCGTTTAATCTGGCTGATTGCAGCTGTGGCATACAGGAGGGCTCAGGCGTCGAACAGTGCGGCGATGCTGTCAAGTGATACGTTATCCAGCTCTGGGGCGCAAATGTAGCCCCGGCTGGTGTTCAGAATGCGGTGTAACGTGAAGGAGCAGCGCTGGTTGTTAACCCGCGCACGTCCGAGGGGGGGCGGATATCCGCCCCCCCTGCGGTTTTTCCTACTTTGCCGCCATACTAATCGGGTTAGCAAGGCCAAACCACGCATGGCTACTCGGTGGTCTTTTCCGCATATCCTCAGAAATTTTTGACTCTGGGTCATCTCAAGTCAGGTCACCAGGTCAGGCGAAGTGACCTAACGTCCCTTCGAGTTCTAGGTGGCATCACTCCCACAATAATTGGGCGATAGATTTCAAACTTATATCACGTCATGATCTTATCAGGGTCTATAATATGTATATCACGGTTTTTTTCGTAGCGTTGACCTGAGGGCAGGTCGTGGCCATGGCTTACCCATTATAGGCCTATGGAAAAATATACAAATGTTTCCTGGTTACATATTTGCTCTCGGAATGACCTCCAACCGTTATGGCGTGTAGTTGGAAGCTATTCGCAATGCTATCGCTGACATTTTTGCTCAGTGGCCCCACCAAGGTCAGCTGAGGTCACCTGAAATCACTAGCACATTTCTGCGCATTATATCGCAATGCATTGAGCTAGAAGGCTGAAATTACCGTCATTGTGCTTGTATCGCCAGGACGTGTCGATTGATATATTACATGACCTCCCTACTCTACCAAATGACTTTGACCTGAGGTCATTGTTTCGGTGAACCATCTGTTGACCTGACCTTAAATTACACAGCGTATGCCCATAGCACATTTCAAGGGCTGTCGAATAGCATTTGCAGTTCGTTTCTATCTGTTACAGGTCCTGAGATATGTGCCAATATCTGAGGGTCCCACCCGATCTGGTCGAATTTGACATATGATGACCCAGTGACCTAAATATTGACCTGAGCGAGAAAATGACCGAAATACTTGCGATAGAGCTTGTCACCAGCTATCCAAAGCCGTTTTCCGTTTGTCGCTACCTAGCATAGTTCTCGAGATCTTAGGGGGCAAACATCTGCCCCCCGGACATGCGAAGTTGGCGCGGACCGCCGGACGTGCGAGTGTTAAAGGTGGTTGTGTTAGTAGAGTTTGTGCGCTGCTCTGTGTTTGGACGACGATGTGTGTGGTGTGCATGTGGACCTTGAAGTATGTTGAATTAATAATGTGTCGGAGTGTGCTCTCGAGAGTGAAAGGATACTCCTGTGTGATGTTGTGCCATGTTTCTGCGTATGTACCTACTAGGTAGGTGCCTTGTGTGGTGCTGGCGGTGGGCGCCATGGTGTGTAAGGGTCGGTCCCGCTCTCCCCCGCAAGTGTCTCTCCTGACTGAAGAACTACCCGGATTCGCCGCACCCTGGACCGAGCTTTCTCTCTCTGGTCCCTGCCCCGGCCGCAATGACCCAAGACAGTGAGCTCGACACCGTTAGGTTTCCTCCGGAGATGTAAAGGGTAGTTGGGAGACATAAAAGTTGGGGATTTAGTATGGCAGGTATTCCTTCTAGAGTCGCAGGAGTGCTTCTCTAGGGTCCCTGGAGCTCTTCGTGTCTTCACTTCTTCTGCTGCTACAGGTTTGTCTTCTGCTCAAACCTTCGTCCTTCCTGCTGCTCTTCTGGATTGCTGACAGCGGGAGTCGATCGTGCTCTGAGAAGAGCGTGTCTTATCTCAACGCCCGCGTGTTGTGTTGTGTGGATCAAGGCGTCCCACAAGGCAGCGTGTTATCCTCCATCCTCTGTCTCATCATGATCAATGGTGCTCTCGCTGACCTCTACAAAATTTCCCCCTGTCTAAAACACTCTATGTACGCCGACAATTTGGCCATTTGGTGCACACACCCATCGGGAGACAGAGCAAATCACTTCATACAGTACGCCATTGATCAAATTGATTCCTGGTGTTCCCTATGGAGACTGCATATCTCTCCCACGAAATCCATCACAATGCTTTTCGGCCGGCTCCACTCGTACAACCCACCTCGTACACCGCCCCGCTATCGCGACCAAATTATCCCTCACTAACCCACCTTCACCTATCTTGGCATCATACTAGACAAAAGGCATTATTTCGGCCCCCATATTGCTTATCCAAAACAACGCTGCGCAAAACGCCTAAATCTCCTGCGCTGCATCTCCGGTCGCGACTGGGGTGCAGACAGGGCTACCCTCAACACAATGTATATCGCTCTGATTCGCTCAATCCTGGAATACAATGCGTGCATCTTCGATCATATATCTCTTACACACATCACAACACTTGAACGCATACAGAATCACGCACTACGCCTCATCACCGGAGTACACTGCACCACGCCCATCACTAGTCTCCGAGCTGAGGCCCACATCCCTAGCTTACAACACCGCAGAACACTCCAACTAGCTAGATACCACTTTCCGACCACAACACGGCACAATCACCCCGCCAGTCTCGCACTCTCTAACCCTCCCGTTCGGCGTACCTATAATAGAAACAAACACAATAGTGTCATACATTTGAACCATGTCCTTACTTTCGCACTCAACTTCACCGAGGTAACCCCGGACAAATTGTCTCCAATACTACAGCTTTGGCACATGAAACACCCCAGCCTTGAGTATCTCTTTCGGCAACACAAGATAAATTGCTTTCCGATCGAAACTCAACCAACATTTTTTTCGAACATCAAGCGGTCCACCCCAGCACACACTACTACACTGACGACCTCCGTACCACAGACGGTACGGGAGCCGTCTGGTGCGGTGGACCAATTTCTGTCAAACAAAATTAACACCGCATCATTCGGTTTACACGGCAAAGTTAGTGACAATCCTAACCTGTCTGCAACACATTATTCAACACATCACCCACCATCATCTGCACTGACTCACGATCATCCATTGACGCTCTCGCAGCCATACACAACATCTCACACCCCACATTCCACGCTATCCGTCAACTCTATCACACCCATCATGCTCACCTCCAACTCACACTGCTCTCGCCACATGGATACCGGGCAACGAGCGGGCGGATGAACTCGCTCGTCAAGCGACCGACCTTCCACTCGCCCCCATCCTCCCGGCGCCCCCGGTGACCTTTCGTCCCTCACAAACCAAGTATTTATACAATATCTCCAGGCATGCTGGAACCACAACACTACACACCTACATCACATTAAGCCCCTTCTCGCCAAATGTCCCTCTTCCTGACAACACACACGCGCAAACGAGATCCTCCTTGCCCGGCTCCGACTCGGAGACACAAAACCCACCCACGATTTGCTCCTCCATCAACTTCGCCGCGCACCGCCTTGCCAAATGTGTGCCATGCATAACTCTGTTGAACATTCTTTTGTTTATCTGCCCTGCATACCAATTACAACGTCGCCACCTTCGTTCTTACATTGCCCAACATCGACTTCCACTTTTGCCGCGAAGCCTTCTGAGTGACAAGCACCCGGAGCTCCTTGAGCTACTATTTACCTTTGTGCACAGCACCAAACTAGAGCAAGTAATTTGAAGCCAAACGCTATCATCCCCTCCGTCGTCATAAAACACATACATATAGGTTATCTCACACTAGGTAGTCAGGGACCGATCCAATTTGGCCAAAACGGACGGTTTTCCTTATAGATGGCGCTTGTTTTTTTTACCTATGGGTTTTCCAAGCAGCTTGGTTTTCCCCTTCTCAGGTTTTGTCCAAGCTTTAACTTCAACATACACCTACACATACAAGGTCGGGGCTGACGCCCACGACTCGCCCTGGGCGCCGGGCCTCCGCTTCGTTTTAGGTCGCTAGTGGGCAGTGGAGCCTGTTCGTAGGCTACGGAGCTGCCCACTCTCAAAATGTCCTTCTCATTGTTATGCATGTATGTATGTATGCACATGAACCTGTATGCTATGTATGTATCGGCCCTTTACGCCACGTTTCTTGTCTGCCGGCGTCTCATCTTTCATCTCTTGCTTATTTGATAAAACCGGATGCCACATAAGCCGGATTAACGTAACCCTTTCTTTAACGTAGGAAATCTCAAGCGGATGGCACTCTGCCACTGCTAAAGGGGAAAAGGCTAAAGGCGGTCGACGGGGCGGGCCGCCGGCCGCGGGCGAAGCTGCCGGCGGCCCGCCGTCTATGGTGGAAAATAGTTCCAGAAGACAATACGCAAATTAGCAATATGTGCAATATATCACTGTAAGTGCAATGAAATTGACCTCTGAAGACAAGCTAACTTTCATAAATACACTTCGCATCATATTTTATTGAGCAAGAGTCTCATAAATTGTAACTATATTCTTCGCGCACACACTAGTGAGTATCCCGGCGCGCTTGTCGCGGGCACATATTAAAGAGTTCTTCAATGGCACCAGGAGCCTACCTATTTTCTCCCTTTACTTTCCTTCTTTCTTATCTTTCTTTCTTTCTTTTCTTTCTTTTCTATTCTTTTTATTTTCTTTCTATTTTCGTTCTTTCTTTCTTCCTTTCTTTCTTTCTTTCTTCTTTGATCCCTCGATGTCCGCATTAACATTGTGTCTGACGCCTAACGGACCTCGCATGTGGTCGCTATGGCCTCAATTTGCATAAAATGGATGTCATTTGACGTGGCTTGTTGTGTATCAGAAAGTTCATTATTCGAAATAATCGCGACGGATAAAAATTCAAGCTGATTGCTTCGGTCGCTTCGCGTTTTTTTAGTTTTCGCCCAAGCCTACCCAGATCTATCAAGCAATAACTCATGGTGAATCTTCGAGTAATATTTTTAAACCAGGATATGTCAAGGTCAAACCTCAAGATCAAAGGCTAGTTTGAATTTTTCGAAGTCCTCACGATTTGTCACTATGTCTTCAATTTTCATCCAGTGGGTGCCATTCTACGTGCCGTGAGGCAAAGAGTGCAGAGTGCAGCAAAGAGTGCAGATACCACATTAACTTGCAAAGTCAAAGGTCGAGCTCATTTCTTCGGTCGCCCGCGTTTCTTCGTTTTCTTCCAAAGCTGCGCATGCTTAGTATCAAGAGATAGCCCGTGGGCAACCCTCCAGTAACATTTTAACCCAGGACATGTCAGGTCAAGCCTCAAGGTCAAAGGTTAGTTTTAATTTTGGAAAGTCCTCGCGTTTCGTCGCTATGGCTTCAATTGGCATTATGTGGATGTCATTCGACGTGGCTTGCCGTACGGTGTCAGAATGCTGAGATATCGAAATAATTTCGAAGCTGTCGAAGGTCTGGTGTGTGTGTGCAACGATTGAGTGTGATAGGAATATGATGATCAAATCTGTTTTGTTTGGAGACGTTTTGATAGCATGCACTCATATCCTATATGACTAGGAGCTACCCCAAGAAATCCGTCATAACCTGCTCGGACGGTGCTCTAATCGCTAGTTTTTAATTTGCACTGCCACATTGGTGTCATGGACATATATAATAAAGCTCTTGTTTTCAAATTGTCTGCTTTCTTCTTAAAGGTTCAACGAAAGTTGTCAACTTTGCAAGAGAAGCCGTAGGTGAATACGCACGATTTTATAACCAGGCGAAGTTCATAACCGCGAGGGAGCATAATAACCGCGAGTTGTAATCAGGAGTGGATCCAGGAATTGTCATGGTGGGCACTTGCCTGGAGGGGCGCCATTTCTTTGGAGCGGTGCCACTGCAAAAGCACCTGCAAGGGCACCTACAAGGGGTCTTTTTCTTTCATAAGGTCGCCTCTGGTTGAAAAATTCGAGCGGGTACATTGGATAATTTTCAGAGAGGCGCCTTTTCCCTGACGGAGGGACGCCACCTTCCATGAAGGGGGGGGGGGGGCACATGTCCCCAGTGCCACACCCTTTATCCGTCCTGGTTGGTATGGCATCGAAATGTGTCCCCGTTAAACAGGAAAGCATGGGAAAGGTTATTGCTTGTCCATATTTATCAAGTTCTCAAGTTCATCATCCTTTGGCAGAAATATTCGTTCAGGGCAGGGGAGGGGGTGCACCCTAACCTTCCTAATGGGGCGCCTTTCTCGGCCGGGGGAGCGCCACCTTCCCATGAGGAGGGAATGGAGGGAGGGATGTATAGGCTGCGGTATCCGGCTCACACCACGGCCGGACAGATGCTCGCCGGTTAGGCCTGAACTTTTTCCATGTAAGTTAAAAATTCCTGTCCGGCCACCGGACGTTTCTCCTGTCCGATGCCTTTGTGTACTGAGCTTCACCTCCCTCTACATGCCCTGCTTTCCTCACCACCTTGCTGCGATTGGCTAAGTAAACATGGGCTGGCTCTGTTTGTACGCCAGGCGAGGCCACCAGCGACGGCGAGGCCACCAGCGGCGGCGAGGCCACCAGCGACGTTCGAACTCTAACTATGCCTGCGGGCTGCTGACTCGGCCAGGCTGACCTCACACTGCATCCGCCGTCTGTGCATCTGGTCATCCTCACCTCCGACGACCAGCCTTCGTGCTGTAGATCCGGTTAGATGGTGGTGGCTGCAGATCCGGCCAGATGGTGCAGTTGTGTGATACACCAGTCTCGTCCATTAGTCTTGGTCTGACGTCAGCATTGGGAGAGTCGCTGCACCTGCAATAGATGGCAGGCCAACTGGTGAGCTCTCAAATGCTCCCACCGATCGACAGTCCAAGCATGATACTCTTGTCTCCTAGCCATTAGCCAGTCTTGGCATAGGCGACGACGTAGTTCGCAGCAGTAGGTGAGTGTATGCAGATGTTTTTGTGTGCAAAGTAGGTTGTGTGCGTGTGGGAGGGGGAGGGTGTGCGTGTGAGTGTGTGTGGGTATGGGTGTGTGATGTGTGTGTGGGTATGGGTGTGTGTTGTGTGTGTGTGTGCATGTGTGTGTGTGTGTGTGTATGTGTGCGTGTGCGTGTGCGTGCGCGTGCGCGCGAGTGCGAGTGCGAGCGCGAGCGCGAGCGTGAGCGTGATCGTGAGCGTGAGTGTGAGTGTGAGTGTGAGTGTGAGTGCTGGTGTGGGTGTGGGTGTGCGGCCGACGAGTGGACACATGAGCTGATCCATCCTCGATGGGAGCGATGATGGGATCGTGAGTTCGGGTCCAGGCGTCTCCGAGACTATTCACGATAGACACACACCACCAGGATAACTCTGAGAAGCATTGCTTTGGTGGTAATAAGCCCGATAAGCAATCGTCCTGAACCTTCGGCCGGACACGGGATCTAAATACCACTACCAGATAAGTCGTTGCAGAACAGGGCAGTATTAAACTGCATATAGTTATTTAGCAATTACTTCTGTGCATATATTGGCATAGTTTTTATCGAATAAACAATTTTTAACAAGTAGATTAGACTATTTTAACCTAGCAAGGCTGCCCAGCGCCATTTTGTCGTTGTGTTGCCGTCTGTCTTTGTCTAGTGTGTCAGTGTTTCAGCTATTTATTACATTTTTGGCAGCTGTTTAGCGAGTGCTTTCTTCTTTCTTTAAAAACCTCCATCAATTTTCAGCACAACGATTACCTTGTAAGTGCTGCGTAGTTAGGAACTAGCATACACCTAAGCTTTGTCAGTTATTTTTATCTCCTCTGTTATTTTGTTATATCATTTTGCAGCAAGCTACTTTTCAATCTAAATCTAGAAATAAGCTGCAGCCTTTAGGATGGTTTCAACCAGGATGCAGGCACTAGAAAAGGGGTAGGTTAGAAATTAGGATAGGAGGGGATTAGGTCCCCTCAACTTCTCGTCGAAAAAAAAAAAAAATTGGGGGGGAGGAGAGAAAAAAAAACATTTTAAAAAACTTTAAATAAAAAAAAAAAAATAAAGTAAAAAAAGGAAAAAAAAAAATTTTGTTTTTGTTTTTTGATTAGAAATAAATTTTATAAAAAAGAAAAAAAAAGAAAAAAAAAAATTAAAAAAAAAAAAAAAAAAAAAAACAAAAAAAAAAAAAAAAAAAACCCAA
Organism: Ashinkailepas kermadecensis; assembly: GCA_034440615.1. NCBI lineage: Eukaryota > Metazoa > Arthropoda > Thecostraca > Neolepadidae > Ashinkailepas > Ashinkailepas kermadecensis. The sequence goes on from JAOTOM010004939.1 coordinate 566,506, forward strand.
AAAAAAAAAAAAAAACCACTATTAACAATCCCTTCCCCTAACTTAACCACCCCCCCCCCCCCCCGCCCCCCCGGCGGAAAATAAAAAAAAAGAAAAAAAAAAAAAAAAAAAAAAAAAAAAAAAAAAAAAAAAAAAAAAAAAAAAAAAAAAAAAAATAAAAAAAAAAAAAAAAAAAAAAAATTTACAAAACTAAAAAAAAACAAACACAAAAAAAAAAAAAAAAAAAAAAAAAAAAAAAAAAAAAAAAAAAAAATCAAAACTAATTTTTAGATTTTTGAATTAAAAAAAATTAAAAAAAAAATAAAAAATTTTTAACCACAAAAAACAATAAACACAAAAAAAAAACCAAAAAAAAAAAAAAAAAATAAAAAAAATGGGGGAAAGAAAAAACCAAAAACTAAAAACAATAAAAAACAAAAAAAAACAAAAAAAAAAAAAAAAAAAAAAAAAAAAAAAAAATTAATTAAAAAAAAAAAAAGGAAAATTTTTTAAGGCAGAGCTTTCCAAGCTCAGGGCTGCCCTGGTTGCAGAGGGTACACAAGAAAAGGAATCATGTACGGGTCAGTCTGTAGCTGGGGCATCCTATGCCCAGGTGGTCGCAGGTCACCAGGCAACTGAGACTTCTCCTGCTGTGGAGGTGGTAGGGATATCTGTAGAGAGAAGTGCTCCTAGTGAACAGAAGATTTCTAGTAGCTCACAGGGGCAGTGGTTTAATGTCAGGGGGTGGAGGATTTGGAGGTGCGAGCCTAAGAAAGGGGGCAGTGAATGGCAGGTGGCAGGTGGTAGGAGTGGAAGTAAACCTAGCCAAGCAGCTCAACAGGCAGGCATAGCAACTTCAAATAGGTTTCAGGCTTTGGAGGACTGCCCCCAGGAAAATAGCAAGGAGACTGTGCTGGTGGTGGGAGACTCTCGTGTGCGGCATTTAGATAGAGTTTTCTGTAAAGGTAGGAGAGGCAGGAGGTGCATCACCAGACCTGGTGCCAAGGTTAGAGACCTGGTCCCAGTGGTGGCACAGGCCACCAGTGAGGACCAGTTTAGTACAGTTATAGTGCAGGTAGGAGTGAACAACGTAGGTCCTGCTAGGAGTGAGGAGCTGCTGCAGGACTACAGGGCCCTTCTGGCCACCCTGAAGCAGAGCAAAAGCAGAGTTATTGTGACGGCTATTCTGCCCAGGGCTGAAGTCTCCCCTGAGTGGAGCTCTAGGGCACTGGCAGCCAATGCCAGGGTGGGTAGGCTCTGCAATGAGTTAGGTTTGACCTTTGTTGACAAGTGGTGCAGGTTTTATGGTTCATGGGACCTCTATCAAAGGGATGGCCTGCACTTCTCCGAGAAGGGAGTGCAAGTATTAAGTAAAGTGTATGAACATGTCCTTCAGGGAAACGAGATAAAGGGGTGGGGAGGGAAGAAGTGGCATTACCATCTCATGAATATGCCAATAGTGACAGCATAGGCAATATAACCTCACAGTCAGCAAATAGGAATGGCAGTAGATCAATGGGGCAGAGTGGTAGCTCATCCAGAGATGATAGAGCTACTCAGCATGAAAAAACCAAAGATGGTTATGGAACGTTTTTAAGTGTATGATGCTTAATGCTCAGAGTATTCGATCCAAATTTGACGAGTTCAAGTGTTATGTTGCTGATGAGGAACCAGATTTTGTTTGCATTACTGAGGCATGGGTCAGTGAGGGGTATTTTGGGGATAACTTGCAGGACTATGAGATCCAGGGATACAATATGTTGTCATGCAATAGGGGTCCAGCAGTGAAAGGGGGTGGTGTAATGCTCTATGTGAATAGCTTATTCAGTTCTTAAAAAGTAGCAGATGGGGTAAAAAATGTGTCTGTGGAGTCCATTTGGCTTGATGTTTCTGTGGGAAAAGGCAACAGCAATAAACTGAGAATAGGAGCTTTGTACCGATCAGGAACCTTGCCACATTCTCAGCAACTGGAGCTTGATAAGGTGATTTGTGAGGAAATCAGTAGAAACGTTCAGAGGAAATGCCTTATTCTTGGTGACTTTAATCTAAAAGGATATGAAAATGTTGGTGTTGGCTCCCCAGCATGTAAACTGTTTAGGAAATGCCTTGAAGAGGACCTGTTCTTACACCAGTTTGTAAAAGAACCAAATAGGCAGGGCTCATTCTTGGACCTTGTCTTCTCGGATTTAAGTGATTTAGTTCAAGACTTGACTGTAGGAGAAACTCTGGGAAGAAGTGACCATAACATAGTGAGATTCAAGGCACATGTAGCAGGGACAATCAAGGATAATTTGGCAAAGGTTCCAAATTTTAACAGGGCAGACTTTGACTGCATGAGAGCGGCTTTAAGTGCCATAAAATGGGAAGAAGAATTCTCCGATTTAAATGCCTGTGAAATGTGGGAAAAGTTCAAATCTTACTTGAGGGAAATTCAGATTAGACATGTCCCCCAAAAGCAAAGGCGCAAAAGAAGAGTAGGAAAGCCAGCATGGCTTACACCAGATTTGACAAAAGCAATTAAGGCTAAGAAAGATGCATTTAGAGTATTTAAGGAAGCTTCAAATATAGTAAATCTAAGGTTGTATCAAAAAGCTAGAGACGCTGTGAAGCAGAAAACCAGAGCAGCAAAGCGAGCAAAAGAATTGGATTTGGCTAGGAACTGTAATGGGGACAGTAAAAAGTTCCTTAGTTTCTACAAGCTAAGTAAAGTTTCAAGCACAATTGGTCCACTGGAAGTAAATGGGATTATATTGAGTGAGGATGGTGAGATGGTTGAGGAATTGAGCAAGCAGTTTAAATCAGTGTTTACATTGGAGGATGTGACTAATCTGCCAACTGTGAACCACAGCTCAGCAACAGGTGATCAGTCACATGATGTTGATTTCATTGACAGTGATGTTGTTTTGAATTATGTCAGGAAAATAAAGCCAAACAAGGCAGCAGGACCAGATGGAATTTATGCTAGGGTATTGCGGGAAGCTGAAAAAGAATTGGCAATTCCACTTAGTATAATTTTTTGTAGATCAGTTTCATAAAATGAAATTCCAACCGATTGCAAAAGGGCAAATATAGTTCCTATTTTCAAGAAAGGAGAAAGAGGGAAAGTTGAAAACTATAGGCCAGTAAGCCTCACATCACTAGTCTGCAAGGTACTTGAATCAATTATCAAGGATAAAATAGTTAGTTTTCTGGAAGCAAACAGAGTGATTCAAGATACTCAACATAGGTTTAGAAAACGGCGATCGTGTCTCACAAATCTCTTGGACTTTTTTAATTTTGCTACAGAACAATTTGATAAGGGAAATCAGATTGATGTAGCATATCTTGACTTTAGCAAGGCCTTTGACAAGGCACCTCATAAACGGTTAATGATGCAGCTTCAGGCCAATGGTATTGTGGGTAACATCCTAAAATGGATAGGGTTGTGGCTTTCAGATAGACAGCGGAAAGTGATGCTAAATGGTACAAAATGATCATGGCAAAATGTTCTTAGTGGAGTCCCCCAGGGGTCTGTACTGGGACCACTATTGTTCATTATGTTTGTAAATAAGATTGGAAGTGGCCTAAGCAGTAAGGTTTTGAAATTTGCAGATGATTTGAAGGTCTTTATGGCAATAACAGGGCACAATGAGCAGGTCTTGCTGCAGAAAGACTTAGACGAGCTAGTGAAGTGGTCCGAAAAATGGCAAATGAAATTTAATTTTGATAAGTGCAAAATCATGCATGTAGGTAGGCAGCATATCAAGGCTCCATACTTGATGGGTGGCCAAGTACTATCTGTGACTCAGCAGGAGAAGGACTTAGGATTTTTTAAAACACAAAATTGGGGGCATCAGAACAGGCCAAAGAAGCCAGGAAGAAGGCACTAAGAATGCTTGGGGCAATAAATAGGAATGTATCATACAAAACTGAGGAAGTCATCAGGAAGCTGTATTGTGCATATGTCAGGCCACATCTGGAATATTGTGTCCAAGCTTGGTCCCCTAGTTATGAAAAAGATTGTTGGCTTTTAGAGAGAGTACAAAAGTGGGCAACAAAAATGGTGAATGGTATGGGCAACCTGGCATATGAGGAAAGATTGAAGAAATTGAATATGTTTTCACTTAGATATGGAAGGCTGAGAGGAGATCTCATCGAGGTCTTTAAATTTGTTCATGGTCAGGAACAGGGTTATCTCAGGGAATTGTTTGAATTTAACAGAAATGATGCAATTAGAAGTCATCAATTCAAAATTAAAGTTAATCACAGCAGGACAAGGTTAAGACAGTCCTTCTTCACCAACAGGGTAGTAGAACACTGGAACCAGCTGCCAGAAACCATTGTCAGTAGCAACACACTGAACATCTTTAAGAACAGCATAGACAATCATTATAAGAATAGGGGGCTTGTTTTTCTGTATTCCAGGGAGCGTTGATCAACACATTTGGTGGAGAACTGGTTCAGTGTACAGAGTGCAACCAAGAAGGGCCCTTGTGCCTCATAGTTGCACTGATCTTTTATGTCTTTTTGTCTTTATGTCTTTAAATGAACCAAAAAGTAGAGAAAAAGTTGTTGCATATATTGCAAAGAAAATAATACTAACAAACACGAACGGTTGATTGAATAGCATTCCACGAATGACCTAGTGACAGTTTTCATGTTCTAGCGGAAATTTTTATGGGCACGGGACATCAGTTGGGAGGGGAACCAAGAACTGAAACGTTCAAGGATCGCAGTGCTCAATTTGACATAGATATATAAAGAATGCAATTAAACTAATCTATACATTGAAGTCACTTAGATTACACTCACAAACAAGAGAAAGATGAACAATTATGACATGAAATACAATGCAGATTGTTCTAAGATATAGCTTCGGATGGCAGCGTGACATCAGTAAGGCCGCCAGTACCGGATGCAAAACTATCGTGGCATGATATGTTCTTCATAAATAAGTTAAAATATGTTCTTCAGTGTACCCATAGAACCGCCGGAGGTTAAATCAGACAGGTCTCTGGATTTGTTAGCCTCTATCTTGATCCAGCGTCTGTCAGAAGCGTGAAGTCATCCAATGGACCTCAGGTACGTTTACCAGGCTTGTGGTATCTTCCATTTACAGACTTAACTGGATGGGCCCTTGCGTCTCTTATTCAGTCTAAATGCTTTATAACTTTATATAGGGTGTACCTAGCAGTGGATTCAGCACCTTTGTTCGGGATGTGATACTGATGAGATTGGCTATGGTAGTACAATGGGTATGATTGGAGGAGTTTGTAATTGTTGAGTGTGTTATGCAATAGCAAGTGAATGATGCTAGATAGGCTGGGATATTTAGCTCCCTAGGAACTTGAGATAAGGGATTGATTGGGGTGAGAGTATGTACACTTCTAGTACCTTTTCTAGATAGGCTTATTCCAGATGGGCCCCTGTGGCTCTTATTAAGCCTTAACACTTTATGACTTTATGACTTTGTGATTTTACGTCGGAGTCAAGGTGACAGATCCATCTCTTGGCCTACCAGACAGCTAACTAACCTCAGCTACCTAACTAAGCCCAGTCTCGGTCCGCTGAGCAACACCAATCTAGCCCATTTTCTGGGCTGGGGAACTTTAACCCAGCTCGCCTTCGACCCGTTGGGAGACTCTAACCATCTGAGCGATCTCGTCTATCCTGTTCTCGGACCGTCGCCTCGTTCAGCCCTCTCCTAGAGCGCCATCCCACCATGGCTCCACTCCGCTGGTCGGTCGGAGCGCCATCTCACCATGGCTCCACTCCGCTGGTCGGTCGGAGCGCGGTACGCTCAGCTGTGCCTGTGAGCGCAATCCCACCATGGCTCCGCTTCGCTGGTCAGCGATAGGCGGCAGTGGTATGATCCGTAAGAGCCGGCGAGGCGAGTCGAGGCGAGGCAGCTCACGAGGCGAGTCGAGGCGAGGCGGGCTCACGCCGGCACTGGGACGGCGGAGTCCGCCGCCGGTCAATGTGCCCTCTGCGCCGATTCGGACCGGACCTGTCACAATCGATGCGGTTAGTCGGGGCGCGCGCTGCCATCGACGCACGACAAACTGGCCGTCGTCTCCGACAGGGCCGCTGTCGGAGACGACGGCGACGAGCGGCACCCAAATATACACTATGCACCCATCTAAACCCAGCTATTTGGGTTATTATTTAGCAAAATTGCGTTCTCCTTAGCTACTGGAGTATTGTGTACCAAGGTGCCGCCTCCCACTGCTATTTTGTGCCAAGGTGCCGCCTCCCGTCGCTCTGCTGACCGGTCTGACCCCAATCCAAACAACGGACGCAAAAAGCCAAGCAAAACACAGCAAATGCTCGCAGAGACCGCTGGCCTGGTGCTCGTGCTGAAATTATCACAAGACTGATTATCACCGTTGTCACCGAGACTTATTGTGTTACTTTCCGTGTAGATTGATTAATAGGCGTTGTTTATCTCGGCAGCGGCGAGCACACCTAGCCAGGGTAAGGAGTATCGCGCATGACCTGTTTATTAGCCGTTGGCTGCACACCGATTGGCTTACCTCTTGGCACGTACTAATTGGCTGGCTGCGGCGGCAATGGTGTTTCGATGGTGGCGGCGCTTGTTGTTCCCGCGGCTGCCGGTATTTCCCCACGGACTGTTAGTGTTCACCTGTTGCCGGCCGTCTACCAAGTCGTAGTCAGGATCATGTTTTTCGACAAAGGGTGTTCCAGGCCAGGGATCTTCAACGCCATCCCACACACGAGGGTGGAATTTTGTGTATTTTTGGTGTTGCCAAGGCAACACTAATAATTTATATATTGAACATTACGCATATGGCGATGCATGGAAAGAATGGACTCGAAATTCGTTTTGACAGGACCAGTGGCCTTGAGAAGTCACCCATCTATGGGTTTAATCTTATGTATATATATATATATAAATATATGTATAGATAAGGCGTGTGTGTGTGTGTGTGTGTGTGTGTGTGTGTGTGTGTGTGTGTGTGTGTGTGTGTGTGTGTGTGAGTGTATGTGTGTGTGTGTGTGTGGGTGTGTGGGTGTGTGGGTGTGTGGGTGTGTGGGTGTGTGGGTGTGTAGGCGTGTAGGTGTGTGTGTGTGCGTTCGTGCGTGTGTGCGTGCGTGCGTGCGTGCGTGCGTGCGTGCGTGCGTGCGTGCGTGCGTGTGTGTGTGTGTGTGTGTGTGTGTGTGTGTGTGTGTGTGTGTGTGTGTGTGTGTGTGTGTGTGTGTGTGTGTGTGTGTGTACATGCACTCACAAGTTTGCTTTGTCGAGCCGGGAAACCACATTGTATGTCTTATACACTTTTGCTATGTTTAGAACTCCTTATCTAGATTAGACAAGGAACGCACTATTAACAGCTGAAGCTACTCTCAAGCAACCCAGTTATTTGAGTTTTTTATTTAGCAAAATTGAGTTCTCCTTAGATACTGGAGTATTTTGTAATTCCAATCATCCAGACTCACAACAACGCAGGCACATAAACCATGCCCTTTGCAATCAACGACAATTTCTGCAACCATTGTTAATTTTCTGAACCAAGAATTTGGTCTAAGAACGTAGAGTATCTCAGATAATTCGAACGTGTCGGTGGCATATTGTACTCCTAGTAGAGAACACGTCCTCTGAGCCACTGCCAAGCGAAACGCCCGGACACGGGCACGGACGAGCTCCAAGGGAGGAACTGGTTCGCAACAAAATAACCTCCAGTCTTTAACGACCTATTTCCTGATGCGAGTTCGCGGACAACCACAGCCCTCCGCCCGACCTGCTGCATGATTGATGACACTATTGGACGCCGCGAGCAATTTGGTGTCCCAAGCATCCCTGCGGTAATACGCCTCGACATCGCTTCGACCCGCGGCGTGCAACTTCAGCCGCATACTTGGTGCGCTTACATCATTCATTGGAGGTCATTTGCTTTATGAAGGTAATTCTGCAACGGTAGGCATCATAGCTTATACAGCCCGATATGCGGGTGGTGAATGTCCTCGTATTTTCTGCTCAGCTATTTCAACATTCCCCGTTTTCTGGATGTGAGCTGTGATATCGTCCATGACTCCAAGGCAAACTTTTGTCCCTCTTAGACTCGCAAAATCCAAACGAATCGCTATCCGGTTACTTGAATACATGACACTGACCAAATCGAGAAGTTTTAGTTGTAGTCTAGCATATTTTCATGCGATCTGCCCTGTGATGTGATGCATGCTCTAAAAGGAAAAACTAATGTTTTGCTCCGACGTGCATTTGGATTGGCTTGATACGACAGTTTCTTACTAATTCAAAATCGCAGATATTATTTAGAGTGACTAAGTCAGGAGAAATCTCTATCGGAGATTTAATACATGGCGGTCGGTTTTCCAAAGTTGTCGAGAGATGTTTGTCTGTCTGTCTGTGTGTATATGCCACTTGAACGCATGCTGTGCTAAAATTACCGGGCGGATTTCGACAAATTTCCACACGAGATGCGTTGGTTCGGCGGACCGATTATGGTCCTGGTTTCGGGTTGCGCGAATCACGTGGGCACGTGCCACGTGCCGTCAACTGGAGTCATGTCGGCACCAGTTAACCAGGGCCACAGCATATACCGCAAGTCGCACAAATATGAAACCTTGTGGAAACACGCGCCCCATAGGGAACTGCGTGCTTTTGTGGTCGTGCACCGTACGGGCCGACCGTCAGGCGCGCATCTGTTTTGAGTTGGGCACCTCCGAGCTGAGGGCGGCGCGTTTCCTGGAGCAAACTTCATCGGTTGAAAACTATACAGGCCGCACGTGCTACCACGCCAGCCAATCTACCGTGGGAAGGATTTTATATAAGTGAATATAACTTACGGTGCATGCATGGGGCAGTACAGCTGTGTTATTGCGTGAATGGAAATGAAGCTAGGAAAGGGCAGGGTTAGGTCAGATCAAATCAGGTCTGCTTTGGTAAGGCCATGCTAGGCTAGAGTAGGTTAGGTTAAGGACGATTATAAAAAGTAACCAAATGCCCATAGTAAGCAACATAGAGAGCACACAAATCGTTCTGATATATGTATGGCATGGCCATTCTTCCGAGACAGAGTATATACAAAGAGCCATCTTACGCACAGGATTTGTAGTACATGTTTTATGTGTCAGGCCGTCTACCAATATTGACGAAGTGTTTTAATCATCACCCAAACTCTGGCATCGGTCATATTTGCATACTAACATAACAAGCAGGGTATGGAGGGTAGGATACAAGAGCAGGGTAGGTCAATTGAAAGGGAAGCGTAGGATCAAATGAGGTCTGCTTGGATTAGGTCAGGTCAGGTCAATTGAAAGGGCAACGTAGGATCAAATGAGGTCTGCCTGGATTAGGTCAGGTCAGGTCATATTAGGTTAGGTTTGGTTAGGTTTGGTTAGGTTTGGTTCGGTTTGATTAGGTTTGGTTCGGTTTGATTAGGTTTGGTTATGTTAGGATTGTTTAGGTTAAGTTAGGTTTGGTTAAGTCTGGTTAGGTCTGGCTAGGTTTGGCTAGGTTTGGCTAGGTTTGGTTAGGTTTGCTTAGGTTTGGTTTGGTTAGGTTAGGTTAGGCTTGGTTAGGCTAATCTAGGCTAGGCTAGGTTAGGTTAGGTTAGTGTAGATTTGTCAATTTTGGATGAAATCAGTTCAAACCCGATTGAGAGCGTAATGGCGTGGATCGATTTTGAACACACCAACTTGGTAGTGGGGTTGGTGTGCATCTAGCATAAGTAGACTGGGGATGGGGGCCTGGGCGTGCCCTCGGCTGACGGTGTTTGGTTGCAGTTAAGGCTGGGTTAACACTCACAATTGCTGCCATCTGAGAAGTATCTGCAATTATGAACGAAAACACATTCTAATTTTAATATATTGTCAGACTCATTCAATGGACCAGGACGACAATTGATCAAGGCTTGGCCACAATTGATCAAGACAATTGATGGACTTATCTGCTCCAAACTGCAGTCACCCATGGCTCCGCTGATCACTATAGCTGACTAGATCACCGACCTGACCAACCCAGACAATATCAAACAGTAGCGCTTTCCTCGATTTAAAATCCTCGCTTAATCAAGTTCCAAGTTTTGCACTTCGAATTCAATTACATCTAATTGGTAGCAAAGCAGAATGGCACCTATGTCGGCCGCTTTCTCGTTAAACGCTCACTCAGCTTCCGATGAAGCGATGTCCACTGCCAACCCTACAACCTCGATCAAGGCGTCCCACAATACAGCGTTTTATCTCCCACCCTATTTCTAATCATTAGAAACAAAGCACTGGACCATCTTCCCTACAATGTACGGCGGGGATCTGGCCAATTGGTGCACTGCCCGTCAGCAGATACAGTCAAACATGTGCAGCTTGCCATGAATCGCTCTGATTCTTGATACTCTATCGGGGGTTTCAGATCTCTCCCACTATGTACGTGGTTATTTGCTGCTGAATTGGCTACACAAACACATAGCTTACAATATAAGCATGCAAATGGCGTCGTTTTATATACTTTTGAGATGGCACAATCCACTTCAACTTTCTCTTGAGCCACTCCAATACGGATTTGAGCCATCCCAATGGTTTTGAAGGAGAAAAGAACAACTATTTGAGCAACAGTGCACATCGCCAACACGTTCAGATAAAATTAAGTCGTTATTTACTTGCTTACGTGCTCTTTGTACAGTGTACATATATCTGGATCCTCTTGATTGGTAACACTGCTGTGTTTTGCTATCATTACTGGGCTAGTATCTCCGCCAGCATTACCACAGAGACTGTCATTGGCAGCTACACCTAATCCAAAAAGTATTACTGAACTGTCTCGGACAGACAGACATGAAGAGCTAGCACATCTGATCATACCATTAAGTTGTGCACATAATTAGCGACTCTGCGGAACAATGTTGACGACTATGCTTGCGTGTGTTTTACTTTGGAAACAATGTAGCTCGACCAAAATAATCGAAAGCTACCATTAAGAAAAACGCATAAAATATCCTTATGCTCATCTTACAACAAAAAAAGATAAAAATTCGCACTGTATGTACTTCGGCCACGGGCCTTCTTCAACAGCCCTCAACACTGTTGAGGAAGGCCCGTGGCCGAAGTATATACAGTGCGAATTTGGATCTTTTTTGTTGTAATATGATCAGAAGGTTATTTTACGAGTTTTTTCTTACTCATAATGATGCTCAACACAGCACTGCACCTAATTAAGAAAGCTACCATTGTTTAGTATTCCGAGTCCGAAAATCCTATTCACCCGCAGTAGTCAAGATGATCTGTATTTGTGAATGGGAGAAGACATCTCTATATGGCGCATACATTTTTTATCAAGCTGGTCTATTTACAATTCGTCATATCGCTAGCCATAATTATTCAAACTAATGGAGTGTAGGAAAACACATGGCTCATGTTATGTATCACAATTTGTAAATACGCACCACACCACGGTCCACACGATGCATCTGTCCTTAGATACTTGAAAATAGCAATCCTCACTCACCATATGCCAACAGTTCGTCTTCTGGTTGCATATGGGTATGCAAGTAGGGTCCGTCTAAAGTCGGAGTGGAGCCGTCTTCCTCAACTCTGGCGGGCGATCCACCCAGGAAAATGACAATGTGGACGGCGTTCGCCACATACCACACGCTGGTGCCGCCGATGAAGTTAGTGAGGAGGTGGTGTAGTCGGAGTTCAACCAACAAGCGAAGATTATCGTATGCGAAATAAGAGGCATGTTGGGAAATGCAAAGCAAAGAACATGATCTTGCTGTAAGTGCTTGCCTTTTTATACCGTAAGAGCATTAATATTTTGCGTCCTCGGTATCTGCCGTGGCTAAGTAAAGCGCCTTATATATACGATGACGACGTATCTTCCGTGTTTATGTGCTCAGTACGGTTTTCCAGGTTCCAGTCCACACCAATCGTATCATATACTTCCGAAAATGTGAGCCACCCCAATCATTTTCATCAAACGACACCCCTGAAGCACGCTTCATAGACAATCCCAAACCTCCTACGCCCACCCCGTTTTCCAGATCAGGATCCCTGTCCCATTCGTATGAGTGGGAATTTAACCGACTCATGCAGTGTGCGGACAAAGTTAATGATTAATCGGCTCAGGTGTATTCGAGGTGAGGCAAAGGTTAACGGCTCAACAGAAAGGTGTACTCAGCATTGTTTACTCACGATAAACACATAATAGCAGGTAAAAACGCACAACATGGTACAACGGGCGAGTAGACAAATCGCAATATGCTGAATACCGTCATGAAAACCAGATCTTATTCGAAATCATGCGAGAAAAACCACACGTGCGTCTCAAACTATTTGGTAAAACACGATTTCATTTGGTTTACTCTCATGACTTTCAGTTATTGTATATTAGTTGTTACAAGGCCATGAACCAGTGACAGAAAGGAAGCTTTCAAAACAGAACCCAAGTGAGTGTTGTGCAAAATGAGCACATCAATTCTAAGAGATCTGGCTGGGAGTCATCGAGAGTGATTTCTGATGCACATGGAACTTTATTTGTATTTGCAAATTTGATGAGTGATGACGAGGACGATGTTTGATGATGGTGATGATGATGATGATGATGATGATGATGACGTTGACGATGACGATGACGATGACGATGACGATGACGATGACGATGACGATGACGATGACGATGACGATGACGATGACGATGACGATGACGATGACGATGACGATGACGATGACGATGACGATGACGATGACGATGACGATGACGATGACGATGACGATGACGATGACGATGACGATGACGATGACGATGACGATGATGCTCGACTGGCTGTCCATCGCAGTCGTCACAATTATGAATACCTTCAGCTTCCTGCTCTATTTTCCATCAAGATTGTCATGTTGTGGCACGCAGCTTCGAAGTCTCATGAATTGTTTCTGCCGAACTTCTCCCAAGTAGCATCATCATAGGCAATCTGAACGGAGTGCGCGCGTGCCGGTAGATTGGCTGTTATAGCTCTTGCAATAATAGGTAGCTTCACGTCCAACTCACTGCAAACAATGCTTTGAGTGCAACCTGGGTCCACATGATCATTAACCATTGTCCTCTGTGCGATTTTCAGGAGGTGCCAGGTAGTGGAGCAGCCAGACTCCGTCGGCAGCCGCACACACCTGTATACCAGTGAGCTCACCATCGGCATCGACCGGCCGGCGCAGCAGTGGGAGGTGGGCCCGGCCGGCCGCTGTTTATCAGCGGTGTAAACGTGGCGCGGCCATGAGCCCAGCGCCAGAGGTGCCGCAGTGCCGCGGCCACAGTTCTGCCCGGGCAACCTCAGGTCAGTCGGCCACCACACCACCGCCAAACAACCACACAGAACACCTGGCACCCAGAACGGTAACACAGAACACAGACTCACGTCAGTCGATCTCCGCACCAGCCACCCAGAACGGCACCACAGAACACAGATTCAGATCAGTCGACCGCCACACGAGCCACCCCAAACGGCAACAAAGAACACAGATTCAGGTCAGTCGACCGCCACACCTGGCACCCAAAACGGCAACACAAAACACAGTATCGGGTCAGGTTATCTGTATGCCCAGTGTGCACATCAGACAGCGACATAGAACACAGTATTAGGTCAGGTTATCCTTATGACCAGTATGCATATCAGACAGCAACACTGAACAATACAAGCCGACATACTCATGACATGAATAGTGCGCCCGGCCAAGAATGGGACACGTCAGTTGATTATGTGAATGTGGACAATACGCAGCGACAGAGCTGAATTATGGACAATGCGGAGAGACAGGCCTGGATTTGTACTACAACTCCTGGATTCTGGAATATAGCTTTCGATGCCGTTGAAGACCGAAAACAAGACTTTTCTCTTTGTTTTTTTTTTGTATGGAAGACAACCTTTTTCCTATTCATAATATTTATTTTGCACCATTTTATACGGGAATGATCAAAGCAAAAGAGAAAATGGGAATGTTGGAGACGCAGCATTTTTCTACCGAAAAATCACAACATCCTACCTTTTTTGCTTCATTGCTGCTAAACACGAGTTGACACAAAGCCCATCAAGATAAGTAACAATTGACTTCGATTAATTTAAATGGAAGTAATAAGTTTGAGTTAGTTTGCTGTGAAACAGGTAAGACCGATAAATCAGACTGGGATCTTCTGACATGACAAAGTACCGGATAATTGTTCGAACAAATGTGTTATGGATGTGAAAAGCCTAGTATGTGGCTATTTTGTCCCAGCGCTGGGCAGGTCACGAACTAACAGCATACTAGTACGATGCAATGCTCCTATAATCAACAAAGAGTGGCCAGAGAACAATATGGTCATAGAGCAAAGTCGGGATAATCATCTACGTGATATGTACGAGACAAGGTAATTATTTTCGGGCCTCGTACGTGCCTGCACGTCCTTCATTCTGAGCACATTTAATTTGGGTTGCGGCTTGTCAAGCTGGGAGTGATTCTCTCTCTCTCTCTCTCTCTCTCTCTCTCTCTCTCTCTCTCTCTCTCTCTCTCTCTCTCTCTCTCTCTCTCTCTCTCTCTCTCTCTCTCTCTCTCTCTCTCTCTCTCTCTCTCTCTCTCTCTCTCTCTCTCTCTTCTCTCTTTTTTTTTTTTTTTTTTTTATATATATATATATATATATATATATATATATATATATATATATATATATATATATATATATATATATATATATATATATATATATATATATATATATATATATATATATATATATATATATATATATATATATATATATATATATATATATATATATATATATATATATATATATATATATATATATATATATATATATATATATATATATATATATATATATATATATATATATATATATATATATATATATATATATATATATATATATATATATATATATATATATATATATATATATATATATATATATATATATATATATATATATATATATATATATATATATATATATATATATATATATATATATATATATATATATATATATATATATATATATATATATATATATATATATATATATATATATATATATATATATATATATATATATATATATATATATATATATATATATATATATATATATATATATATATATATATATATATATATATATATATTTCTCTCTCTCTCTCTCTCTCTCTCTCTCTCTCTCTCTCTCTCTCTCTCTCTCTCTCTCTCTCTCTCTCTCTCTCTCTCTCTCTCTCTCTCTCTCTCTCTCTCTCTCTCTCTCTCTCTCTCTCTCTCTCTCTCTCACTCTCTCCATTTTATAACAGGCACTAGGCAGAGGCGTACGAAGGTGTCAAGCACGCTGTTGTGTTCATCTTTTCGTGACGTTCTGCATTATTCCTATGTATAATTAGCGCCCTGTATTTGTCGTATGGGACAATCCCTGGAAAACATGTTCTCGTACCTTTGGGACGCTCCACACCATTGGACCAATTAATATCATGAAGGTGTAATGATAAAGCACCTGGGTGCCTGTCAGCGGTGAGTGCCAGTCCACGGAAGCGTTGGTTTTCACCGCTCCACCGACACAGTATGGCAGTGTTGGTCAGGCAACACGCGACAGAAACGTTTCAATTCAAGCTAGGTGTGTTGTGTGTTACGCTGTTTGTTCTCTTTGCGGATGTCCGGCTCCATTCTATGCGGATATCCGGCTACATGGCATCATTCACCGCTACTCTATTACGGAAGTTCACCCCACGGTGGCCGTGTTCCGGGAGACCGTCGCCCGGTTGCCGGGTTACGTTGGTTTGACGTTGGTGACGAGGGGCGCAATTCAATATCGACAACTTCTGACACTTGAGTTTATAAATGTTACGAGACTTGAATCGATATTCACTTTACATTGCCAACGACGGCTGCTTCATTCCACTCCATGCACACCATTACTAATACGGCACTGGTATTGGTAACGGGGTTTAGGTTACAGGGGTGTACTATGATCGGTTACAGGGGTGTGATATGGTCACACGCATGTATATGGACATTAACCATGCAATACAGATGACCCACAATGGCATGATGTGATGAATACTTATTGGAAGAATTGCATGATTCACTTGAGGTAACCCGCGCCGTCTCGGGGGGTGGGGGGAGGTTGTTAACGACCCCCCTCTAAGGTTTTGCGCGGATAGTGAACAAATGGCGCGCAAAAAAATGGCACGCCGAAATTTGGCATACCTTTTCCCACATCAATTTGACATGTTGTACCAAAATATTGAAGTCAGGTCATCTAAGGTCAACGAGTTAGTCAAGGTCAAGTGAGGTCACCTCCAAAAAAGTTCAAACAGTCGTCGCGCTTTAACGGAGAAAGATATTTTAATGAAACTTTCAGCGTTTACTTATCTTCAGGGATGCAACAAAACGCACCAGATGATTTTTCCCGTTTTTTATTGCTTATTAGTTTTGCATATTTGCCCATTAGAGTTAAAATCGATGATTCTGGCTAAAGTAAGCATTTTTTATGGGAGCAAGTGGACTTTGAACAACGTTTTTCGGTCCGCTCTACCCATTAGAAAAGGAAAATTAAAGAAAACCTGAAAACTCAAAATTTTGAAATTTCAAAAAACAAAATTTGATTTTTGGTTGGACACAAACTTTATAGCCCTGGTCAATTTCGCTTTCCTTTTGTGACCACAAATAATTGTTTTTCTCTCAAATCTCCCCTAAATGAATTCAGAGCCAAAAACATGATGTAAGGCCTCAAAACCTAGGCCTCCTAGTGACGTCACTTTTGGGAGGGATTTTTTTTTGGGGTGGGGTGGGGGGTGGGTGGGGGGTGGTGTCTGACCCTACTCGACGAGAGCTTACCGGTGACACTCGATTCATTTTTGACACTTTCGAAGATAGAGGGGGGGTGTTTATGCACACACCCCCGAGACCGGGTGTGAGGATCTGACCGGAGAGACAGGGCGGGTTAAATTATGTAAGAAAAAAAGTGGTTGGATTTTGATCTTGGAATTATTTAATTGGGAATAATGTTTTTAAATAATCGGACATAATCTTGGATATCATAATTTACTTCGTGTTTGTGATTTTCGAGACTACATTTTGAATATTTCAATCGGTTTTGACATTTGTATGACATAGCAATAAGCTTAAACTCCCTAAACAGCACATGCATGACTTAGCTATCGTTAGAGAATGAGGCTATGGTATGTATGACAAGATTGTGTTCTGGATGTTGGAAATCCATGACCAAGCTGCTTTCCTAACCATGACCCAAAGTGAATGAACTCTAATTAATCTCAAAGCCCCTTTCTACTTATAATTAGGTACATGACGTATGATTAAAGATGAACGATGAACGATGAACGCACGTTTCCAATCGCTGTTCGTTCATACAATCCGTTGGCGGCTGACAAGGAGGAATTCACGAATGGCGCAGCCGCCTCATAACTGTATTGGCGCCTAATTCTTGATAAATGTCTTGAATAATTTTATTTTGAGAAAGTAGTGCATGAAGCTACTACTTTTTTCCTTCGTACTTATACCTCACACCATTAAAACATATTTAAGTTTGCATATTTCGGTCAGAATTCCTCGTTTCACATCCCCATCATCGAACATGACTTTATAAAGTTACGTACACCACTTCGCCACCGCCCCCGTGCTTCCAATCCCTATCGATGTTTTTGGGCGATAGTGCGGAAATGAACCCATGTGCATAGAGTCATAAAAAACACAATTAATGCAAATGTAGCGAAATTTCGTTGAAATTTCCCACACATCATCTGGAAAATCAAAGCCCAATATTTATTTTACAAAATCATCTTCAACAAAATGTTTGTACATGTTTTATCGCTGGATACTTGGTATACTTTGTCTTGGGCCAAACGACTCGAGAGGGTGAACGGACCATCACTTTCTTCAATGGGGTATCCCATCTCAACCATCGCACCAATCAACTTACGTTTCCCTGATGTTCGACCAATCAGATTTTAGAATGACCTAGGGTAAAAATAACATACGATATGTGGTTTCCCCGGTCTGTTGCTACCACAACACGAAGTGATATCCTGAAATATCTTCTAATCAGAGGCAGACACAGAGAGTGGGGGAGTAGTGGAGGCATGTATCCCCTCCGCATGGAACGGTGGCTCCCCTCCAGGAATGCTCGAGTGCACCCGCCCACCTTGCGTTCCAGGGATTCCTCAGCCAAAGGCTCACCTCTCGGAGGAAAAGGCGCCACTTCAGCATGCTTGAGTGCACCCCCTTCCCCGTTCCACGATTTTCTGCCGAATGCGTCGTTTCGGGGACCTTCGCAGTGGTGGCCCTCCGATGAAATGGTGCTACTCCAGACAAGTGTCCCCACGCACTGAAAATGTATGGACCCATCCATGCTACAATTTTTCCAAGTTAATACATGCAATTTTGGAAAGCATCTTCATTTGCATGAAACATCTATTTTAACACAGTGGGGCTGGTAATGTTCTCGACAAGATTGTGCTACCAAGGAGTGGCACGTTATCAGATCCATCTGCTACCCTCCATGGAGGGTAAGAGGGTACTTTTTTGCACCTCTGATCGATCCAGTCCATGTACCCATATACTCCGATATCCAACCTATCGGTAATGGGTAACCTTGAACTTTGTGAGGTTTATTAAGGCAAACCATAAGATTTACATTAATAAGTTTGAACTATTTTCTGTGAAGCAAACGTGTTTATTTCACCCATTTTCATTTCATTGTTCGATCCCTCGTAGTTTTCCAGTTGGAGACAACTTACTTGAAGTCCGCCTGCTCCAAAAATCGGAAAATCATAGAATCCATGGAGAATGGACGCCTATATGGGATAATTAAACGCAAAACGATTTGTATGTGGTAGGCAAATCATGCCGGTTTTTATTTATGCCATCAAATTCATCACTTTCGATGGACTAGGGGTCACAGAAGGTCACGAGGTCACGAGGTCATGGTTTCACGAGGTCAAACGTGGGAAATTTTGATATTGTACCACGGATGTATATTCTTTAATCATTTTTCTTCTGCAGGATGCATGATATGTCTCACTTATCTCATCGATAATGAAGAGAAAGGTATCACAAGGGTATCACCAGGGTATCACCAAAGATACCCTTTTGTGCCATAGGAATAGTGTCGGAGGCTATAACTCCGACACTGTTAGTGGGATCGGGCTAAAATTTGTTCAGGTGTGTTCAGAGCACAAGTACACCCTGCACACCAATTTTGGTCCAAATACACATGCAGTGTGTGGATTTTTTGTCGATCTATCGTGGAACGCACCAGCTGTAGAATAGAGGACAGGATCGGCAGAACCCATTGCACGCACCTGGAATAGGTACATTAAATACACCTAATGGGCGCCTTTTCACTCAGGCGTAGCACTCCCGTAGTGTTTCATGAAGTGCTACCGAGGAGCAAGCGTAAATTGTGGAGTGTTTACAACTCCTGAAGGTGAGTTCACTCAGGTGTAGCACCCGAGTGGAGGGCATTCTGAAGTGTTGTAAAGGAGCGAGTGTAAACTTTATATGCTAGCACCTAACGAAAGTGTTTTCACTCATGTGTAACATTTTAGCTAGTTTTTTTTCATGAAATGTTACCCAAGAGACAAACGTAAATGTGGGGTGTACACACCTTGTCGAGGTGTTGCTGCATACCTGATGCAAGTATTCTTCGACATCCGCCCTGGGGCGTATATATATATATATATATATATATATATATATATATATATATATATATATATATATATATATTTATATATATACATATATATACACATATATACATATATATATATATATATATATATATATATATATATATACATATATATATATATATATATATATATATATATATATATATATATATATATATATATATATATATATATGTATATGTATATATACATATTTATATATATATATATATATATATATATATATATATATATATATATATATATATATATATATATATATATATATATATATATATATATATATATATATATATATATATATATATATATATGTATATATACATATATATATATATATATATATATATATATATATATATATATATATATATATATATATATATATATATATATATATATATATATGTATATATATATATATATATATATATATATATATATATATATATATATATATATATATATATATATATATATATATATATATATATATATATATATATATATATATATATATATATATATATATATATATATACATATATATATATATATATATATATATATATATATATATATATATATATATATATATATATATATATATATATGTATATATAGGAATATATGTGTGGAACTATCCTGAACTGCACATACATGTGAATGACTTGCTTGCCACACAGTGCACAATATATACAATAATACAATACTATACGGTATATAATATAATTAGTAGGCCAAACAATTATGTTTACTACTAAAACAGGTGTAATGTGATCAATCAACTTATCAAGTTGTAAATCAATCTGACATAATCAATCATGCTTAAAACTTGGCAACGGTATCATCGTGGGCAGGGACGCAGCCAGTAATTGTCCAAGGAGGAGCTGATTTGGCGAAGACTAAACCAACCATTTTAAAGCCCTCGGATTTCAGCAACTTTTTCGAAAAGGTACCGTGGTCCCTCGGAAGCATCAAGTTTACATGTTTACAAGTTTACAAGTTTACCCGCATTGAGGGCCAGGATCGTCGCAACGATCCCTTCTTAAATAATATGGCAACATGGCACTCTTATCAACCAGGAATGCAGACCGTCGAAGTATTCATTTAGATGTAGGATGGCAAATCTTGATTTTAAAAAACGTTGAATCAGTAGTCGGCAGGGGTGTCGATTATTGAAAAACATTGGGGGGGGCGAAGTGTCAACGTACTAGATCCCCCCCCCAACCAACCAAAAACTCATCGGATTTCGCCCACAATATTTTCAGACATAAATAATTCTGATTTTGTATTTGACGATGTGTATGTTTATGTTTATTCAGCATCCTCTCCAACGGGCAAACTCGCCCAGTAACAGGTGAAGTCACATAAGCAAACGAGCAGTACACACTACATGTCAATATAACAACTTTGAGTCATAGCATGCGACTACAGTCTCATACAGTGTCATCGTCATCGTCATCGTCATCGTCATCGTCATCGTCATCGTCATCGTCATCGTCATCGTCATCGTCATCGTCATCGTCATCGTCATCGTCATCGTCATCGTCATCGTCATCGTCATCGTCATCGTATCGCCGTCCCGTGCCGTGCCGTCACCGTCATCGTCACCGTCATCGTCATCGTCACCGTCATCGTCATCGTCATCGTCATCGTCATCGTCATCGTCATCGTCATCGTCATCGTCATCGTCATCGTCATCGTCATCGTCATCGTCATCGTCATCGTCATCGTCATCGTCATCGTCATCGTCATCGTCATCGTCATCGTCATCGTCATCGTCATCGTCATCGTCATCGTCATCGTCATCGTCATCGTCATCGTCATCGTCATCGTCATCGTCATCGTCATCGTCATCGTCATCGTCATCGTCATCGTCATCGTCATCGTCATCGTCATCGTCATCGTCACCGTCACCCTCCCTCACTCCACATACCAACAAACACACACCGGCTTAAATAAAATATTTCCGCGCCAATATGCAGGGTAAAACACACCGGCCTTGATGGGGCATCGGAGCACAGCAGGCCTGAACTGTTATGACGACGGGTGAAGGTATTTCCTTGGTGTCTAACATTAGGGAAGGCGAAGCCAACGTTTTGGTGGGGCGAGTTCAGGGTCGGGGACGGGATCCAGCTTCCACAAAAGCATATAAATCGAAAATAATGCCCTCTGATCAATAATGTCCAATGATGCAGTCATCGTGATCGCCGAGTCTAGTCAGTCACCACACACGACACCAAGCAAACTAAAATGCACAACGGATCACAGACATCAATCAGCTCAATCGTCCTACTATTTTTTTTTTACAACAGTCTAAAAACTCCGCCCATACCCAATGACGCAGCCAAGAGCAAGAGTAGGACACACTGTGTACATGCCTCTCCGGTCACGGCCAAGGAGTTCGAAAAGGTCAGCCCAGGAGATTCACAGAAGGGCCATCCGACGGTTTTGAAATGGATATGTCGGCTCGATTGGTTTCTTTGCAAGAGTCGGAAATAAAAAGTACAAAACTTCGGAAAGTGAGAATAATGGCAGAAATCAAAACATTTTTCAAATCGGCGGAATTGGAATGGTCCCCGCCCCAGGTGTGTCGCAACAGAAGCATTTTTCACTGCAACCCTGTTAGTACTTGTAATCCTTGCCCTCCAAAAGGTTAAGTGCGGAGTTTTCTGTACCTTTGGTGGTGCTTGGACCCCGCCATATTTGTGTGCTTGACCTCATTGACCAATTTGATTTCTAATTCCCCTTGAAATTGACTTGGGACGGATCAAGGAGAATAATGTAACAAAATCTCCAAAAAGCCGCCATTCGCAGTAGTTGCAGCATAGCAACACCAAATCCAGATCATACTATTCTTTCATCAAATAAAATAACTCTGCTTTCCAAAAATTGTAATCAAGGTCAAGGTTACTAAACTGAGGTCAGGTCAAATTATCTTCTTATCGCAGTAAGGGGAAAACTTTTCGTGTAGAACATGAAAAAAAGACTGATATAGACATTCTGCTTTCATATATGTGACAAGGGCAATGGCGTTAGGTCAGGTCAAGTATTATGCATGTTCTACACTGCCGTCTTGTGTGTGGAGTTGGGGTTTTTGGTGCGCGTCAGCTGCCTTGGCGATATTGCGCCCACAATGTCGTGTCATGCCGAAAGCTACTGTTCCTTGTGAATTGAAATTTAATTTGGTTATACAGCTACCGAAGTAGTACACCATGACATTGTGTGACCAAACAATGATACAAGATGACCCGACTTCGTGTGACCGGACCTTATTACATGAAACAAATATAAAGCATATAAAGAGCAAACATAAAGAGGCACAAAATGTCGGACAGGAGGAACACATGGCAGACGCAAGAAGTCTTCATATAGGTGCGAGGGACACGAATTAGGCCACAAGGGTGCCGCACCCAAAATAATTTCTGGCCGCGCTGCTGTCAATACCTGTAATCATTATCCTAGTGGAGGGAAGGTCAATATCACTGCTGACAGAATTTGCTTTTCTGATGGCATCAATATCCATGGATCGAAATGTGCAACAAGAGCAGCTGTGTCTCAAGCAGATTCAACGGCTGTGAATAATTAGGAAGTATTAATACATGGGTGACATTGGTACCTATTAATGCTAAAGTGAACGGTAGAACGCGGAGAAAAGGACAACTAACGCACACAAAGCTGCTCGGAAAGATGATGCAAAGTCGTGACTAACCCCACACCGTTCACTGTGAGTGACCAGGGCCGTGGAGTACGCACCGTCTACCAGGGTTGGATTTATACTTTGCAATCCTGGATGAGGAGAGGATAATTTCTGAGTGATGGAATACGGAGAGGATATTTTCCTTCAATCCCTTCCATCAAACCTTGACTTGACATCTCACTTTGAAGCTTCAGGTGAATCTTCAGCACTTTACCAGAGGTCAATTCATTGCCGAACAAGACCATCAGACGTCAAAATTGAAAACACATGGAGGAAACAATATGGAGGATAATTTTGCGAAGAGGATAATGCTATGGTTGGCAAAAATCCAGAAAAGACCATTTTTTTCCTACCCTGACGTTCACTGTGGCGGACCAGGGCCGCGGAGCACACCGTCCACTGTGGCGGATCAGGACCGTGGAGTACACCGTCCATTGTAACGGACCAGGGCTGCGGAGCACACAGTCTACTGTGGCGGATCGGGGACGCGGATCACATCGTCCACTGTGGCGGACCGGGGCCACGGAGCACGTCGTCCATTGCAGCGGATCATAGCCATCAACAGGTCAAATTATGTCATGCCATGGTAGTGGCGAAACTAGGATTTACGAGAGGGGGCAAACTGAATTTTGAGGGGCCCACGTACCCCCATTAAAAAAAGTCCACGGATTTCCACCACTTTTTTAAAGGGGGTTCGTTTTATTTTGTTATATAATAATTAGTGACCAAATTAACTGTCCTATGGAGGGGGTCAAATCTACCACCATCATTTCTGAATTACCGCATTTCAACCCTAACTCCCCCATTCTGTTTGAAGGTTTTTCTTTTTGCATCCCTTGAAAGTCATCCCAAACTGCTGAAGTTACACCTGAACAAATCACTCAAAAATGTAAAATTTTCCAATATTCCAATTAATAACGCCCGGTCGCCAAAACGCTAACATTCGTGTACGTGTACACCTGCCTTGCGCAGTCGGCGCATTCGCCACTCCACGTGCGTTTCTCCGGTTTCTGCTAAGCCTCCCACGTTTTGCTAATTACTGTCACATGGTAGTCTTGTGCCACGTTTGACATGTGGAACGCCTGGTATGGCGGCTCGCTGGAAGAATTCGATACATTCAATTCGTTGTATTAGTTCTCTTCTTCCCATATTTTCTCGTGGTTCAGAAATCCAGAAACGCACTGAGCTTTGATGCACTTCATCTCTTTGGTTAATTAAGCTCTCAGATTGGCTATGGCAGAACGCCTGTTCGCCTTTTTTACCCGTTGCATTTTTCTTCTATGGACGCGTTTTAGGGCTCCAGCCATTTGTGAGGCCCCGTGCAGCCTCATGGCCCTGGTGTGCCTTGATGGCCTCCGTTGTGCTTTTATTTAGCGCTCCCGGTGTGTTTATTTCGAGCTGTAGCGCATATTTCAAGGCCCTACCACTTTTTGCTACACTCGGTACGCTTTGGATGGCCCGGGGCGTTTTCGGCCTCCCGTTGTGCTCTTAGGGTCCCGTTGTTTATTTGAGGCTCCTTATCGCACATTTGTCTGACCCTAGCACGATATTAGTGGATCCGATATCATTTTTATGGGTCTCGGTGCGACTTTTCGGGCCAAGGCGCGTAGTTCCGGGAAGATCGGAAGCAGTTTTCTGGGTTCGACGCAATTTGTCGTGACTTCTGGATTTTTTCAAGTCCGAGTCCCTGCCTGATATTTCGGGCACCCAGAACTATACCTTTGTGTCCAGCCACGATTTTCCGAGCTCCGGTACGCTTTTTTCGAGGCCGTAACGATTTTTTTTAAGGCATCTGGGTGTATGTTTGAAGCTCCGGAGATTTTCCTGACTCGAACATATATTTTTGTTCGGAATATCTCCCTATTTTGGAGGGCACCGACTTGCTTTTTATTGAGTCCTGATGCGATTTTGGGGGGCACGCTGTGCTGGCAGAGGTGAATTTTTGATGGACCGACGCGAAATTTTGGGATTTCCGACGGAATTTTGGTTTCCCAAGGCGATATTGGGGGGGGGTCTCGTCGCAAGTTTTCTGGGCGCGTTGTATTTGGCTATGGGAATTCTGGGGGCCCCTATGCGAATTCTGAGGGCTCTGACGCGAATTTATGGGCCCCCAGCGTAACTTTTTTGGACCCCGGTGCGATTCTTGGGAGCCTGCTACTTCAGGATGGGGGACATTTTTCTCTTTGGTACACCATTGCGGCTGCTCAACGAGTTTTTTTTTCAGCTGATGGCACATCGAGAGTAGAAAGGCCCTTCGGATAATTTTCCTTCGGGACCTATTATGAATTTTCCGGTGCTCGACAGCTTTCTTTTCCGGTGCCCGACGCCTTCTTTTTATGGGGGGGTCCTTGACGCAATATTTGTATCCGCAGGGTGACATTCCGGGTAGAAATTGATTTTTGGGAAACCAGCTGCGACTTGTGGGGCACCGGCGCGACTTTTTTCCCACAGTGAGATTTTCAAGGGCAGCGGCGTCGAATTTTTTGGTCTAAGTGGGATATTTGGGGCCCCGTAGTCACTTGTTGGGATCCCTAGCGCGAGTTTTAGTGTCTAGGAATCTTTTTTGGGGGCCCCAACATGTTTTGTGGGCTTTTGGAGCGTTTGTTGGGACCCAGAGTGATTTTCTATGTCTGGACTATTTTTCGTTGTCCCGGCTTCATTTGTTGGGTGATCCTAATCATAATTTTGGAGCCCCGGTGCGACCTGGCATGCCCCTAGCGTGATTTTCAGGGACCTGGGCGATAATTCTTGGTAACCCAGGCTCATCGTGACTTCCAGGGACCCCGGCCACACCGTTTTTGGCCTCCGTCGTGACTTTCTTGAATTTTGCGACTCTTTTGAGCCCCAGCGTGATTTGCAGGGGCCCAGGTGAGAACTTTTGAGGCCTCAGCATCCTTTTCAGCCCCTGCGACTTTTTGGCCCAAAATGTAATTTTTCGGGGCCCCGGTACGATTATTGGGGGCCCAAACGGGATTTTTATGGAGACTGGCGTAATTTTTTCCGGGGCTCGACGCTATTCTTGGGGGCCCACAACCTGCCAGGGGGAGGGCAACTGCCCACAATGCCCCCTCCCCATTCGGAACGCCACTGTGCCATGCAATTCTGCAACATAAGCATCCGGGAATAGCTCATCTGTTTCATCACTCACACGTGATTTCAACTCTCAAGTTCTCCAGACAGTTTGAGGAACGTCAAACATCTGCTACATGATAGGCAAGAATGGACTATTAGGCAACAGGGATACCATGGAATTCAGAGCATAGTACTTTTGCTGAAATACATAGCTTCTTCCGCAGGCTGCTTTGGAGATGGATGCGCTCCTGAAGTTTGGTCAGGGTTGGAGTTGGAGGTGGATGGAGTAGCACTGTGAAAGACATAACAGAATAACAAAAAACTTTTTTTTTTTTTTTTGTTTTTTTTTTTTTAAATTTTTTTTTTTTTAAAATAATAAAAAGAACACATATTTTTTTTTTATACTAATTTTTGGTTTTTTTTTTTAAAATTTTACAAAATTTAGGATTTTATTTAGGTTAAATAACTTAAAAAAAAAAATAAAAAATTAAAAAAAACCAAAAAACCCCTAACCCAACCCCCCCCCTAACCCTTAAAATAAAAAAAAAAATATAAAAAAATAAAAAAATATTTTTTAAAATAAATTTTTTTTAAAATAAAAAAAAAAAAAAACAAACCTAACAACTAACCTAACCTAACCTAAACCAAATATAAAAAATTTTTTTTAAAATTAATTAAATTTTTTTTTTTATTTTTTTTTTTTTTTTTTTTTTATTTTTTTTTAACACGCGCACTGGAGAGGGGGGCGAAATCCACCCACCCCTCCAATTTTTCGTAAAGAACTCACGATTTTACCGGCCGATATACGCCATTTTTGTGTACCTGCTTAGTCTGGCGCCAAATACCATTTTTGTGTCTCCGACGCGTCGCTTAAGACAAGAAAAACGAAAATCGGGCGAAAATTTTTCGAGTTAGAGGCTGTCAAAGTCAAAACATTTCGTAGCGTCAGACCACAAAAATCGGCGCTGATGCGCTTCCCGTATATCGGCAAAAGGGAAGTGTTCATGGCAATACTAGCGACTTGTTTGATGCATATTGTTATGCTATATTGTTTCAAGATCATGCCAGGTCACCGCGGTAAACTCAGGTCAAGTTCATGACAGGTCAATGGAACCAACCTTGTTCAACTGGAAGGTTGGCATAAATGCAAATGACATTCATGCGATTCATGCCATTTTGCATGTTGCTCCCCACTGAAAACTTCTGTTTTTGTCATTGTGAACCTAAGCGTTTCCATACATCATTCATGTACTTCAGCCCTTTCTTCGTGAAGCCGATTGCGCCGGGCCGCCCGCCGGTCCGGCGGGCGGCCCGGTTCCGGCAACTGGAACCGGTAACTGGCCCGATAGTGTTGATATATAGGTGACCTGAGGTCAATTGCCGGATCAATCATTTATATTGCATCATTAGTTATGTCCAAAACATCATTTATTTCCATTTTGGAGCATTTAAGCACAATCGCTGCGGTCCATAACAAGCCAAGCCACAGTCAAGCCAAGCCACACAAAACAAGCCAAATATGACATTTGTGACCTCATTTGACCTAGAAGATATTGACCTAAAGTCATGAACTTTGCACACAATAGAGATCACCACCATACCCATCTACCCTGAAAATTTCGTTACACTAGCTATAATAGGAGCTGAGATCTTAGGGGGCGGAATCCGCCCCCCCCTCTCCAGTGCGCGTAATTTTCAGAGGCCCTCCAGGGCGCGTGTTAAGGGGAAAATTTTCTAATTATATTTTTGGTGATTTTTTTCTCACGAAAGGGAGTTTAGACTAGGTTAGGTTAGGTTATGCTGCATTTTTATTATATTTTTGAAACATTCTTTTTATGCTATGTTACCTAACGCAAAGCCCCTTTTTTGGTGTTATTTTGATAACAACCTGAAAAGTAAGCATTTGCACAGAAAATGAGTGGTCCCATCATCTTAGTCACCTTCATAAACATTGCATTGGAATGATAAATTCCAAGAATTATAAACACCTTAAAGCACAAATTAACCACCAAACCTAACCCATTCGTTTGCTCTATGGAGGCAAATGTGTGTAAAAACGTATCTTGTTACCACCTTAAAGCGCAATAATACTCAATTATGGTAGGTAGATAAATATTCTGGCATCTGGTATCTGGCATTAATATAGAAACCCTGTGCAGAAATCAGAAAACAACATGGGCTGGACTTGCTGAAGCTCACCTGCCAACTTCTTCCTCTACTGTTTCTTTGGGAAATAAATACCAGCAAGATTTTCACTGTTTAAAATCACACCAATCTGTAGACACATCAGGTGTGAAGTATAAAAAACGAAGCAGCGCGACGTCACATGAGTTTGGCCACCGGATTAAACATCGCGCGCAATTGTACCACAAATGTCTCATCTCCGTCATATTTGGCGAACACAATCGCTAGTTTGAGACTCTAGGATTTTGTACTATAACTTTTTATCTTTGGATGCTGCGGTTTTGGATGTTCTGAAGAACGGCCATCACGACCGATGGCCGTTATTTTGTTCTCAAAGGGAGGTTTGGCTAGGTTAGGTTCAGTTATGCTGAATTTGTATTGTATCTTTATACATTTCTTTTTATGCTACGTTACTAACTCAAAGCACCTTTTTTGGTGTTATTTTGTTCTAACCTGAAAAATAAGCAATTGCCCAGAAAAGTGAGTGGTCCATCATCTTAGTCACATTCATAAACATTGCATTCGAATGATAATTCCAAGAATTCATAAAACACCTTAAAGCCCAAATTTACTACCAAAGCTAACCTATTCGTTTGCTCTATGGAGGAAAATTTCTGTAAAAACTTGTCTTATTACCACCTTTAATGCACAATAATACTCCAAATATGGCAGGTAGGTAGTTGGGTATCTGGCATTAATACTAGAAACACCGTGCAGAAATAAAAAGAAAGGCATGGACTGAACTTGTTGAAGCTTACCTGCCAACTGCTTCCTCCATTGTTTCTTTGGGAATTAAATATCAGCAATTTATTAACTGCTTAAAATCACACCAATCTGCAGACACATCGGGTGTGAAGTATAAAAAGAAGCAGCGCGCACGTGCCTTGAGATTTGGCCACCGGATTAAACATCGCGCACAATTGCACCTGATATGTCTCACCTCCGTCATATTTGTCGAAAACAATCGCTAGTTTGAGATTCTAGGATTTTTGTACTTTGACTTTTTTATCTTTCGATTTTTCGGTTTTGGATGTTCCACAGAACAGACATCACGACCGGTGGCCGCTATACCCAATTCTATTTTTTCATGAGGGAGACAGGAAATTTGCAACTTCAAACACGTAATTACTATATTGCTGCTAATTACTGGTTATTGTTCGGTGGTATTGTCTTTCCTCACTCAAACGCATCAATGAAAGCATTCTCGGACTATGCCTAGCTGCGCCAGCATGCAAAATACAAATGCAGGGTAGTCCTCCATTTTGTCGATAAAAAATAATGTAACGTGCAAAGCTATATGGGCAATGCATAAACTTCGTATGTTTCATGCGCAGCCCGCCCCCACGGGAAACTACAAATCATTTTGTGGAGGAGTAAAGTAAAATTGAAACCATTTAGACATCAGGAGATGTCCCCATCCCAGCCTCCCTCCTTCAGCACCTAAAATATCACACAAACTATAACGTATAATTCCCTTAACGTAAATGTTCACCTGCCTGCACCTTGATCGCAAACTCTCGCTATTATAGACAGGCATGTAACGTACTCACTTTAAAGGCGGCGCAAATGACCTTTATGGTCCGGCACGCCTAAAAATCACTCTCCCCCCTCCTCATGCGCAGCGAAATTGGAAACATACCTGATGCTACCAATTTCTGCAATATATGAGGAAAAAGCTGTGACGTCACCAAGGCTTGAAGGCGAACTTTGGTGTACATTTTAAGGTTTGCTTTGGAAGTCATGTGCGCCATAACTTAGTACCCATTGCTTTCTTTAGGAATATCAATTATAATGCAGTGTCCATGCAGCTTATTGCTGAGTTTTGTCTTTCATGGTATCATAAGCTGGCAGATTGGCTCACACATGGCTCTCGTTGGTTCAGTTTGAGACTTGGTTTCCCCATATCAATATTGAATGCATGCACATTGTCACTGGGCATGTAGGTACCTAGAGTAGGCACCAGGTAAATATGAAGCTGATGTATGATGGGTGGGCTGTTGAAGATAATCATAGTTTGTATATCCACAATCTCAATGATAACTGTGATTGTTGTTCACTGGTTCACTCACTGGTATGCAAGTTTGACAATGACTGGAAATTGAGAATGGAATGAATCGTGTTCAAGCTCCATATGCATGTGGTTTTGCCAGTGGTGGTGTATACAAACATCAGTATGACAATGCAATTGTTGTTTTGTGGTTGAGCATATTTTTTTGTTGACAATCTGGTTTAAAATGCATTAGCATCAGCTATTCTCAACGTTTTATGATGTAAGTTGTCCTTCCACAGGGAGGGAATTCCAGCAATTTTTTTCTTCACGCAATTTTGAATTTTGTAGCAAAGGTGGAGAGTCAGCCCACTATCTAATCCAAATCTGTTTTCTTTTCAGTACAAAACGTGCTGGTTAACATCAACTAAATTTTATATGTACATGGTTAACATGGTGTTTTTTGTTTTTTTCCCTTCAATTTTTTATCAGCATAAGAATAGCATAGGTTATTGGGGGCCCAAATCAACATGAGGGGGGGCAAGATCAACATTGGTGGGGCCGTGGCCCCCACAAAAGGATACAAATCGACGCCCCTGACCTGAACAATAAGCGCATATATGCGCTACACAGCGATGGTGGCTGAAAATGGAGCAGTGTATGCTCGCTGTTACCACCAGTTCCATGAAAACGTTATATACTTGGTCAATGGAACACAATTCATAATATTATCCGTGCCGTCCATATCAATAACCACGCGCAACCAATGGTACCGTGGATCCGTGACACCAAGGATGCAAGCTTTCGTCGGTAACGGCCCAAACCCATCGATTCTCCTGTCAGTCACTGCATCGAGGTCGACGTCGACTTGACTGAATGGCGGTTAGGATTATCGTCATTAATCTTGCACCTTGGCATCCTGCACCTGAACTTGCTACGCTCAGCTATTTACCACCTTGAGCCTCTCCTCATACACTTCGTCACCACCAGCTTCACAGCCAATTCTGCCCGCCTCTTATCTTTGAACTGCTTCTAGCTGGAGTCCGTCTTCTGCGATATCTCACAAGTCGCCATACCTCGTGTGCGAGGCCGCAAAGCGTCTCTAGTAGCAATCCAAGTAGCAGGTGAACACGATCGTTGCAGCTTTGTGACCAGCAGTATGATGTTTTTCATGGTACAAATTGTAACTTGTAAGATTGTTTGCGACCAGTGATAGTAACTGGGTCGAACAGGAAATTAATACCATGCAGATACAGAAAACCACCCAAAACAATTAATCGTACTCCGATACTTCTAGTACCGTGTGCATGTTACCTAAGAAAGGCATTCGCGCAGCATGTGCCTGGCCCTCCTCTAGTTCAAAGGTGATGATTAGATTCAATGACCGGCAAACAGGTGTGTGTTGTCATGATTTGGTATGCTTGTTATCGGACGTCATTGGTACGTAGCCTGGAATAATTGTTTGCATTACTGATATAGACGCATTGCTATGTGCAACCAATGAAAGACAGTAATATATAACCATGCCTATTTACAGAGTGCTCTGCATTATTGCATTTGGAAGATTGCTACCCGAGCTGCCCCCACATGACAATCGTACTGTGCACCATAGTTCGTGGGTGCGCAGCTTTCTCGACCTGTGCGTCGATGACAACGGCAAGTACTGAATAACGATGCTCTTGAAGCGTTGGGAGTGAAGCTACTGCATATGCTTATGTATTTTGTTTTGTCACGATGATCACATCTAGTATTATAGTAGCCGCCTGAGGTTCGGTGCTAGATCGTAAACCATATTTAGATTTAGGACGGTAGTTTCCAGGAGCGGAACTGTCCGAGCATTGTTGGAATGGGGACGGGCAATATTTTGTATTTCATTATTTTTAGTAACGTCAATACAATATGAGTGTTCAATATGAGAAATAATGTGGAGGGTGGCAAGCTCCCCCACATATATGGGACGTTCCTCCCCGGTTAGATACACATCTACTGTGCTGACAATTGTATCGGATAGCACGTTAATATCTATTCTTGCCTACACATTCTTTCGAAGTTTATCAGGCCTATCATTGGGATGCAGGGAAAGTGAGGTTAGTTTAGCCTCCAGGTAAGTTGAGCCCTCCCCATCATCCCACCTCATATGGTGTCCTGAGAACCTACAAGCTACCTGCCGACACTTCGAAAAAGTCCCCATTTTTGGTTGGACGAGGGTCCGTGAGCGGTAGATATCTAGTGAGTCTTGAACACAAATGTGTTCCTTTAGGCATGCAGCAATTTTTCCTTGACTTGGAAAACTTTTTATTTTTCTTAATTGGCGATAGGTAGGCTTCCGATCATAGCACACAATTGTAGGCATGTGTTTTGCCTTGATATCCACTCAAGCCAGTTTGGCATGGGATGATCAGGAGATGGACAGCCATATTGTACTTTAAGTAAGCTGTGTATGGGGCTAGTTGAGCAATCGCGACCGGGGAAAGATGAGCCGTCGATGAGCCATGGTCTATTGTGTGTTACATGTTGCTGACGGTTTTCTCACGAAACATGATATAAATTTGGATGAAATTGTTGTTCAGCCTATTGGTGTTGAGCAGATAGTGATATGATGAGCTATGGTGTGACAATACTAGATAAAAGGCGATGAAAATCTAGGTCGAAGTATGTTACGCGGCGCTTTCTGATCTCTTTCATGTTTTTCCACCAGTACACGTGAGGTGAAGAAGTGACCATAATAAGCCTGCAATACTAAAAGTAACACTCCCCAGTAGTAGTCATCACAGCATATCTTTACATAAATAAGCCTTGTGATCAACTTGCCCCACCGCTAGGATCAACGTTCCCCATGCCTCGGTTGAATTGAAACATGGGCGATACGTCGGAACAAATACAAATATCACGGATTTATAATTATTCAAGAACAATTTTCATGCGAATCATCTGTGCCGAAAAGATGACCCTTTCAGAATACGGGCACAAATTAATCAAATTGTCTCACTGCATGCGTTCAAGGCCCTCTGAAGTAAAAATTGACTGTACTTACCTCGACTTACGGGGTGCAGCATAGGCCTCATGCAAAAGGATGAATGTAGGTTTTCTTTTGTTGGATAGTGCAAGTGGTGCATAAATATATCTTGCAATTGAGCATCATTCTTTGGCAATTCATGACATGAAATTACTTAGAATTCACCAAAGAAATCTTGCGGTATTCAAGGGCAGATACACATCCTGTTCTAAAACTTATTCACCATCAATAGCTGATAGGAGTCATTAATTCCCTTGCCTGCTCATTTAGACAAAGACCAAAATCGGCATGCATGTTTGAGTTTGCATTAATGCGCATAGTTTTACGTTTCAAGCATCTGCACATGTGCATATGCACCAGTGCTGCGGATGAAATTCAAGTGCGTCATTTTGTATACTTTGGAGATGGCCCCTCGCAATGCTTCACCTGGTCCCCACAATAAAAATTTGACTGCATGGACTGGCCCTTTGAATAATTGCCATACTGTATCCAAGAATAATGTTTCACGCATTTCATAATGCTGAACAGGTGATGCTTGCGATGAAATATAAACAGAAATGTGCAAATGTGTTTCTTCTAAGTATGCAATGTTGAGTTGCAGGCTGAAGTAATGCCGGCAGGGATGTTCAAGCTATTCTTGGGATGTCAGTAACGACGTGGAGTGGGATGTCCAAGGTTGTTGGGATGTTAGTGTCTGTCAGCCTCGGACAGCATCTGACTTGTGTGTGTGTCAGTGCCGGGGAACGGTCGGCGGACGACGCAGCCTCGGGCAAAAGAAGCGAACCGAAGCGAAGAAAGGGAGTCATCCACCTTCATCCCACGGCATGTCTCGGTACGGAAGCCCCGTATTCCTGACAGTTCCGTCTTTTCTAAGTATGCTAGGAGGTTATATAATTTGCAGCTGAAGATCAATTCGATTGTTTTTTTTGTTGCGGTAGCCCATCAAAATTGGCGGCCGAAATCTGATGACATGAGATAAGGTTGCGGCTAGTTTTCAATACCTTAAACCCAATTAAATTATGCATTATGCATTGCGGGCTTGGCTTAAACTATAATCTCACATTCTCTAATTTCGTCCTTCTTTGTTACATTTTACCCGACCCGGCATCTTAAATATGGCGCTCAGGTAAATAGCAGTCATTGCTGTGGTGAACACTTGTCCTGAGCACTTGCTCTATCGCAGATGAACTGATCAATATCGAAAGATTAGGTGCTAAGGTGGGGTGGCACCCTCGTTCATAAGTTCCCATTCTACATGAGCCCTCATCGGACACGACATACTGGACACAACCTTCGCCAGTGTAATGGTTTTGTTGCGATCCCCTGGCATTCCCAATAGGATAGAGTTAGCGACATCCAGCAAAGCCCCCGTGCTGCGCGACGAGATATCGTGTGACCACACAATTTGTCCACCACATTGTGGACATCTTCCCAAATATTTCCCTAAAATATTATCAGGGGAGATTCGGGTAGTGCTGGACCCCTCACTGTAAGCCACTATGACTTGCGTTTTGGTGGACCAAAATGGGCAAGGAAATATTCTGACAATAGGCTGAAGTTTTTCGTTCATAATCAGCCCGATTAATGTTATTTTAACCTTCGGTTGGCCTTCCCACATTTTGTCTCCAAAGTTTGAAGACCGATAACACCGGACAAGCTTCACTAACGCCGGACTTACCGTCCGATACAATACCAACCTGTTTTATGCCACCAAAATTTATCACATTTTCCCAGAGAGTGGGAACTATTAGACTTTAATATTATCTGACGCAGTCCGATACCAAAAATATCGCACCAGCGTGAGTGACCTGTGCTTCTGAAATGTTAGCCATATTTGACATCACAAGAACAGCTTGTATGAACCAAAAGTTTATATATTTATTACATTTTAACCCAAATTTAGAATATTGGTCACAATCGAAGCCCCAGCAGAGGTTCAATCACATACAAATATAAAATTGCAATAGTTACAAACGTCTTTTTATGTTTCAAAGACGAACCTACACGCAACACGTCCAGGTATGAAGCAAAAATGGATTAAATGCGTGGCGGTGTTTATAAATATTGTTTCTGCATACCTCATCAGGCAGGGGCGTCGATTTGTATCCTTTTGTGGAGGCCATGCCCCCACCAATGTTGATCTTGCCCCCCCCAATGTTGATTTGGGCCTCCCAATAACCTATGCTATTTGTATGCTGATAAAAAAGCTAAAGGAAAAAAGAGGAAAAACACTATGTTAGGTACATAGAAAACTTAGTTGATAGTAACCAGCACATTTTATCCTGAAAAGAAAAAGATTTGGATTAAATAGTGGACTGACTCTCCAACTTTTGCTACAAAATTCAAAAATGTATGAAAAAAAAAAAAAAATAGCTCGATTTCCCTCCACTGTGGAAGGACAACTTACATCATAAAATGTTGAGATTAGCTGATGCTGATGCATTTTAAACCAGATTGTCTGAACAAAATATGCTAAGCCACAAAACAACAATTGCATTGTCATACTGATGTTTGTACACACCAGCAATGGCAAAACCATATGCATATGGAGCTTGAACAGGATCAAATCCATTCTCAATTTCCCGTTATTGTCAAACTTGCATACAATCCAGTCCAGTGAACAACAAGCACAATTGTCATTGAGATTGTGGATATACAAACTATAATTATCTTCAGCAGCCCACCCATCAAACTATCAGCCTGATATTTACCTAGCTACCTACCTACATGCCCAATGACAATGTGCATTAGGGTGTCCCAGATTACATGAAGGTGTTCAAAATCACGAGGTCAGCCCTCCATCCCGAACCTTGGTCAATTTTAAACTTTCTAACAAGTTTTCAGAATTAACTACCGGTAATTATGCTTTGTTTTTACGATTTGAAGTTTTTGCTATTTTTTGGCCCGATTTGGTGTTATGTGCGACGTTGGCGTTGCAGTCTCCCGGGAAAAAGTCGACGTTCTGGACAGGGATTACTGCATTTGCTATATTCAAAACCACTTAAACGTCGAAAATTCAAGAATAAGCATTTAACATAATTTGAAAATACTCTACAATTAGAGGTGCAAATTTGTCACCTAGATAACCCAATTTTTCAACCAAAGTCATGCTGGTATATTTCATGGAGATGAAAGCACCGTGTTTTTTCTGTGATTTTTAATAGTGCTACAAATGTTGTGTATTCTAGCGTACTCAAAGTTCTGAGAGACTCAAGTATTTTCTTGGTGGTTCCATATTATCCCCAAATGCATACATTTAGCTCTTACAAAATGAGTCGGTTTATTTATTATTCATGTGAACACAACAGCTTATGACACACTTCATCACTGCACCAATATGCGGTGATCTAGCTAAACACAGCCGCTAAAGCCCAATAATCCGTTCTCACCATCACTATAGCAGGTTTCGGCGAAGCCCATCCTCGAGTCTCCACTTCATTTACATGAGCAAATAGTCGCACTTCTTATGTCCATAGCTCTGCCGGTGCCACTCCACAACTTGTGCCAAATCTTGTAGATCACTCTCGTTAGTGGTTCTATCAATCAACTCCTGGAGGAGTTTTATACCCCTTTCACCTCCATCATTCACGACCGCCAGACTATCGACGTATTTTTTTAACTTGCAGAAGCTTTCGCTTTGCTCCCATGTCTCAGCACGTGTGCCTATCCACTCCACATCGATCTCCAGGAGATTGGATAGCAACCATGACCTCTGACCCACCAGGTCGTCCAGTGCGTTAACCCTGGATAGCGGCACAGGTGCAGGCTTCCCCATTGGTACTGACTGTGGGCGAGTGAATGACGCAAGTTTCGTGGCGATCAATTCTCTTTCAGCATCAGAGATGTCCGTGTCACACAACGACAGAATGACGAGCGACTCGTCGAGGTATGCTGTGTGTCTTCTGATGGACGACAGTGCAGCCTCCGCTACAGCCTTGAACTCCGGTATACCGCTCAGCTCCATCATCTCCTTTGCATACGACAGATCGTTCCTGGGAGCCACTGTCGCCAGTGATGAGCACAGAAAGTAAGGCCCGTGGAACAAGGCGATGAATATGGCTGCAATCTGAATCTGCTGACCTTTGGTCAAGTCTAGCTCCGAGTTGGTCCATCATGAGGCTCATCTTTAGGATGTAAATGGCATCAGCCATGAACCGGGCCTCGTGCATGGCTCCAGGCCGTCGGAGGAACGTCGTGTCACGTATGTCAGCCCCAGGTACAGCGCAATCAGTTGGCATAGCTCCTTGTAATCATCCCGGGGAAATGTACCCGACTGCAGATGCTCGAAGGCCCATGCCAGAACACGCTTGGCCTTCCTGTAGATGAATGACCCTGGTTCATGTTTGCTCCAGCTGAACAACTTTAGGCTTCCTCGGGTGTCCCGTTTGGACCACGAAGCCTTGAACTTCTTGTACATTGTTTTGTTAGGTCCTTGCGTCTTGCCAAAGATCGCTGCGGCTGCATGAGTGACATGACGTTCATGCACATGTCTCCGACATTCTAACCCCAGGACAGCATGCCCTACTGTCTTTTCAATACGCCAGGTAGCGCCGGACTTGTGGCCACAGTTGGATGCTGTAGTGTCGTACACAATACCCGTGACTGTGTGGAGTTTAACATTGTTCTCATTTAATGTGTTTACCACTGTTGCAGCCACATCAACACCCTTACTACTTTGGAATAGTGGTATACCCAGAAGTTTCGGTACCGGGAGCTCATCGCCACCACTTATCAAAACTGCTCCCCGGTCTTCCACGTCGCGCCCCTTTGGCGAGATCATCTTCGTGTCGAAATGCACAACAGGATGCGAAGGCGGTACGAAATTCTCCCTAATGTCATCAGCTTTATTCTTTCTGGCCTTCTTTGCAGCGCGATGTAAGCTGCTTTTGGACGTGGCTAATTTCTGCGCTTCGCCCCCAGATAAAGCTATTGTATGGGTGGTTGCCATCGCTCGTTGTCTGAAACTCATATTCAACCGGTCATGCGTTACACATAGTTCCGTTGCGACGCGCTTCCGGCCGGCACATTCTCGCCCCGTAGGCCGATAAAAGTCCACGTCTCTATCGGAGGCATCGCCATCTGACTCATCGAGCTCTTCATCCGCGTCAGTTTGTTCATCTTCTTCATTTATCTGACTTGTACTTGCCCCAGCGCCTTCACATGTCGGGTCTCTTCCGCATCGTTCCTGCTGCAGTCTCCTTTTCTCGCTAATATTTATTCGCTTGGCCATCAAACCGTCTCTCCCAGCCATACTACCGGGCTGATCCGGCATGCACATTTGCTTGTACCACTGCAAGTCTGTTTTCCATTCAGTTTGTAGCCGGCTTCTTTTCTTTAGTCTTTCCTCCAGATCGACAGGGCTCAGGTCACAAAGCTGGACGAGATAAGCTTTGAAAGCATCCGTCTGTTGTTGAGATTTTGGTGGCAGGTGGGTGAACTTCTTGTAGGCCTGTAGAACCCTCAGCACCCGAATTATGCAAAGGCTCAACTTCACCACTGGAATGGCACTTGGTTTCCACAAGAGCTCTATAAGCTCTTGAGCGATGGTGCGGGCGATGTAGGATAATTTAGTATTTTTATGTGTTTGTCGTAGATACAGGAATCTTTGGATGACACTCTTGTTCTGGGGCAGTTTTGAGAAGGGGAAATATTCAATGGGTGGGCCTGTCATTTCGTTGATAGGCGTTCGGAGGCCTGGACGATGTGGGCGAATTTTCCGTGCCCGTCTATGAGTGGACACAGCGGCCGACTCCTGCCCACAGCCAGATCGAGTGCGGGTCTGCAGAATATTGCCCCTCCGGACAGGATTGTCACTTTTGGCGCCATGGGGACGCCCTGATTTCCCCATCTGAGTTATCAGGCGAATTAAAACCAATAACTAGTGTATGTACCCACATCAGCTGTCCACAACTGCCCGGCTTGTTCTAAAAAATGAAACCGCTCCAATTTGAATTTGTGACTCACGTGGACTCGCACGTGCATTTTTATTAATGTACTTTGATGTAAAAAATAGACCAAAACGCGCCTGTGCACTGTGCAGTGTTTCGGCAGACTTAAAGATGGGTTGTGTTGTTGAGTTCACATGGGATAATTTGCATCTCAAATGGGTTATTTTACTTCCAAAATGTATTCC
This sequence comes from Ashinkailepas kermadecensis, assembly GCA_034440615.1. NCBI lineage: Eukaryota > Metazoa > Arthropoda > Thecostraca > Neolepadidae > Ashinkailepas > Ashinkailepas kermadecensis. The sequence goes on from JAOTOM010004939.1 coordinate 606,277, forward strand.
ACAAATTATCTTTCGCTTTATTTACAGCACCATTGGAAAAATAACCAAAAACACGGCACTTTCATGTACATGGAAGATACTGTCATGACTGGTAGCAAAATTGGGTTATCTGGGTGACAAATTTGCACCTCTAATTTTAGAGGATTTTCAAAATTATGTTAAATGCTTATTCTTGACGTTATTTCGACGTCTAAGTGGTTTTGAATATAGCAAATGCAGTAATCCCTGTCCAGAACGTCGACTTTTGCCCGGGAGACTGCAACGCCAACGTCGCACATAACACCAAATCGGGCCAAAAAATAACCAAACTTCAAATCGTAAAAGCAAAGCATAATTACCGGTAGTTAATTCTGAAAACTTGTCAGAAAGCTTAAAATAGACCAAGGCTCGGGATGGAGGGGGTGACCTCGTGATTTTGAACACCATCATGTTATCTGGGACACCCTACTGTGCA